>JBBBDQ010000727.1:6782500-6955000 GCA_037127315.1 Ascarosepion bandense
ATTTTTGTTTGTTTTCAGTTTTTGATTTTTAAGTAACATAGTAAAAAATTGTTTTCATGTCTGCATTTTGAAAGGAGTTCTGATCATTTGTTTAACAGTTTTGGTTTGTGAAAATTAATTATAGCTATTTTTTCTCCAAGCAGAGTACACAAATTTTGATTTGATTGTTGCAGGCTGATGTTCTTTTCCTTGTTTTCCATGATATTTTTAGTGAGATTTGTTTTTAATCACCCAGATATGTTTCACAAGAATTGTGCTATTTGCATATTTATATTTGTAAAGGGTGTTTTGTATGTATAGTTTTGTTTTGTTTTCAGGGTCCTTAGGTACAATCTCCTCACAGGTAAAGAAGAGATTTGAAGTAATAAAAAAGTGATTCTACAGAAGGATGCTGAGAATACTATGGACTGAATGACAAAGTTATAGAAAAAATGTATACAAAAAGGTCATGCAGTGATAGCAACAAATAAAGCACTAAATAACCTCTAACCCTTAGTACTAGACTATATAGAAATATGAAACCAAAAGAATGAATAATAATGAATTAAAATTTAAGTAATAAAATTACTTTCAAATAGAAATAAGAATAATAATTCACAATAAATAAAGAAAAAGTGAGATCATAAAAAAATAGAGAAATATGAAAATTCCCATCAATCTGGGACAGGTATTTTTGCAGCTAATTGAAACCGAAATCAGATTTTCTGTTGCTTAATTTTCAATGGCCAAACAAAACAGATGTAAAGGGACAGTGATCTGGCAGATCATGTGGCTCCCACCAGATGAGCAAAAAATTTATCTCTGTACACATATACACATATACATACATACATATGTATATATATATATATATATATATATTCATACACACACATACATACATATGTATGTATATATATATATATATATATATTCATACACACACATACATATGTATATATATATATATATTCATGCACACACATACATACATATGTATATATATATATATATATATTCATACACACACATACATATGTATATATATATTCATACACACACATACATACATATATATGTATATATATATATATTCATACACACACATACATACATATATATGTATATATATATATTCATACATTATATTTATACATACATATATATGTATATATATATATTCATACACACACATACATATATATGTATATATATATATATATCTATACACATACATACATATATATGTATATATATATATATATTCATACACACACATACATATATATGTATATATATATATATATTCATACACACACATACATACATATATATGTATATATATATATATATTCATACACACACATACATACATATATATGTATATATATATATTCATACACACACATACATACATATATATGTATATATATATATTCATACACACACATACATACATATATATGTATATATATATTCATACACACACATACATACATATATATGTATATATATATATTCATACACACACATACATACATATATATGTATATATATATATTCATACACACATACATACATATAAATGTATATATATATATATTCATACACACATACATACATATATATGTATATATATATATTCATACACACATACATACATATATATATATATATATATATATATTCATACACACACATACATACATATATATGTGTATATATATATATATCCATACACACACATACATACATATATATGTATATATATCCATACACACACATACATACATATATATGTATATATATATATCCATACACACACATACATATATATATATATATATATCCATACACACATACATATATATGTATATATATATATCCATACACACACATACATACATATATATGTATATATATATATCCATACACACACATACATACATATATATGTATATATATATATCCATACACACACATACATACATATATATGTATATATATATATCCATACACACACATACATACATATATATGTATATATATATATATTCATACACACACATACATATATATGTATATAGTCATACGCACAGATACATACATATATAATTATATATATATTCATACACACACATACATAATTATATATATATATATTCATACATACACATACATACATATATAATTATATATATATTCATACACACATACATATATATATATATATTCATACATACACATACATACATATAATTATATATATATATTCATACATACACATACATACATATATAATTATATATATATATTCATACATACACATACATACATATATAATTATATATATATTCATACACACACATACATATTATAATTATATATATTATATTCATACACACATACATACATATATAATTATATATATATATATTCATACACACATACATATATAATTATATATATATATTCATACACACACATACATACATATATAATTATATGTATATACTCATACACACACATACATACATATATAATTATATGTATATATTCATACACACACATACATACATATATAATTATATGTATATATTCATACACACACATACATACATATGTAATTATATGTATATATTCATACACACACATACATACATATATAATTATATGTATATATTCATACACACACATACATACATATATAATTATATGTATATATTCATACACACACATACATACATATATAATTATATGTATATATTCATACACACACATACATACATATATAATTATATGTATATATTCATACACACACATACATATATAATTATATGCATATATTCATACACACACATACATATAATTAATTATATGTATTATATTCATACACACACATACATATATAATTATATGTATATATTCATACACACATACATATATAATTATATGTATATATTCATACACACATACATATATAATTATATGTATATATTCATACACACATACATATATAATTATATGTATATATTCATACACACATACATATATAATTATATATATATATATTCATACACACACATACATACATATATAATTATATGTATATATTCATACACACATATACATACATATATAATTATATGTATATATTCATACACACATATACATACATATATAATTATATGTATATATTCATACACACATATACATACATATATAATTATATGTATATATTCATACACACATACATACATACATATATAATTATATGTATATATTCATACACACATATACATACATATATAATTATATGTATATATTCATACACACATACATACATACATATATAATTATATGTATATATTCATACACACATATACATACATACATATATAATTATATGTATATATTCATACACACATATACATACATATATATGTATATATATATATATATATTCATACACACACATACATACATATATATGTATATATATATTCATACACACACATACATATATATGTATATATATATTCATACACACACATACATATATATGTATATATATAGTCATACACACACATACATATATATGTATATATATAGTCATACGCACAGATACATACATATATAATTATATATATATTCATACACACACATACATAATTATATAATTATATATATATATATTCATACACACATACATACATATATAATTATATATATATATATTCATACACACACATACATACATATATAATTATATATATATATATTCATACACACATATATAATTATATATATATATATTCATACACACACATACATACATATATAATTATATATATATATATTCATACACACATACATACATATATAATTATATGTATATACTCATACACACACATACATACATATATAATTATATGTATATATTCATACACACACATACATACATATATAATTATATGTATATATTCATACACACACATACATATATAATTATATTTTCTAGACATATTCTATTAAATATAAGAGACAATGAATGTCTATTATGTTTAATCATGAGCCGTTCTAAACGTCGTATTTTTGCTTTAATTTCAGTTGAAAATAAAGACAAAAATTCTCCAACATTTGGATAATTATTTATTGGTTTTCTTCTACGCTTTCGGCTCACATGAGCCATCTTCAGAGAGGTAGTGTAAACTGAAATATTATAAAATCCACCATCACCGACGATTTTATTTTGTGTTGACATAAAACTCCGCTTGGCAACGGCAATAGTTACCAAAAATAATAAACGCAGTTCTTAAGTTTGCGATGCGGTTTTATGACGTCACACCGCGGGATAGCGCAAAATGACAACAAAACCATCTAGTCAAATGCAATGTAATATGTTATTTCCTGTTTTAAAGTTGATTTTATTGAGTGTTGGTTGTTTTGATTTGATGTACATGGCCTCCAATATCTGCAGGTTCCTCTTACTGTGTGTATGAGTAAGGATCACCGTATTGTTGACTTGCTGCCTCGATATACTAAATATAATTATATGTATATATTCATACACACATATACATACATATATAATTATATGTATATATTCATACACACATACATACATATATAATTATATGTATATATTCATACACACATACATACATACATATATAATTATATGTATATATTCATACATACATACATATATAATTATATGTATATATTCATACATACATACATATATAATTATATGTATATATTCATACATACATACATACATATATAATTATATGTATATATTCATACACACATACATACATATATAATTATATGTAATATATTATACATACATACATACATACATAATTATAATTATATATATTCATATTCATACACACATACATACATATATAATTATATGTATATATTCATACACACATAAATACATATATAATTATATGTATATATTCATACACACAAATACATACATATATAATTATATGTATATATTCATACACACATACATACATATATATATAATTATATGTATATATTCATACACACATACATACATACATACATATATAATATATGTATATATTCATACACACATACATACATACATAATTATATGTATATATTCATACACACACATACATACATATTTAATTATATGTATATATTCATACACACACATACATATATAATTATATATATATATATTCATACACACACATACATATATAATTATATATATATATATTCATACACACACATACATATATAATTATATATATATATATATTCATATACATACATATATAATTATATATATATATTCATACACACACATACATACATATATAATTATATATATAGATTCATACACACACATACATACATAAAAAATATCCCGTTTTCTTTGAAATGTATATGAACAACTTTCATCATTTTTGTGAATGCTTTTTGTGTTGTATCTTGTGTATGATTTGTTTATAAATTATATATTTCCATTGTGGGGCTGATAACATATTTTTAAGCCCCAAACAAAATTACATACATATATAAAAATCAAAGAACTACATTCATACAAAGTCAACATACAACCCACTATCGACATTATACTTAACATCAGCAAGAGGCAGTTAAAATTTCTGGAGCACATAATAAAGAAAAAGGATTTGGAAAATTCGATACTCACAGGATAGACTGAAGGTAAGGAACTCAGGGGAAAGAAATGCACAACATATCCAGGGAGCTTGAGCGAATAGATGGCAGAGCAGGAATTGGGAAAGATGGCAAGAAGATAAAAGTTATTAAGAGCTCTAAAGGACAGGAAATTATGGAGAGCCATGATTACTAACATCATGAAGTGACACAGCACATAGAAAGAGATGGAACTTTTGTGAATGGATAGCAGAGCAGGGTTTGTGACAGATAGCAAAAAAGGTAGACATTATTATGAGCTACAAAGGACAAGAAATTGTGGAAAGCTATGATCATCAACATCCTGAAGATGATCCAACTGTAAATAATTTATGTTTTGGTTTTAAATAATCACTTTTTGGTGTCCATTTGCACTTATTTTCTGGAAATCAGATGACAGACTTCTTTCATATACAATAATTATCTAAAAGTTTTAAGAGCTTGTAGAATCACTTTTACATGCATGTACATACTTATATACATATCGCCATGTACGCAGGCATATACACTTATACACACATACTTATACATTAATACCACACATGAAACCTCTTTTTCCCGCACTTCATTCAGAAATATATAAGCTGATGTTCACACGTGTATAGAACAGCTGGAATCTGTCGTTTGGAGCTAACAGTCCGAACACTGTTAGTTCCTTTCCAACTCACATACTGCGCTAATTGCATTTAGCAATTTATGTTCAAGTGAACTAAATTCTCTAGTTCTACCAGTTTTCATCTTTACAGCATATCAAGTACACACATTCTTATTTTTTTCATATTCTATTGTTAAAGAGTGAGGCCCACTAAAACAGCTTTTTTTCCTAAAGCTATTGCAATGTGAAACTGAGGGGATGCTTCACTGATGATCACTATAATCTTCATGACTAGGTCAGTTGTTATCTATCTTACATATTATATGAAACACTTGCTCTCTCCCTGAATAACTTTACAATATTTCCATTCAGTAACCTTCTGCTTTGAGTAGAACTTAGGCCTTGTATTGGGTGAACAATAGCAAAAATAAAAAAGTAAATAAATAAAATATCTCTGGTTCTATAGGGTTAGGGTTTGGTGGGCTGAGTCAACTTTGCTCTTTACTGAAACTGAAGAAGAAAAGAAAAAGGTATAATTAAACATCGTCTTAGCCTCAACTTATAACAAATGCTTTTGAGCTGAGCTGGACCATTAGTGTAAAATTCTTACTGCCATTAATTTTCAAAATAAATCATAAAAGTACATTTTTATTTTTATTTTTTTAGCATTAGCTTGTTGTGGACTGGACAACGTGGTAGTAATTTGAAAGTGGAGTCACCATTATAAAGTAGACTGGTTGTCCAATCCACTACATTAATAATAAAATAACTCAGAGAACAATATTCACACTCCACCCACGTTTATTGAACAGGTGAAGAGGCTCATCCCTTGTTTCCTGTTTAGGATGTGGTTCCCGGCTTTCTTTTTTTCCTATCATTCTACTCTTAAGTAGCCTCATGCACATCAGTGGCGTCACCACCTTGCTTGGGGTGATATGATTAAAAAAAAAAAAAAAAAAATATATATATATAACAGGAATAATAACAATGTATTAAACATAGTTACAGGATTGATTATTTTGTGCATGCAAGATGTCCTGGGTCTGATGACAAACTACATCTGCCAGAAAGCCCTCTGATCAGAATGTTTTGAGAAGCATGGAAACACCTTTTAATTGTTGTTTTTCCAGGTTCACCCTGACTTGGAGTTAAAGTCCTAGCTATGTCCAAATAATTAACTCCAAAACTGTGATCAAAACACTAGGAAAGTTTAAAAATCCTTGGAGTAAAAATACCAGCAATATATTTTGATCATAAAAAAAAAATGACCAGCAGTACATTTTTGTAAAAGTAATTATTAACACTTTCAAGAAAATTAAATTTTGGCATTAAATGTCCCATAAGAAGTTGATATGCCACTAAACATTATCACTTGAATATCTGCCATAGGGATGCAGAATACATGTGATATGTCCTGGAAAGGGATATATATATATTATTTAAAGCAGCTAAGTGGTTTTGACAAATGTAATCTCTTCCTTCCAGTTATGGATTAAATAGCAGGACAGATTTGGTTCTATAGCCTTGGTCGGCAACCAGTCTACCGCAGAAAGCAATGGCAACCTACTGCGGGATAATCTTCTGCCCAGTCAGTCATGTCTCTTTCGAGACATGATCACCCAAGCGTGTATCACATATGGCACTTAACTGACTGAACCGGGTAGTACAATCTAGCAAGTAGTTGTAATACACAGGTACACATTGTAGTCGTATGTAGTATGCTTCAGCATAAGCTTATGCAATAGGCGTAGTCCGAGGCGTCCTTGCCCTTAGTCTGTATTTATGACTGACACCAGCTAATCACATTACTGTGAGGAGGAATCAAGGTGTATACATATTCATTACATCAACATGCCATACTCCTCATACCATTGATAATAGGTTTACAATGTACACGTTTCAAATTACATTGTTAATGTTTACCTTATGTAAAGAAGAAGGAAGAATATGTTGTTTGAATTTTTTCTTTGCTTCCTTCCTGTTTCTAAATAGTAATATTAGTCTTAAGTAATTTCCTTAATTAGTTTCCTTATAAGAAAACATTCAGTATTCCCTGACTGAACAACCAATGTCAGTTTTGATAGAAATTTCTAAAATCTTTCTCATAAAAATTTCTTCAGAAAAATAGGTTTCTCAAGTCCAGTTATCTTTCTTTCAAATTTTAATGGAAATTTCCTTCATAGCCTTTCATTTGATGTAGTGTGGAGCCTCAACATCTTGATTATTATTTTCTCTTATGCTATCCATTTTAGTTTTTACGGCTATTGAAAGTCCTCAAGGCTCTTGTTATTCAGTAGAGCTCTTTCTATGTGATTCTTTAGCGCCAATCTACAAAGTTTGAAGAGGGATGATCCTCTCTAAGGCTTACGAGCTTCATTTACTCTAAGGCATTTTTAATCATTAATCTTACTAAGTGGTTGTATACTGTTGACAGCTTGGACATTTCTGAATAAAATGGATGCCATGCATAGTATCCATGATTTTGATCTGACAAACAATTTAAGAACATATTTCTTAATCCTTTCACTCCCAAGCAAGACAATAAAGCCACTAAGATGCAAAAAGTTACTGAGCATGAGAGAATATAAGAAAAAGAAAACATTATTAAGGAAAGAGAACAATAAAAGAACAAAAATTCAGAAGATAACAACTGACATTTAAATTTTTGACGATCAAAATTGACTGGAAAGCAAGAAGCTGGAAGAGAGTTAGACAGACGAGAAGTGTGTGAGAAGAAACTTAACATAGAACTTACAGTTACATCTAGCAATTTCAACTTTAAAATGATAAGAACTAGCTGCTAATCTAGTCAGTCAGTTTAGGTGCCATACGTGAAACACGCTTGGGCGATCATGTCTCGAAAGCTACATGACTGACTGGGCAGAAGATTATCCCGCAGTAGGTTGCCATTGCTTTCTGCGGTAGACTGGTTGCTGACCAAGGCTATAGAACCCAATCTGTCCTGCTATTTAACCCATAACTGGAAGGAAGAGACGGATTAATACCTTTCCCAAGGGTATTTGCGCGTAAGTGAATACAATGGATTCAGCTGGAATTCAAACTCGGCTCCCTGGTTTCTCGTTCCGAGCCGATATCCACTGTACCACAACACACTAGTACTGTGCTTAAATTCATAAAGACTAGGTACCATAGAGGAAAGTTCATCAGAATGATTACCATGAAAATATTTATAGACAAAGTATAGTTAAACTATGTTAGAGTGGTGGGAAAGCTGAGATGCCAGTGTTGAAAGAAACTACCCCTAGTGCAGCTTATTAGATGTTCAGCTTCCTTAAACCTACCATCCACTCGTGCATTTAATACTGCTGTCATATCTGGTCAAGAGCCCCTGCTATTTATTTTTGGCTTCTCAACAAATCCAAAGGACAATCTGCAATGTAGTTGATCACAACCTGGTGACTCAACTACAGTCTCTCTCTCTCACCGACGAGATGTGGCTTCCCTCTGTCTCTTCTACAAATACTTTCCTGGATTCTGCTCCGACAAGCTTAGCTCCTTGGTGCACCCTCTGCATGAATTTACTTGAGCTACTAGACTAGCAACAAGGTCCCACCCTTTTACTGTGAAAGCAATCAAGTGTAACCACAACTTCTACTCTTTCAGCTTCTTTTCTCACACTTTCCACCTGTAGAACTCCCTTCCATATTCTTGCTTCCCTGATAGCTACAATCTTCAAGAGTTTAACTGCAACATCAACTGTCATCTCTTGTCTCCATGACTCTTATCCATCTTCTTCCTTTGCACTTTCCTCTCATGCTGCTCTTTTCACACCAATATTCCCGTCCTTCTCTTACACATTCTCCAACACCTACTGCAACCTGTTCTTCCTTCTCTATCTTCACTCCCCTATTATGCAACCCCCTGTACACCAGTGACAGTACTACCTTGCTTGGGGTGAGACAATTATAAAAAAAAACTAAATTGTTATTCAATAACTAGTATTGTAGAATTGTTATTGTAAATAATCCATGCATCTATGTATTTGAAGTGTTTCGTATTTATTAATTTCCCATCCAAAATTTTTAGATAGACTCAGTGTATGTGCCATCACTGCTTTTATTCCAGTTTCAGTTCATAGTTTGTGTTTTGGAAAGGTTTATCCCAAGTCTTACTTCATAGAACAATGATTGGCAACAACAAGAGAGAATATACATGTATGTTCAGATACACATGAAATATTTTATTTCAATTCAATTTCATTCAGGCAATTTAAAGAAAAACATTTACAAACCGGGTCAATTTCATTTTTGCCGATCCCAGATTTTTAAATAAAATTGCTCCAGGAGAGGATTTCCTTCTTCTGTGTACATACTCTGAAATCTGAAAATAAAAGCCTCATATTATTTGCTTTTCAATAAATAAATCTGATTTTTTTTTTTTTTATAAGCGTTTCACCCCGAGCAAGGTATGTCACTGCCACTACTGCGCAGGGGGCTACATAGAGTGGAGAAAGGATGATTAAATATAGGAAATGTCAGAGGGTGGGTGATAGGCGGGTAAGGATACCGAGAATGAGGGTTGGGTAGATGAGAGTGTTGTGAGAATAGTTGGGAGTTAGTGTGATAGACATTTAAACACCTGGAGATTGTAACTGTCGGGAAAGCAGACTTGTGGAAGGGAGTTCCACAGGCGGGAAGCGCGAGAAAAGAAGCTGTTGGAGTAGAATTTACGGTTACATCTTATTTGTTTAACTGTAATTGCTAATCTAGTATCTCGTGTAAATTCCTGCTTAGGCGGCACCAGTGATCTAAGCTCATCGGAGCAGAAGCCATGAAAGTACTTGTAGAAGAGGCACAGGGAAGCCACATCACGCCGGTGAGAGAGCGGCTGCAGCCGGTCTGCCAAGTCAGTATCAACCACGTTACAGATCCTCCTTTGTATTTTGTCAAGAAGCCCAAGGAGAGCAGCAGGGGCACCCGACCAGATATGGCAGCAATATTCAATACACGGGCAGATGGTAGATTTGTATATGTGCAGAATAGATTCAGGTGGGAAAAATTTCCGGGCCCTGCACAGGGAGCCGACTTTCATAGCAGCAGATTTGGCAATGGATTCAATATAGTCATTCCATTTGAGGTTTGCCGAGAGTGTAAGGCCAAGGAGGTGTAGTATTTTACTCTCTGGGAGGCTAGCCTGTCCCATGCTAATGGGAGGTAGATGCGATTGTCTATGGTGGTTAGTTGATAACAGCTTTGTTTTAGAGGCATTGAAATTTACCAACCATTTCCTACCCCAGGCCACTATGGATTGGAGGTCATTTTCAAGTACGGAAGCGAGGTTCACTTCGTCGTCCAGACCTGGTTTCTGATCGATGCGAGAGTAGATTGTTGTGTCGTCGGCATACATGCCAACTTGGGATCTAATGGTGTCGGGGAGATCATTAATGTAGATCAGAAAGAGCGTGGGACCTAGGATGGAACCTTGAGGAACACCCTCGTTCGTGTGGTAGTTTTGGGAGGCATGCCCATTTAATACCACCTTCAATGTGCAGTTAGAGAGGAAAGACTTACTGTATTTGATGAAACAAACTTTTACATTTAATATTACAGTATTATATTTTTGTTAGTTGAAATGTTATTTTTAGTAGATACTGATATATAAGTAGATGCTCTGTTTATTTTAAACAACATTTGTCTACCTGTCTGCATACTTGAGAAAAGTTAATAAAGAAAATGTTCCTTTTTGACAGGATTTGAACATGCATCCTCCATTGTCTGATTCAGCCTGGTTTTACCATTTGGCTCCAAAGAGCTTCACCATCAAGTAAGATTCTATATTGCCTTTAAAGAACATTTACTCCTTCAGTTCTTCACTTGAAATTCTCATCTCCTTGGTTTTGTATTAAAAACAAATAAATGAAGCAATTTTTAAAGCATTAATGGATTGTAGTTTTTTAATCTGACATACCTTTATTGATCTAACCATTATTTTTAGTAAAAAGACATGATGATTTTGTCATAAAAATAATCAGATTAAAAATATAAAATTTATTAATTCTTTAGAAATTGTAGTGTTATATATATATATATATATATATATATATATATATATATATATATTCTTAATTTATTTTATTTTTATTCTAATTTATAATATTAGGTCCAATGAATTTCTGTATTGATTTTTTAAATATCTTATTTTTTATTCTATGAATAGTTTTTTCTGTTTGTGTATGGTATTTCAACTTTTTTATTCAAAAGAGCTGAGTTGCAACATTATAACGATATGTCAATATCTGTCTGCAACCCATTTCTGTTCCAATTTTGAATTCTCCTCTTTTAGCTGTTTTCATTGGCTCTTCTGTTCAACTTTTTTTACTTATTTTTCTTTTCATTTTCTATTTCTTCTGTATCTTTCCTTTTGCTCTTCTTGATTTTGCATCTTATTTTCTTCTGTTTTTTCCCCTTTCTTTGTTTTTTTAAATCCTTTTACCTTGTACAAAAAATTTAAAAAAAAAATAAGAGAATGTTGTTTTTATAAAATCAAAAAGTTTTTTTAAAAATAAAAACGTTTATTACCACCATTGTTAACTACTTGATGAGACATTGTTCTTTCAATGTCAAAACAAAATGCACAATTTTGTAATAGTTTTTCACATGTTCTCATGTAATAATTAATAATAAATATATATATATCTATATATATATATATATATATATGTAGGTAAGGACGTATATAAGTACATATATATGTATACACGTATATATACATCAATATATAAATATTAATCAGGTGTGAATAGAACAGTGCTCAATGCTGTATAACAGAGCAAAAATCTAGCTCTCTCCCCACCCCCATATAACCTTCTCTTTCTCTCCACCTATGTATCTGTCATCGTACCTGCTTTCTCAGCTTTCTATTGTTCCTTTCTAACTAGGTTGTACTCCTCACTCTTTTCTAATTAATCTTTTTACACTTATGTAGCCCCCTGCACATGAGTGGCATTTCCGCCTTGCTCGGGGTGAAATGATTAAAAAATATATATATATATATATATATATATATATATATATATATAACAATAAATATACATATCCTACATTTTAAACACGACTGAGTTTCATGCATTTTTCAGCAATCACTAGATGCTTATCATATCATACTGGCCTTTTCTCGATTTGAATTATTTATTAATGTTTCTTTCTTAAAGTTCATTATGGGTATTAAATAGGATGTGTATATATATATATATATATATATATATATATATATATATATATATATAGACACTACCGACCATAAGTTTGGGACCATACAAATTTTTTACACAAAGTTTATAAAATTTTGTTTTTAGCAGAATCAAATTCGCCAATATTCTTATGCAGATGTAAAGTAAAAAAAAGTATTCTTTTCAACTTTAAAGTAAACATTTACTCAGTTTGCTATTTAACTCCTCTTATTGTGATCAAGTTTTTGCCGAAAATTCAGATTTATTCAGATATTATAATTACAGTAAAATTTATTTTGTAAAACATATTTCTACAGTATAAATGGTAAGGAAGAAACAGATTAGCTCAGGTAAAAATTCTTTTGAAAGAAGGATATTCTGAAAGTGTTATTGCTAAAATTTAAGCCTAGCAAAAAGTGGCATGCATTATTGCCTTCAATGACTTCGTGAAACTGAGTTAAATATTGACAGAAAAAGATCTTGTAGGTCCAGAGTAACATTTATTGCAGAGGATATGCACTTGATCATATCTAGCAAGAGGAATATAAGAAAAACTGCTCCGGAATTAACAATTGAAATGAATTTTACTCGGCATCATCCAGTATCTGTTACTACTGTTAAGAGACGACTTCATTCTGCTGGGCTTAAAGAGTGTGTACCAGTTAAGAAACCACTATTAAAGAAGGAGAATAAGTTGAAATGACTATACTGGGCAGAACAGCACAAAAATGGACTTTAGATGAGTAGAAAAAAGTATTATGGACAGATGAATCAAAATTTAAACTGTTTGGAAGCAAATGAAGAGTGTTTGTCAGATGAACTTCTTCTGAACGAATGAGTGAAAATTGCATTGTCCCAATTGTAAAGCATGGAGGTGGATCTGTCATAAGAGCCTTGTAAGTTGGGGTCTTAATCAAATTTATTTTACGTTGTTGCGGACAAAGAGTTCCAACATGTACAAAGACCCCAAAAAGTAGCCAAAAGACAACAATTAAACTCTTTTTCTGAGAAAATAAGTGAGAAATAAGTCAGCTTCAACCTCATTATTAAATAGGCAGAAGGTATCATCAGCATAACGATGATACATAAGAGGACGATCAATACAAGAGAATAATGAAACCACAAAAATATTAGCTAGAGCAGGACCCAATAGCAAACACATCACTACACCATCAATCTGCCAATAAATAATATTCTTCTTCTTCTATGTGCCCTGTCCCTTCAGGACGTAGGCAATCATGGTTCTCTACATCTCCCTATCCCTGGTGGCTCTTAGCATGTTTGCTCCTGTTACACCTCGCAACCCCCGTTCCATCATCCACCTGATCAGGCCCTGCCTTCCTCTGTCTCTTTTTCCTTATATCATAGTTACATTATGTACAAGCAGTGATAATCTATGGTATCTGAATAAACATTAGCCGACCAGATATCTCAACTTTGAAAAAAGGAGAGGTTTATAGATTGCCAAATACAATAAATTGCTTGACAGAAAATGTAGAAAAAAATATTAAAAAATAAAATTATTTTGAAAAGCATTTATCATATCACCAAATAAAAAAAAAATAATTATGAGATTGATGAATCAAATCTTCATCAGCTAAACTACAAGAGGTGACTGAAGAGAGGGGGTACTGAAAATTTCTTGGCAAAAATCTTAATGATTTCCCAAACCAAATGATCCAACATGAGAAATTATTATAACTAGTAGTACCCATGAAAATTTAATGACTTTGCTATTTGAATTATATAATCCTAATTCTTAAGTTAATGAGTGAACAAATTCCTTAGGAGATCTACAACTATTTCAAACATACGCACCGTAATGGGGGCGCTAGAGAGTGTCGTCAGTGATGTCATCACGAGGATCACTCGGGGGTTTCGGGTCTTTCAACATCATACCTGACCAGAGATGATCAGCCTCCAGCCCACCCTCGATAAGCGCTTTCAGACACCGGAAAATTATGTTTAGGCCCGGTACGAAACCCTGCAAATGCTTCCGATTGGCGACAGTCAGAGCCACTTTCCATTTAGAGACAAACCGCACATGAGCTCGTTAATGAGTGAACAAATTTCTTAGGAGATCTACAACTACAAAATATCTATGAAAGTTTCCCTATTGTACTGGTAAATATTTGAGCTTAAGAACTTTGATGTACTATCGTTGAGGTGAATACAATACACCAAAAAAGTGTGCTGCAGTATTATTCAGCACAATATCTGGTGCTAAACAGATATACACAAAACATTACAATAGTTACAATGACAGACAAGAGAGAAGGGGTTTAGACTGAAATAATCAGTCTGAATATTACTCAAATGACACTTGAATATTATGCCTCGAATGCTACTTAAATAGACTATAGGCCATTCCATCAATGAGAGTGCTGCAAGAGTGTCATCTACTCTACAACATTTAACAAAAATATTGCATAATAATCATGAGTATTGATGTAGGTCATTATTTAAAGACATAAGAGGATACAAATGAAGTTATTTTATTTCACTGAGTCATACTTTAGACACATGAGAGCATTACTGCATTTTATTTTATTTTTTTCTCACTTAAACCAGTCAGCATCTCTTATATCTTTTCTGTCTTTATCATGATCAAAATGTAATATTCAACTTATGATGTATTGACAGGGCATAATGTAAGTGTTACCTAACTAATGAAAGAACAAGCAGAATTTCAATTTTTTTTTCTTTTTCAAAGGACAACCCAATGAAGTTTCTAGGAAATTGCATATTGAAATATTTCTTGTATATCCATGTAGAACTGTTTTATTTTCCATTGTTCTTGTCAGCGCTGACCCTCTCAACTAACAATGAAACGAATGTGACACAAGAACATTATTTTCCTGTCAGTTAACTTCCCTTCTTTATCTAAAACCATCTTGCTGCATTTTTGACTGTGTCTATAATTTTAGGATTGCTCTTATCCTGATAACTCTCAATCTCATACTTGATGTCATGCATGGCATCAAATCCATTCAAAAATATCTAAACTGCCAGCTGTATACAACCGCTTTCTAAGATCGATGGTGGTTTTGAGCCTGTGGATCTTGGCAAAAATAATCCTTCTTCAAACCTCAAGGACTGGCACTACAAAATCACAAAGAACTGTACCAAATGCAACCACATTGCTTGATTTTCAATGGCAGCAACAACTAAAATGGATATCACAACTCTAAGAGAAAATAATGACATAATCAAGAATTTGATGTTCCACGCTACTTCAAATAAACGGTCAGGAAGAAAACCTAACAGACTTGAGAAACCTATTTTTTTGAAAAATTCTTTCAGGAGGATGATTTTATAAATTTCAACTGACAAGTTATTCAGTCAATTAATGTCAAATGTTTCCTTATAAAGAAACAGCTAATATAAACATTACTCTTACCATACTTGCAGCAAAACCTCTACAATGCATTTCAATAGGTAAGCAAGTAGCTTTTCAGCCTTTTTTTTTTTCTAAAAAGCATCTACTAGTTCTTGGATGTACACTGTGGTGCAGTGGATATCAGCTCGGAATGAGAAATTGGAAAGCCAGGTTCAAATTCCAGTTAGATTCATTGCATTCACTTACGTAAAAATACCCTTTGGAAAGGTATTAATCCGTCTTTTATCTCCAGCTACAAGTTAAATAGCTGGAGAGATTTGGTTCTATAGCCTTGGTTGACAACCAAGGCTATCACAGAAAGTAATGGCAACCTACAGCAGAAAAATTATCTGTTTGGTCAGAAAGAGGCATAATCACTCAAGCATGTATCATGTATGACACTAAACTGATTGACTGAATTCTTGATAATTTAATCTGTTCCATTCATTTTACTTTTAAAGTTACACTCAGTTCCACATGATTACGTTTTCATGTTTGAGAATAAGATTACATCAGTCCAGAATTTGTGTTATTTTTTTCGTTTTAATTTCAGATGGTTTTCATTGCAATAATTCAGATCAGTCTACAGCCATCAATAAAGAGTTAATTAAGTATCATGCTTGATACTTGTTTGGGCAATCATGTTACTTTTGATACATGCTTAACTAGTCAGATTTTACTATAGTAGGTTGCCATTTCTTTCTGTGGTAGGCTGATTGCCAACCAAGATTGCTGTAGGACTATCATATATGAATAAAGTCTGCTGACATTTGAGTTTGAACATGGATCACCAGAGAACAAAATAGTGGACCTCATTTTGATGTAATTAGAGAAATTGGGATATTGTGACATTGTAAAAATCATATAATATGATTACATAATAAGTATGAGGTGGGAAAAGAAAAAGGTCAGATAGTATTCTTTGAAGGCTTTATTCCTCGTGTATATAACTTTACAAAAGTGAGTGACAAGTATTTATTCAAATTTATGCAAAGAAGCAAAAAACAGATATGCATCCTGCATGTTGTAATAAGATATTCAGTTTACATTTACCACTTCACCAAAAATAAAATAAAAGGACTACAGAGAAATAACAAGGCAAAGTTATTCAAAAATGAATCTACAAAATATTTAGTGGAGTACAGGAAAATGAAAGAACTAAAATCTGTCATGATTCAAATGTTGGCGCTACAAAAGCAACAACCAGAACAACAATTGCAGCAACAAAAACAATAACATGAATAGCAATTACAATTACAAAAACAGCAGAAATTTTTAAAACTATTATATAAGAAAACTATGAAAGAAAAATTAGATTTATTCACTCCAGGTGCTATTGCTAATTCAATTCACAAATTTTTATAGAATCCAGATGAAGGGATAACTTTTCCAGTTTATTATAGAAGATATGAAGAGATCTTCAAAAGGCATTGTTCAAATTGAAATAATGAAAAGAAAGTTTGTTTATTATTAAGAAAATTGCCCCCTGCTGAAGATGAAAAATATGTAAATTTTATTTTGCTCAAAACATCAGGTGAGATAAATTTTGATGAAACTGGAGTAATACTATTGAAAATTTTCAATAATAGAAGCATTGGCAATGGCTTAACTTAGTAAAGTGTGACAATGAAGATTTTGTCACTTATGTAAGAGTTGTGAATTGAGAATGTGAGAAGTTCAAGTTAAATGAATTAACTCCAGATTTATTTAAATGCCTAATATTCATACATGGCTTAACTTCTAATAAGGATGCAGAAATAAGATCTAGGATACTCACTAAATTAGAAATGAATCCCAAATTAACTCTTCAGAAAATATCAGAAGAGTGTCAATATATTGTAAATGTAAAAATTGATATTGCAAGGTTTGAGGAAAGTAACATTTCACAAGTTTTTAGTGTCCAACCATCTAAGAAAAAAAGATTATAGACGTTTTTCATCTCATAACAGAACATTAAAAAAGATTATAAACATGCCCAAAACTTAATACTTGCTACTGTTGAGGAGGTAAGCATTTCAAAAGTACTTTTTTTTAAGAACTAAAAATGCAGCAAATGTAGGAAACGAAAGTACTTACTCCAAATGGAAAAGATGGAACAAAAATAAAATATATGTGAACATGGTAAATGCATGGTGTAAAGTCAAAAAAACATAAAGAAAAGAATTACAAAACTTTGAACATGTCTTTAACTGAATTAGAAACACCTCAAAAGAGGAAGTTTGTTTTTGTGAAAATTAGTAATGTAAAAATAAAACTACAACAAGATCTGATATCACTGTCATAAATGAACAGACATTAAAAAAATGGGTAAACCCAGTTTTTTAACTTTTAAGAAAGTTGTTCATTAAGTTTCAGGAAAGAAATTGGACTTTATGGGTGAATTCAGCTGTAACATTTTTTTGTTAGCAAAACTAAAAAAAGTGGTGGTGTTTGTATTAAAGAATACAGCTAATTTATTTGGAACAGATTGGATTGTATTATTTGATCTTTGAGATCTCCTAATTAACTCTTTCTGCAACAAAGTAAGTATTGTTACCTCTAATACAAATACAGCAACTGAAAAAGGATGAATTAAAAAGAAGTTTTCCAGAAGTCTTCTCAGAAGGTCTAGGGACATGTACAAAAACAAAAACTAAATTTTAAGTGAAAGAGACTGTAACACCAATATTTAAGTCAAAAAGAAGTGTACTTTTTGCTGCTTTAGAACCAATTAATAAGGAATTAGAGAGACTAGAAACATTAGGCGTAATATAAAAAATTGACTATTTCGAATGAGCATCACCAACAGTTCATGTTAAAAAAAGAAATAGTAAAATCCGTGTATGTGCTGACTTTTCAACATAGTCTAAATGAAAGTTTCAAACAATATAACTATCCATTATCAAGCCCAGAGGAAATTTTTACCAAATTAAATGGTGGTATTTTTTTTCTAAGTTGGACCTCTTAAACTCTTACCTTTAAGTACTAGTAAACTAAGAGTGCTCAAAACTATTAATAGTTAACACACACACACAGAGGAATATACAAATTTAATCAGCTTCCTCTTGGTATAAAGGTAGCACCAAGCATATTCCAACAGATTATAAATGTGAGACTTGCTGATTTTGGTTGTGCACAAGCATATTTAAATGATATTCTTATTAAAAGTGTTGTAATGGAAGAACCTGTCTCCCCCCAGGAATGGACTATCACCCATTATAAATACACCACACAGTAGATTATGAGTGATCTGATGACTGGAAGATGACCAGGAACGGACGGAAGTACTCTACGCTCCATTTTGGTATATAGTGACTATTGTGTGGACTCTTAATATTTGTACCTTTAGTACAATAAACCTTATTGTTGATTTAATCGTGTGTTCCTTAGTCTTTACCACTCGGACTAACCACTCATTTGTTTGTATCGTATTTCACGACACAACAAAAAGTGAAACCAAAAATCAACATACATAAGATGTAAAAAAAATATTTGAGAGAACTGATAAGTACAGTTTTAAGATCAGTGGAAAAAAATTGTGTTTTGGTTATATCCAGAATTAAATATCTAGGACAAGTTATTGGTAGATGACCAGATCCTTCAAGGTTGAGCACAATAAAAGATATGCCCACCCCAACAAATGTAACAAAGTTACAAGCATTTTTAGGTTTGGCTAATTACTATCATGTATATATACCAAACATGCATGAATTAAGGGCACCCTTGAATAAACTGCTAAAGAAAGATATTAACTAGAATTGGTCAGGTAAATGTCAAAGTGCTTTAAAAAGAAAGCACTAATGTCAGACTTTTCATAAGCTCATTTTGACCCTAAATTAAAGATTGTGGTTGCATCAAATGCAAATGATTCAGGTATTGGGGCGGTGATGCTACATAAATATGAGGATGGAACAACTAAACTAATAACCCATACTTGAGGATCATTAGTAGCAGCTGAAAAAAGCTACAAACAGATAGAAAAGGAAGCACTGTTCATCATATTTGCTATGAAAAAGTGTGTGCCAAAACAAAGTTCACTCACAGATCTAGAGTGAACTGTCCAACAGGAAGCATAGTTACAAAAACAGGGTAAAAAAATCCAACCTTGTAACAGTGAAAATCACACTTTCATTCAGCAAGCTCAGAAATTGTCCCTTTCTCTCAAAGCTGAAAAATTTCTATCACCCCTAGTAAGCAAAAACAACAGCCTTTATTCACAGAGCAATTTTTCTGATCGGCCATGCCAGACACAGAGGGGAAAAAATTAGCATAGCTTCTAATACTTCAGTAGACCACAAACTCTTTTTTGAGGTAAACAATTTTCTCTTTTGTTACAAAAATTTTCATAAATTTATAAATGGTAGAGAATTTATACTACAGACAGACCATCATTTATTATTTTTTTTATCCATATATGGAGAAAAAAGGGTGTTCCCACACATACAATGAATAGACTGCAGCACTGGGAACTATTTTATTACACTATAATTATTAAATAAAGTTTCTACCATCCCAAAAAATTGAGTCATGTGGACGAACTATCTAGACTAATATCAAAATTCTATGAACCACTAGAGGACACAGTAACTGCAACAAGGGTTGAAAATGAATAATGTATTATAAAATACAGTAAGAGAATTGCCCATAATATGAGAAGAAATAAGAATTAAGTCAGAAAAACATGACTTTATAATAAAAATGAAGAAACAAATAAGATTTAAAGAAAACAGAGAAAAGTGAATATTACTGGAAATTGTTTTATGCAATAATGTACTTATGTATGCTGAAAGAATTGTGATACCAGCATTGTTGCAAAAAGGTATGATAAAAGAATTTGACATAAAACATCTAGGAATTTCTAGGATGAACTCCTTAATGAGGTGTCATACGTATGTGCTCTGGCAGCAAAGTCAGCACTTATAAAATTTCCACCTTGGCAGGAAATCCATGATCCAGAATACATATTAACTTTACAGTACAGTTAAACAAAGCATACTCTCTAGTGGCAGTGAATAGTTACACTAAATGGCCAGAAATATTAAACTGTAAAAGACTGACTACCGTGATGAATGATAAATTTTTTTACACAAGATTTTTATAAGGTTTGATGTACATGACTATTGTTTCAGAAAACAGGACACAATTCACAGTTAGTTTATTTAAAATTTTCTGTAAATCATTAGCAATAGAACACATTATGGTGCCTCTTTATCAACCAAGATCAAACAGACAAGCTGAATGGTTTGTTAATATGTTTAAAAAGGAACTCAAAAGTTGGAGGGAGAGGAGTCAGATAAAGTAATGCCACAACAATTTCTGAGTGTTTTCAGAATAACATTAAACTGAAACACCATGCCTAGAATGTTGCCTGTAGAGATAACGTTTGCCAGGATAAAGTCCATTTTTAATAAATTACGACTGGAACGTACGGCAAAAGCATCAAGAAGTAACAACATAAGTAAATACTTCAAACCTGATAAGGTGTTTCTTAAAATATATCAATGTTAAAAAAAGAATTCTGGGAAGATGGCGTTATAAAAAAAACAGATCGGCAAAATGACATACATGGTGCAGGGACAAAGGTGGGAACATAAGCAACACCTTAATCAGTTAAAACAAAGAGTCACTGATTTAGAAAGTCTCTGAAAAGAGGTACTTATGGAAATATGACATGTTTGACATACCTACGAAATTATTGAACCAAGGTTTTTACAGTAAGAAAAAAAGAACACTAACAGAATTTTTAAATATTGAACTGAACCTGAAGAGATATAGACTCCAGAGCAAGTCATCTCAAAGGGGAAGTGACATATAGGAATAATGTGTCACTGCTAACACATGAGTTTGAACACAGAATGCCAGAGAACAAACATAATCAACACCATTTTGATGTAATTAGAGGAATCGTGCTGCTGGGATCATGTGACATTGTAAAAATAATATATATATATATATATATATATATATATATATATATATATAGTCATCCACAGACAGATCTGTTTTGCTGTATCACAGCTCATCAGTACAGTTAGACATCCGATTGCATTTAACCCAGGATTGAAACCCGACCGAAATGGCATCAGTTGGCGATTCTACCTCTGAGCTATGGGCACTCGGTAGAAGGAGGCAGACTGTTTAGTGTGTATATTATCATTTTACACGCCCAATAGCCAAGAGTATTCTAATTCATTGCTGAATGAACGATGCATAGATGCTAGAGTAGCTACTATTATTATGTGCCTATATATAGTGTATCGAGGCAGCAAATAATTTTATAAACATATACTGTAAATATGAGAGACAATGTCTATTATGTTTAATCATGAGCCATTCTAAACGTCATATTTTGGCTTTAATTTTAATTGAAAATAAAGACAAAAATTCTCCAACATTTGGATAATTTTTTATTAATTTGGTTCTAAGCTTTTAGCTCACATGAGCCATCTTCAGAGAGGTTATTAAGATGGTAACACAATAACATCCACCATCACCTATGATTTTATTTTGTGTTGACATAAAACTCCGCTAGGTAACGGCAATAGTTACCAAAATTAAACGCAGTTTGCAAATTTGCAATGCTGTTCTATGACGTCACACCGCGTGATAGTGTGAAATGACAACAGAACCATGTATTCAAATGTAAAATAATGTGTTATGGTCATTATCTCTGGAGAATTTTTGTCTTTATTTTCAACTGAAATTAAAGCCAAAATATGACGTTTAGAATGGCTCATGATTAAACATAATAGACATTCATTGTCTCTTATATTTAACAGTATATGTTTAGAAAAAATATATATATATATAGGTATATAATAAGCATGAAAAGAGAAAATAAAAAGGTCTGAAGCATTATTTCTAGTATCTGTGACTTTACAGTAAAGACCCAATATGTCCTACTATTGATCCCATAGCTGGGGGAAGAAGACATGGGTTTATATACTTCCCAAAGCTATTAGCATACAACAACAAATCTGACTGAATTTTGAACTCAGCTCTCTGATTTCTCATTCCAAGCTGATATTCATTGCAGCAATTAAAAATAAAGAATAATCCCTCTGCAGAACTTGAAATCACATCTCTTTTGATTCCTAACAGCTATCTTACCATGACAGCTGTGCTTACCAATTAAACTACAAGAACTGTAAAATTAGCACTTGACAGAAGATCACATCAAATCATATAAACATAGCCTTTCTTTTCCTATTTATTACCACATTTATTGTTACAGTTTGGTTTACAAACCTTAATAATATTAATATTAAAATTATTTAAAGTATTTTTTTATCAAAGGAAGCATTGTAGGCTTTTACAGTGTTTATGTATATTAGTAATGAAGAAAAAAATACCAGTAAAAACTGATAATACTTAATGTTCCATTTAAATAAAATTCAAGATAATGTTATCCTAAACTACTGACAATATGAGTAGCTGTGATGCAATAAAAAGTAATTGAAATTAACATTAAATACTAGTAAAAAAAGAATGACTGAGTGGTTTATTTAATAAAAATTTAATATTTTACTGCTGCTACTATGAGTAGTGCAAATAAAACAATATTTGAATATTTTATGCTTTGCTCACAAAATATTGCAAAGCCTAAAAATTTTAACTTATTAGATTTTGCAAAATTTGAATTATTGAAAACAACCATGATGCTGATTCAATAATATTGGTATTGACAATTAAAATCCCTAATGATTGAAAATGATATAAATAGATACCTTTTTCTTCTATGTGCTATGTCCTTGCAAAGTAATCAGTGATCATGGCTCTCCAAAATAAACTTTCAATATTAAAAAAGAGATTATTTTTGTTTTTGTCTGTTAATCATATATTGATTCAGAAAAGCTAAAAGCTGAACAAAGCTGTTAGCATGTTCAAGTGGAATTTCACCAATTCATATGAGCCAACCACTTAGGTTGTAGTGAGTTGAATCAGTATTAAATCTATTTCTTGAATTGTTAACTAGAGTCTATTGGTTCTTTCAAGAAGAAAATATACTTTTTGCAGTTTTGATCAGGCCAGAAAATATTTCCATGGCTCGTGTGAGTGATTGCAATATGATTTCAAATGGGCAGGTACACAACTCTAAGATGAACCTGCAGGCAAATTGAGAGCTGACAGCATCATGTAGTTTACGATTTCATGAATCAGCAACTCAGACAGATGAAAAGCAGAAAGACAAGTAAGAAAGGTCCTTAAGTTGCTCGAAATTGCCAGCAGATACCAAACTGTGAGTTTAGCATAACTGTGTGAGTGTGAATATTGGTGAACCTGTACTTATTGAACAGGGTACACAAAGTAGTGTTTACACACTCATACTTAAAATTGAAGCAAGGGCTTTGAAATCACTGTGACATATTGAGGAAAAGGAAACTGAGAAAAATTTAACACTTAGGGCATAATGAATTCAAGATGGAACTGTGTGAATAAATAACATAGCAGGGAGAAGGAGGTAAGATTAAAAAGTCAAATATTGTTCAGAACTAAAATACACAGGAAGCTGTGGAGAACCATGATAATCAATATCCTGAAGGGAGATGGCACATAAAGGATAATTTAATAATTTTTTTCAATATGTTTCTTATTTGTAAAGTATGCATGTCTAAAAGTTTTTTTTTGTTTTTTTCTAACTCACAGAAGCTAGAAAATTTATCTTAGGAAAATCATAAATTTGGCTCAGTGATTTGTAATGTTAATGTTCAGTCTATTGTGTTTCCTTTCATACTAATGCCCTTTGGAAAGGCATGAATTCATCTTTTCTCAATGTAGACATGGGTTAGATAGCAGGTAAAATAGGACCCTTTAACTTTGGTGGCAACCAGTCTGAAAGAAGGAAAAACTCTGAATTCCAAACTGTATAGAAGTCGATAGGTAACCACTCCACTATCATTCCCATGAAGGCATGGCAGTTAAGAGATAATAAGTTAAAACTCAGAGAAAAAAGCAACAAAAAACCACTCTGCTATCATTTCCAAGAAGGCACAGCAATTCATAGATAATAAATTAAAAATCAGGGGAAAAGGCAACAAGAAACCACTTGGCTATCATTCCCATGAAGTTGTGGCAATTCATAGATAATAAATTATTTTTTGGTTGTTTTGTTTTTATGGCAAATCAGCCTCAGTGGGCCATTTATTGCCAACTAAACTTTATTTACTTATTGCTGGTAATATCTTTTACTTTAAACAATTTATTGTTGTTTATATAAGTTTTTGTGCCTAGTAATATATTTTTCTTTTCGAGTATCAAGATTCATTTGGATTTGTTTTTAAAGGCAGGGTCCCCAAGTCCTACTCTTGTTATTTAACCAATAACTGGAGGGAAGGGACGGATTAATACCTTTCCCAAGGGTACCAGTGCTTAAGTGAATGCAGGGTATTCAACTAGAATTTGAACTCGGCTCACCGATTTCTCTTTCCGAGCCGATATCCACTGCACCACAATGCACATCCGTCACTAAATGCTTACGGCACTTGGTAGTCCCAAGCAGTCACCCATCTAAGTACTGACCAGGCACAATGTTGCTTAACTTCGGTGATTAAGCGAGAACCGGTGTATTCAACGTGATAGACCGTAAGCCCTAGATAATAAATTAAACTGAGGGGAAAAAAGCAATAAGAAACTACTCCGCTATCATTTCCAAGAAGACACAGAAATACATAGATAAAAAAATTAAAACTCAGGGGAAAAGGCAACAAGAAACCATTTGGCTATCATTCCAAAGAAGGCACAGCAATTCATAGATAATAAATTAAAACTGAGAGCAAAAGGCAACAAGAAACCACTCTGCTATCATTCCCAAGACAGCATGGCAATTCATACATAATAAATAAAAATCTCATGTCATAGTGTGAGGATATTGAAAAACAAAAAGTATTAAAAAACAATAGGAATGCGAAATTTATTGAAACTAGTTGAGCTGTTGCAACTAAATATATTGAACAGCAGAAATTGAAATTTAACATCTCTACATCTTAAGTGTTTTCATTCAATGCAAAATTATAACTTTATATTTCCCTCACCTACCACTACATAAATATAATTCCATGAATAAGAACATTATTTTTATATGAAGTTCTTTTCAAGGACAAAACATGTTCTAGAGATTTTTTTTTTTGATTTTGTTATTCAATTACCCAATAATAAAGAAAACGAATCTGTGGAGAGGCATTATTGCCTATGTCATAAGTGGTTATGCCTTTGAAAAAAAGAAATATAAAAGTAAGGAAATTTCTCACTGAGGACCTCCTCCTTCTATATGCTGAGTCCCTTCATGACATAGGCAGTCATGCCCTTCCACATCTCCTTATCCCTTGTAGCTCTTAAGACTCTTTCTCTTGTTACTCCTTTCAAACTCTGCTCTCCCATCCATTTGCACAAATCCATCAAATATGTCATACATTGTTTTTCTCAGTCCCTATTTTCATCTATCCACTCTGTGAGTATCAGATTCTCAGTCCTCTTTCCTCATTACATGTTCCAGAAACTTCAGCTGTCTTTTTTTGATATTAAGTATCAGTTTCTTTGCACTTACATCCTCCCCAAAATCTTGTCAGTGCTCACATGTTCAGTACATGGTATCCTCAGCATCTTTCTGTAGAACCACATTTCAGTTGCTTCAAGTCTTTCCTTTATCTGAAGAGATTGTCCTGCATTCATAGCCATATTGAAGAACAAATATCACATAACAATCCAATACTCTCTTCTTTGTTTCTAACAAAATATTCCTGTTTCTTAATACTCTACTCAGCTTTTAAAATGCATCTTTGGACATGAAAATACTTCTTCGGATCTTAGTGTTGCATTTTCTGTCATCTGTTAGAACAGTTCCCAGCTATTTAAATTTCTGTACCGGTTTGATCCCCAGCTTGTAGGTGCCATTTTGGGCTTCTCTTCTTACTGATGACCATGCATTCAGGATTCTTGTAGTTTATATGTCATTCTTTCTTTCTGATTTTCTTTAGCTACCTTTTGTAGGGAGTCTTGCAGTTTCCTTTCAATGTCTGCTATCAGCACTGTATCATCTGCGTAACTTATATTATTCAGATTGTGGCCATCAATGACAAATCCTTTCCTTAATTTATTCATAAACCTTTCCTTAATTTGATAAAAATCTACAGATCAGGGGAGAGGCACCCAGTGAGGATTGACTTCATTTCTCAACAATATTCCTAGTTTTCCAAAATAATATTTTTAATGCCTTGCAAAAATTTATTTTAAAAATCTAAACTTTTTCTAGTATGTTTCTTGCTTTTATCTGGTAATAAATACTAATATTTTAAATTCTCAAAAAAAATGTTTTGTTCCAGAGATATAGAAATATTTTAGAAATTATCAGAATTTTTTTGGTTTATTCAGAGTTTGTAAAGAAAAGAAAACGGAGACAAAATTAAATGTTTTTATCAATGTCATTGTTTATTATGTATATACTGAACAGGTGCAGTTATATATTTAAAATGTGTCTATATTTTTATGACAATCCACCCCCACTTGTGAAATTTATCTGCATGAGGTGATCAAATTCCTACCTATTTCCTCATGTTTTGATCATATTTTAATTTTGTAAGAGCTGTATAACTGGTTCCAGTGTATCCTACACAAAAACACACACAAAATTCAAAAACACAACCACATGCATACAGAAAAGAAAACATACAAACATGTATACACAAAATCTGCACACATTCAAAAACCACACACTAAAAAAAAAACAAAAAAAAAAGATATACTAACATCAACACATACACTGAATTCAGAATTGTATGAATGAATATTACAAAAACCAGCCATTTACGTTATCACCCACACAAAGAGCAAATATAAAACACACATTATCAATTAACAACAGAATATACTCCTACACCTTGTACACTTGCATCTTGTTAATGCAAATGCTTTGCTAGCTACCTTTCAGTTCGAGTTGAATATGACGAAAAGATTCGCCGACGATCTTTCTTTTGGGTATATCATCCCCACTGAAATTGAAATGAAGACTCAGAATATGCTCCATTTACCAACAGGGAATTCAAATATTTTGGAGTCAGTCAGTCAGTTAAGTACCATACGTGATACACGCTTTGGGCAATCATGTCTTGAAAGAGACATGACTGACTGGGCAGAAGATTATCCTGCAGTAGGTTGCCATTGCTTTCTGTGGTAGACTGGTTGCCAACCAAAGCTATAGAACCCAATCTGTCCTGTTATTTACCCCATAACTGGAGGGAAGAGAAGGATTAATACCTTCCCAAGGGTATTTGCACATAAGTGAATGCAAGGCATTCAACTGGAAATTGAACTCAGTTCCCGATTTATCATTCTGAGTCAATATCTACTGCACCACAATGCACATAGTTTACATATAAATAACTTTTTTTAATGTTTTTATCTTGTGAATATTAGAGATGAATCCTTAAATGTCTTCTACAATATTTAAATAAATTCTTATCTTTCTAAGAGTTGTTCACATTAATGTCTCCATTGTTTTTGTTGTTAATGCAACATTTCAGTCAATCCATTTTACCATCTTTATTATTCACATCTATATATATATATATAAAAGGCAATCTATGAGTCTGTGTGTGACTGTTTCCTATGCACGCCTACATTTTTTAAGCTATGCCATTCAAACTTTCTAGGGACACACATCTACAAGGAAGCCAGGTCGACATATACTTTTTGAGTTTAAGTTCAGCAATTTTTCCTTTCGCACTTTTTGACCAATAGAGCTGATTGTTTACATTTGCTCCGTAAAACATCTAAGATCTAAGATGGTTGCTAAATTACATCACAGAAATCAAATCACACATGTCAAACACGACTAAAACATTTTTTTAATTTAAAGAAAAAAAAAGGTTTTATATTTAATTTTTATTCCGATGTTTTAAAAATTCATTTGGTCAACAAAAAAATGTGAATATTTTTCCCCAAAATTTTGAAACAAAAGAAATAATTTAAAGAAAATGTTTTTTCAAACAAAAACAAAATATGTAAAAAAAAAAAGTGGTATCTTCTACTACTACTAAAATGTTCTGAGTTGCATGTGCAATGCCAGGCTATGATGCTAGTTATTCATATTTGGATTGTTCTTTGTTGTTGTTATTATTACAGTGTTTTGGTGGTTGTACTCAGGGTCAGAATATGCTAGCCCCAAGCCCTCCCCATCCAGGGGATCAAATCTGATTGCGACCTTGCTATCTTATTAACATTTGTTTTTTTGTTTTTCTTACCTACATTTATATACATTAACAATTAATTAAGCACAATTGACTATTAAAAGGCTGAAAAACTTTTGCAGATTTTAATGTTATTCCGGGGTCATTTTTTGTTGTTGAATTTGTTTTGCTCATTTTAAGTCTCATAAAAACATTCTATAAATTTCACTATATTTTATCCATAATGTTGAATTTGTTAAAATTATTCAACTTTTTAGCAAGAAAACTCTCAGCTTGATGTTAAAAATTATCGCAAAACATTTATTTAAGATAGAATGATCTATTATTTATTTAAGATGAAATGATCTAGGATGTGCAATGTGGTGCAGTGGATATAGGCTTAGAACAAGAAATCGGGGAGCTGAGTTCAAATTCCAGTTGAATTCATTGCATTCACTTACGCGCAAATACGCTTAGAAAAGGTATTAATCCGTCTCTTCCTTCCAGCTATGAGTTAAATAACAGGACAGATTGGGTTCTATAGCCTTAACTGACAACCAGTCTACCACAGAAAGCAATGGCAACCTACTGTGAGATAATTTTCTGCCCAGTCAGTCATGTCTCTTTCAAGACATGATCACCCAAGCGTGTTTCACATATGGCACTTAACTGACTGACTGATCTATTATGACATGTCTCTAATTTGTATTTAGATACATTGTATTTATTTTCAATTTTTCAAATTGAATTGTTCACCTACATTGCATATGATACATTATTGTACATAATTAAGTTACAATAAAATTTGTATTTCAATATAAATACTACCTTATGAAAATTGAGATGTAGTGTGATGGGGGCCCCATATCATAAATGGAGGTGAATACATTTTTTTCAGTATCTCTGAATCTTGGTAACCTACAGGGAAATGATTCCTTTATTTAATCTACAGAAGTAGATGTTTCTTTTGCCACTGTGTCTGTTTAGTGGCATGGTAATTGTTAGTCCAATACCTGGGTTGATTAGTATAGACTCAGACTCAGTGAAAACAAATTGAGCAATAACTGAACAATATTACAAAAAGAGGAGATATCCCAAAACATTGATGGTAGAAAAAGAACATTTTGTCTGAGATAGTAGATAAAATAAAGGAATCAGTTCCAAATTCCCTAAAGGTTGCTTGAATTAACAAACACCTGAAGATGGTCGGAGAGCATAATGATGAACACAGTGTATCAATAAAACAACGGTGAGGATATTAGTCCAAATGTAAATAATGCTTAAAAACATTTTGGAAAAATAATCCAGTAGTTTAAGAGATTTTGAAATTTCAGAAAAGCTTTAAGAGCATGAATTCTTTTTTTTTTTTTTTTAATTTTTGTTAATGTTGTGGATATTTATTGTGGAGTTGTTGTGGTGAAACTTCGCTGCAAAGTTGTAGCGACCGGTTTGGTCGGAAGTAAGACATGGAAAACAGAATGTAGGTTCAAAACAGTGTATTTGTATAACAAGAACATATGTACAAGGTTAGTGTTTGTAATAAGTAACTATAAATAAGTAAGTCAGAACAGTAGACTTATGTTGCTTATTGCCTGACTAGTAGCTGGTTTTAACTGCGTACTAACTGTCATCAACTGCCTTCCAGGAGTCACACAGGTAATTATATATAGTAAGAGCAAGAATCCATTCTTTGTAGAAGGGCACCATAACAGTTTAGTACATAGTAATTGCAATAACAACATTATTAGGACCTTGAATAAGTTTTCAGTGTTTTCTAACAGATGGTGTTCTCAGAACTGTGTGCATGCAGTTTCAGATGGTAATGCATCTGTAAGAAAATACTATAAGCAAATTCAGTGTATGTCATTTTGCTGAGGTATAAACATCTTTGTTTTTAATAGTGTTAAACATGTCAAATTTCATGCCAAAGAAAGTGTATCTGCAGGGAATTTTACTGCACTAATTTATTCAAAAGAAATCTATAGCTGAAGCACACAGAATTCTTGCTGAAACTTATGATGATCAGGCTCTGTTGAAAGCAATATGCAGAGATTGGCTAAGATGCATAAAAATAATGATTTTGATATCTAAACTTATTTATAAATGGAACATTGTCTGTGTGTGTGTGTGTCCATTACCTATAGACTCCGAAAAAGCTGAACTGATTTTCTTGAAATTTACACAGTTGTACTATAAATGTCTGCAAGTGTTCTTAGCTAGGTTTGTGTTGAGGTACCCCCGATAAATATCAAAAATCGATAATTGAAAAAAATCGGGTTATAGAAGGAGTGGTCCGATTTTAATTAAATTTGATACACTCAGAGACAAAGACATGAAAAACGATATTCAGAAGTTTCAAGGTTGCAGTTCTTACAATAGTGCAGAAAATCGATGATATATATATAAGGCAAGATGTTTGTGTGTGTGTGTCTGTTTATCTGTTTGTATGTCCTTTATACAAATCCACAATTTTTATCCGATTCTCACCAAATTTCACACAAATATTCTTTAGGCTGAGTCTGAGCTCCAGGACCATGGATTAGTTTTAAAGCTTTCATTACATCCAAGCAACGCCGGGCTATACTGCTAGTTAAAGATAAAGAATACTCTAGCGAACTGAAAATGTTTGAAGACAAAAAATACTTCATGAAGACTCATGTCAGGCACAGGCTGAACTTGCAGAATCGTTAGGACTTGATCAAACAATACTTTCAAAACGTTTGAAAGCATTAGGAATAATTCAAAAGGAAGGACATTGGATGCCATACAAGTTGAAGCCGAGAGATGTTGAACTGTATCTTGTCGCATATGAACAGTTTTAATGACAGAAAAGCAAAGGTCTTTTGCATCATATCATGATTGGCAATGAAAAGTGGGTACACTATGATAACCTTAAGCATAGAAAATCATGGGTTTAGCCTGGCTACACATCAGCATCAGTGGCAAAGCTGAATATCCATGGTTCAAAGCTTCTGCTGTGCATTTGGTGGGATCAGTTGGGTGTAGTTTATTATGAGTGGCTCAAATTGACCAAAACAAATCACAAGAGATTGCTATTGACTACAATTGAGGCATTTGAGTCAAGTATTGTAGAATAAATGGCCACTGTACAAGCAGAGACACAACAAAGTGATTTTTCAACATGACAATGCTAAACCACACCTTGCAAAATGGGTGAAAACCTACTTAGAAACCCTACTCTACTCGCCATATTCACCAAGACATTGCCTCATCTGATTATCACTTGCTCTGATTGATGGCACACAGCCTGGCTTAGCAGCACTTTCATTATAATGATGCTAAAAAATGGATTGACTTATAGTTAGCCTCAAAAGATTTATCATTTTTCGAATGGGGAATTCAAATACTGCCAGAAAGATGAAGAAAGTAGTGGCTAGCAATGGACAATATTTTCAGTGTCATATTTTTTACTAATTTTTAAAAATAAAACATTACTTTCCATGAAAAATCAGTGATGAGAACTTATTCAAAGTCCTAATAAATAAAAAAACTGCATTTACTTCAAAATTCTGTAACTTTTTAAAATTCCCTGAAGGTTACCTGGATTGGAAAACACCCAAAGATGGTCAAAGTGTACAATGGTTAAAATGTGATAACAACAACAATGATAAGGACATTAGTCCAAATGTAAATAATGTAATTCTTTATCATAGAAATTCAAACAGAAATTTGAAAGAAAATTAATTCTGAGTCTAATATAAGAGATGTTATATCAGTGTACATATTGTATTAAATTGTCGAAATTGATGTAGTTATTTATTGATTGTAGCATCTGTTGGTTCTAAAAGAATTCCCCTCTCTAAATTTATAGACAAATCCTGCTTAGTAAATAAAGATGGAGAATTCTTGGTCTTACCCACACATTTTTTTCTTTCTTGCCTTGAAGTTCTAAAGACATAACCACTTGACTGTATCTTGTTTGCATATGAACACTATTTCTTTTTTTCTTTTTTTTTACTGCTTTATAATTGCTTTGTTTTGCTATTGTTTTATAGTTGCCATTGTTCATTCATTGCCTTGTTTTGCTCTGCTCTTTTTCTTATTTACATTATTGGGAAATTTATCAATTCCACTAAACCCTTTGTTGTATATTGGTGACAATTGTAACCTTTCTCTAACCTTTGTTCAATATTGGTTACAATTGTAACCAATATGCAACAAAGGGTTAAAAATTAAAAATGACTAAAATTTTCTGCATATTACACATTTTTATTTTAATACAATAAATGCAACTCAAATGCTAAAAATATATTTGAACAGTTTATGGAGAAGGTACTGTAAATTATTAAACATGTCATAAGTGGTTTGAAAAGTTTTGTGGTATCTTAATTTTTAGAATTGTAATCAGTTCAAAGTGATGTTATACAACAGTTAAGCAGATGAGCATCTATCAAATATTTATTAATTTATTTTTTTTTATATACACACTTCAATAGACCATCTCCAGTGGAGAAAAATATTTAATTCCATGTTGCCTGTTTATTTGTATCATAAGGGTATCTAGAATTTTGAGTCTTTCTTTAATGCATTTATGTTAAATAGCAAGGTGAATTGGGCTCTTTAGTTTAGAGAGAGCAACAAGTCTAGGAGATGGATGATTGAATTCAAAATCTTCTACCAAAATATTATGGATCTGTATGACAGAATAAGAATCATTCTATTAGACAGACTTGGAAAAGGTTTGTGTGTTGCAGTAAACTAAAAAATGTCTTTTCACTGCATATATGAGGGTCATTCAATAAATAAGGTGAATTTCTCGGTATAAAGACTTCTAATACAGATAGAAGCTTACATTTTAATTTTTTCATTTACTTCTTTTTTAAAGGGATTTAATTTTTTTGCAGATTGAAAAAAAACTTTGAGAGTTTTGGAGATTAACAAAGATGGCCAACCAAGAAGTATGCTCCAGGATTGAACAAAGGACAGTTATCAAGTTTTTGGTTGCTGAAGAATGCAAACCAGTTGAAATTCATAGGAGAATGTCAACTGTGTATGGTGTCACATGTTTCAGCCAAAAAATGTCTACAAGTGGACTAAATTGTTTAAAGAAGGACGGAGCAGTATTGAGGATGAAGACAGGCCTAGGTGGCCTACAGAAGTGAGGTCTCCTGAGGTGATCAAATCAGTCAATGACCTCATTCAGTCTGACAGAAAGATGACAGTGGATGATATTGCAAGAACTTTGAGCCTATCTGTTGGGACAGCACACAAAATTGTCCATGATGACATTGCCTACTCTATGGTCTGCTGTCGATGGGTGCCAAAAATGCTTACTGCAGAGCACAAACAGAAGAGGGTTGAGTTGTCCCAACAGTGTCTCTCCTGGTGATGAGTTTCTGAAGAAGGTGGTCACAAGTGACGAGACATGGGTTTGGCACTATGAGCCTGAGTCCAAATGGCAGTCCATGGAGTGGAAGCATGCAGGCTCTCCAGTGAAGAAGTTCAAGTCCCAGCAGTCCACGGGGAAAGCGATGCTTACCATTTTTTTGGAATATGCAAGGCCCAATCACCATTTCATTCCTTGAGAAAGGAAGCACTGTGAACAGTGCCCACTACTGTGAACTGCTGAGACAGGTCAAAGAAGACAAAGAACAAACGCAGAGGTCATCAGTCACATGGAGTCGTCTTGCATCAAGATAACGCAAAGTCTCAGACAGCAGCCCAAATGGTGCCCAAATTGTTGCTCTCTCTAAACTAAAGAGCCCAATGAGCTAAGCTGGAAACTGCTCCTTCATCCCTCTTACAGCCCAGATCTTGCCCCTTCAGACTTTTACCTGTTTGCTCCCTTGAAAGCATTCACGAGAGGCATGAAGTTTGAAAGTGACAATGAAGTCAAAAGTGCTGTGAGCGATTGGCTGAAACATCAGTCCAAAGATATTTACACTGAGGGAAGCTTGTGCACAGATGGGAGAAGTGTGTGACGCTGCTGGGAGACTACATTGAAAAATTAAAAAAAAAGTCCTTATACCAAAAAATTCATCTTATTTATTGAATGACCCTCGTACAATAATTAATTACGGTCAAGAAACAAAAATATTGAAACAACATACTTTATCTTTTTCCAATTGAGTTGGACTGTTCAAGAAATGATTTTTGCTTGCATTTTCTTCGGTACTATCTGTATCTTCATAGCATCCATGCAAAATCTGATAGAAAAAATAGCAAATAATTTAATTACTTGTTTTTATATAGAATCCTGTATGTATGTGAATAAAACAATGGACATTTGAAGATGTCAGAAGGTAATTGGATGAAACACTGTGTTTGCAATAAGTTTTATGATAATCAAAATAAGAACAACAGTATGAATAAATCAAGTAAGTCTACATTTATTAACATTTTCTTATAACAAAAATAAAAATAATTTTGGTCAAAACACTGTGTCTATAATAACATTTATGATAATGAAGATGAGAACAACATTTCAAATAAGTTAAAATATTTTGGCAATTTCCTGTCTCAAAAGTGAAAAACAAAAAAAGCAAAAAAAGAAAATATCAATACTAATGATTGATAATTGAAATATATTCAATCATCTCTAGCATTCAATAACATTCCACATCTAGCATTCAATAACAATTTAATATTAATTTTTCAATAACATTCCATATCTAGCATTCAATAACTGTTTAAATGAGGACATGTGCTATTGGTAAACCATGAGTATGACATAAAATGACTGGTTTTCCTCCAAAAAATTAGCATTTGTGAGACCTTGCTCAAGCCACATTTGTCAGAATTAACATTTTAGAAAGGGAGTCCTGTTCATAAGATAAAATGTCAACATATCTTAGACTTTTAAAGAGTTATCTGCACTTTATTTTTTTTGCATGTCAAGTTTGAAACTGTGCTTATGTTAATGGTAACTCTAGACTACCAATTATATCCTCTTTCTCAGTTCATAATAATATGCACTTATCAATATGGCTCTACAGAAGGCTGCTGAGAATACCATAGATCAAACATGTGAGCAATGACAAGTTTTAGAGAAAATGGAAACCAAAAAGGCAATTATACTTAACATCAGGAAGAGACAACTGAAATTTCTATGGCAGATAATGAGAAAAGAGTACTTGAAAAAGAAATCACAGGACATATTGAAGTTAAGAGAAACAGAATAAAGCAGCACATAATTTACCTTACGAGCTCGAGTAAATAAATGGCAGAGCAAGATTTAGGAGAGTTAACAAAAAGGCAAATTTATTAAGAACTACAGAGGGCAGGAAATTGTTGAGGGCCATAATCGACTATGTCCTGAAGAGATACAGCATATAATAGAAGAAACTTTTTCCAGTATGTGTAAAAAAAAAAAAGAAAAAAATTACATATTACTGTATACGAAATCAGGGGTTGATTTAACACTGTATTTATATTATGAACAGGACCCCTTGTAATACTATATAAAAATCAATATTTTTTTATTCTGAAACATGTGATTTTAGGAAGGTCTAATGAATACTAATCTGAAAGAAGCTGTTAAAACAAAATTCTTCCCTATTTTTTTGTGAGTGATACAGTCAATTATGTGCATTGAGGTGCAGTGGATATTGGCTCTGAACGACAAATCGAGGTACTGAGTTCAAATTCCAGTTGAATTCCTTGCATTCACTTATGCAGAAATACTCTTGGGAAAGGTTTTAATCCATCTCTTCCCTCCAGTTATGGGTTAAATAACAGAACAGATTGGGTTCTATAGCCTTGGCTGGCAGAAAGTAATGGCAATTACTGGGGGAAAATCTTCTGCCTGGTCAATCCGTTTCTTTCGAGACATGATCGCTCAAAGCATGTATCCCGTATGACACTTAATTGACAGTCAATTTAATTTTTGCTGAATTAACTAAGTATACCTTCAGCAAGTGCAAATATGGATTTTGTTAGAGAAGATATAAAAAATGACCAGTGAGCATTCTAATAATGTCCTCCTTCCCTGCTGGTCAAGCACCAAATACCTTGGTGCAAGAGGCTCAACAACTCATAATGCTGGAAGTGAGCAGACAATATGAAACACAAAACCTGGTTCCTTGTTTAACACAGTAAATTTAAAATAAGAAAATCCTGTTTCTTATTCAACCTTATTTTCTTTCTCCATTGTACACCTGAAAAGAAGTCTGTTCACCAAGGTACCCATGGTGGAGGTATTATCGGTAGTCAGGGACAAACTGGCCTCAGACTCATTACTAGGAAAATATACCAGCATTCCACTAGACAACCTGATGGAAATACTGACTTTCTGTACACAAACCTCACACTTCAGATTGGGATCAGATATATATTGGCAGAATTAAGGCTTAGCAATGGGCTCACCATTATCACCATCACTGGTTAACATATACATGGAATACTTTGAAGAGATGGCAGAATTCATAGCTCTAAAGCCAATTCTAAAAAAAACTCCCAACCAGAGAACAGTGAGTTGTGTTGTTGTTCTACTAATACCATTAAAACAGCAGACTTGTTTGTTGTTCGGACAATTCATGCATGACCAAAATGTTGATTAATAAATAAGATATTCCTGCAATGTAATTGATCCTGACTTGGCATTTCAACTTCACTCACTTTCTCACTGATGTGACATGATTTCCCTCTGTCTTTTCTATAAATATTTTGGCAACTGATGAGCTTTTTTTTACCTCCAGTGCCTTGACGACATGAATTTAAGCACACTATTAGATTGGCAAATAGGTCCCACTCTTTTACCATTAAAACAGTTAAATTTAACTGCTACTTTTACTCATGAAGTTTCATTTCTCACACTTCCTAACTATAAAACTCCCTTCCATTTACTTGTTATCTTCTATCTTCTTAAAACCCATTCATCTTTTATCCTTTCCTCAATATCCTTTGTACTCAGTCTTTTCTTTCACTGTAACCTCCTGCATATAAGTAGTGGTTCCACTTTGCTTGGTCAAAATTATTTAAAAAAAAAAAATTAGTTTTAGAAAAAAATAGAAAAAGAAATTCTGTCGAAATGAAGTAAATATGTTTCCCTTCAAAATAACAATGGTTTGATTAATAACTAAAGTCTCCAATCCTACAATAACTCATTTTCATAGAAAACAAACAAAACAAAAAAACAAAATAAAAAAAACAAAAATAAAAAACAAAATAAAAACAAACAAAATAAAAAAAGGAGAAAGCTGAATATCAAAGTTTTTTGAATCACTGTGTAGACATAGGCATCAACATAACATGACTATTAATTTCATGCTTCAATAGGATCTTCAGAGAAAGCATTGAATATGGCTACACTATCTGTGTTTATGAATTCTCTCTCCAATATTGGTCATTCCTTTCTTATAAATATAGCAAATTTTAAACACATTTTTAATTGAACAGTCATAGACAGAATATACACCATAATTTTGAATATTCATGTAAGAATTTTAGAGAATAAGAATTAGTATTATCTTATTATAATTATTATAATTATTATATAATTATTATCTTATTATAATTATTATATAATTATTATCTTATTATAATTATTATATAATTATTATAATTATTATATAATTATTATATAATTATTATCTTATTATAATTATTATATAATTATTATCTTATTATAATTATTATATAATTATATAATTATTATCTTATTATAATTATTATATAATTATTATATAATTATTATCTTATTATAATTATTATATAATTATTATATAATTATTATATAATTATTATCTTATTATAATTATTATATAATTATTATATAATTATTATCTTATTATAATTATTATATAATTATTATCTTATTATAATTCTACTTGTCATCCCCACCACTTAATTTCTTTGTTAGCACATATGTTAATAGGTGTGTGGCTGAGTGGTTAAAATGTTCACTTTCTGACCATGAAACCGAGGTTAGAATCTCACCATTGTTGATTGATCAGGAAGGTGACTTCTTGATATTATCAGACTAGAGGATCCTAGTGTGCAGCACCTTTGGAAAGTGCCTGAAAACTATACAATGGGTTGACCCAAACCTTGTGAGTAAAACTGGGTAGATGGCTCCCTTTGTGGAGTCGTTGATGGTTGTGCTAGTTCAAAGTCACAAGTCAGCGTGACGGAAGGTTTGAGCATCCTAGCTTTGTTCAGACTGTTTATGCTAGATAATGCGCTCTCTCCCAGAAACTGTAACTATGGTTCACTCAGCATAGTTGCAGTATAAGCCACAAGTGGGCTCTGAAAATACAAGTGTGCCTGAGCAGGCGTCTGCAATGGGGATTAGTTAGCTTCCCTGGTAGATGACTATCCTCAAATATGAGTGGCAAGCTATTACATATGTTACGCCCTGCCAGTACCTTTATAAATAATGGACTATTCTGTTTTGCTTGCTTGGAAAGATAGAAAAGACATTACTTGGTTTTGGTTTCAGTGAGAAAAAAATGCCCTGTAAATGCCTTATAAATAATAGCCTGTTCCATTTTAATAGTGAGGACATATGGAAAAGACATATCAGAGACGATGATTGATTTCAGTAAGAAAAACAAAGAAAAATAAAATTCAAACAGAAAATTTATTAAATTTTCACAAGTTTTATTAGTTAGTATTTCTATATGCTCTTTGTATTCAGACTAGTATGCTTGTCTTTTTTTTGTTATACTCACAAAGTTTCAGATATTGCACCTGCCAACCTTCTTCAGGTGTCTATTATACCTGGTAACCTTCACTGAATTTTATGACATTATAAATCATACCATTGTTTAAAGAATATCTGGTTTCTTGATATTTGTTAGTTCAATCTCTGGGTCAAGGTAATGCAGAAGTCATGTACTCTGCTTCAGTGGAAGAAACAAGTAATGCAAAGGCAAAATCAAGTGGAGAGAATTGCCTGATATGTGATATATACTTCAGCATGGAAAGCTAAAAGACAACAATCTAGACTCATCGATTTATTAAAGTATCCACTTCAGTTTCAAATAAGTTTACTGAATAAGATTGTAATAGTCCTAAGTGTGTGTGAGTGTGTGTGTATATATATATATATATATATATATATATATGTATATGTAAACACACTATATACATTATTCGAACTATTGTCCTCATCTTTGTGGCCATTTGTACAATTTTTTGGCCATTGTACACTTTGGCCTTCTTCACGTGCGAGGAACATTGAACCAAACCATTTATTATGATCACTGGGGTATATCATTCTCATTCCTTGTGTGATGCCTCTTTTGGTAGTCGTGATACCATTTTGGTAATGCACCACTGCAGTAACCTGGTATTGAATTCACTGCAACTAACAAATGTCAACATCTGCTGGGCCATGTGTCCTTAAGGAACAACTGAATTTCTGGGACTTATAAACCTAATATTCAGTAACCATATTTTTTACCAGAGTTCATATTGCAATTTTTGATGTAAATGGTTTTCTCTAGTATTTTTGGTGTTAATGGTTTTCTCTAGTATTTTTTACCAGAGTTCATATAGCAATTTTTGATGTTTATGGTTGTCTTTAGCACTTTTTACCAAAGCTCATACTGCAATTTTTGACACTGATGATATTCTCTGGCACTCTGTATTACTGGTTCCCATATTTTATTCCTCTCTATTCTTGGTCGACTTAGGAGATTTTTGTAGCCTAGCATACATGCTGATTCCTTAAGTTTATGTAGTTTCCAGTGGCATTCTCTATTATTTCAACTTCATCCCATAGGGGGCAGTGATCCCCTTTCTCCCTCCATATGTGGTCAGCTACACCTGATTTTTCTATCTCCCCTCGTGTTATGACTTTGTGATGTCCTTGACACCTTACCTTAAGTGGGTGGCCTGTTTCTCCTTTATATTTCTTTCCACAGCTACATGGAATGATGTACACACAGTTCTTAGTCATGTCATTTTGTGCTGGGAATCTTACTTGGGAAAGGTACCTGAAAAGTGTAAATCCACTTCTAAAGGTCATCCCAATGTTATATGGACCATAGATCCTTTGTATTTTCTCTCATAACCCCTTTACATAGGGTAGACAGACCGAGGCTGTTTCCTGAGAGTTGTTGTCCTCATACACCCTTCCTTCCATGTTCATTGGAGTTGTTATCATGTACCCTGGATAATTGTTACACTGTCGGGTACTGCTTATACTGACCAGTTTCTGTTTGTAAGACTCTGGGTTGCTGCTTATGACTTTTGCTCGATGTTGCAGACAATGGACGATCCCTTTCTTTACATTGAATGGGTGGTAGGAGATGAAGTTGAAGTATTGTCTAGTGAATATTGGCTTGCAATATACGGATGCCTTGACTCACACCAACTCTGTCCGAGTTATTAGCACATCCAGGAATGCCAGTTTGTTGTCATTTTCTTTTTCTATAATATACTGATGATCTTATTAAGTTCCTATGGTCCACTAGCATCTGGACCTCCTCCTGATGTGGCCAGAGTATGAAGGTGTGATCAACATATCTCAGCCATAGAGTTGGTTTTAGAACTATGAATTCTGCCATCTCTTTAAAGTATTCCATGTATATGTTAACCAGTGATGGTGATGATGGTGAGCCCATTGCTAAGCCTTAATTCTGCCAATATATATCTGATCCCAATCTGAAGTGTGAGGTTTGTGTACAGAAAGTCAGTATTTCCATCAGGTTGTCTAGTGGAATGCTGGTATATTTTCCTAGTAATGAGTCTGAAGCCAGTTTGTTCCTGACTACCGATAATACCTCCACCATGGGTATCTGGTTGCATTCAATGGGAGCATCTTTGATAAATTCTACAAGTGAGCAGAGTTGTTTTGAACATATGATGATGTCTTTCCTATTAGTTAGACAATTATATCCATAGATATATTAACCTACCTCTATGGCATGACTCAAAGTTTCATGCATTATGCAATTATCAGGTGCATATTTCAAATATCTGAAATATGCACGTGATGATTGCATGAAACATGAAACTCCAAGTCATGCCATAGACGTAGCATAATATATATATATATATAATACAGCTCTGTTAATACATTGAGCAATGTTTTATTAACACCTGAATAATAATACTATACATATGTACATCTTCCTCATATGTATATTTATTAATTTACATTCCTATATATATTATTTATAAAATGTGTATTTGGACAGCAATCTCTCTTTTATGCAGGTTTCATTAAAAATGACAGACAAGATATTACAGTTGAGTTTTTTCACATAATTTTTCATGTGATCATAAATCTTTTTCCTTTCAGAACATAAATTATATAAAAAAAAATTGTCCAAATGTTTTGTTTTTCAAGAGCTTTTGGCTATACTTTTAGCCACTATCAAATGCACAGCAATTATAAACAGGACAAATCTTCATTTTGACACATCATCCAAAAATGCACAACTCCTCTTGACTTAAACAAAAAAATTACATAAATTTTTAAACTGCTAACATCATCATCAAAAATACCAATTTACCTGCAAGATATAAACTGCTGAGAACCAATACTATTTACAAATGTACATGTCCTTCAAAGAACCATGTTTTTGATCACACCAGGTTCATAAATAATTACACTTGACATATTACTACCTGTTTGATGAGATGTTGCATCGACCAAACCAGAGTTCAATTCAATCTTATTTCAACACACATGCATACCTATCAAACACTCACTGTAAGATACTATTATATTTGTATTATCAATGAGTATCAATGAGTATCATCCATGTGTAAAGAAAATCTAAAAATAATAGAAGCATTATTAATAAAAATAAAAAAATCCAAGACTTAATAATATCGACTACAAATATGGCAACAATGTGCTTATCATGCTTGGAATGTAAAACAAACGTGTGACTCTACACACATACATAAACGCTACACATGTCCAGTTACTTGAAAAATAAAATTCATCCTTAATAGTAGCTAAATGTATATCCGAAAGTGCTCAGAGAAACAAAACATTTGAACAATTTTTTTATATAAGTTCTGATAAGAAAAATATAAAATTACTTGAAAAATTATACAACAAAACTTAACCATAATACCTTGTCTGTCATTTTTAATTACACCTGCATATATATATATATATATGCATGTGTGTGTTCCACTGAATAATATAGGCATATTGTGTCTATTTTTATACTGATCCTTTCCAGTTGTCTAATCAGTTACTTTATGTTAAGATGAAATTCAGCCATAGTTTTTTCTAACCCTAGTACTTCTGGTCTTTTCCAAGATCATCTTTAGGGGTAAATTACAAAGACAAATTTATTGTAACTGCAATCAAACTTGTATTCTATTAAAGTGGTGATTTTTAAAAACGAGTGCAAATGCACTCTGTTATAGTTATATGTTTCAGTATAAGGGAACTGATCAGAAATTCATAGAAATGTAAAATAGCATTAAATGTTTGTTATATGCACTTTAATATATTTTTGTTATATGCATAATAAATTTTGTTGAGTGTTGGTTGGTTTGTTTTGATATAGAGGCCCTCGAGAATGAGGTTTTTATTTATTATTTTCATGGTGTAGTATATTGATGTTGTCAACAAGTATTTTTCTGTATTGTGAAGGTTGACAGGAATGTATTTTTAGACGTTGTGCAATAGAACTTGTATCCAACAAAGGAAATGTAAGACTTCTTGATAATTTTGTACCCATAAAAATTTCTACACTGAATTAAAAAACATTAAATCAACTCTCATTAATAATGAATTTCCTAATTATGTAGCTGATGCACTAATTAGATGAACCATTGAATATATAAACATAAATAAAAAAAAGTACATAATACTTCAACAATTAACCCTAAACATATCAACCTTTTATATTGTAATCAAATGCATTCCAACTAAAAACAAGATCAAAAAGTGCTAAAAATCTTATAATTACTAATTTATTCCCCACTGACACCAGTATAAAAATAAAACTAGATATTTATTATACTATATTTGATACAAACAACTTAATCATATGCAATAACTATTCTCTGTCAACTAGTATTTTGGAAAAAACCAACATTGTATATCAGTCAAGTCCTTTCAGAGAGTGTGTCTCTGACAAAAAAGTAAGTACATATTTTGGTTTGACTACACACACACATACATACATATATATATATATATATATATAGAGAGAGAGAGAGAGAGAGAGAGAGAGAGAAAGTCGCCGACTGACGGCATTTCGGTCGGGTTTCAATCCTGGGTAAAAAAACAATCGGAGTCTAACCATACTGATGAGCTGTGATACGGCGAAACAGATCTGTCTGCAGATGACAATATATATATATATTGTTATCAACTCGGGTTTGTGATTCAAGGATTTATACCCAGCCAAAGGAATCTATAAGAAACGTTGCAGACTTACTAAAACCTGAAAAAGAATCTCATGGAACAAAAAGGGTAAATATATATTTTTGACTCTTTCATTGGCCATACTTAAAATTATTCTTTATATACTCATTTGAAGATTTCCAAAAAGTATAGCACTTAACTTCTATGCCGACTTAACTGGGTAAAGATACTTGACACCTTACCTCCCTTTTCTCTCCTCGTAACACTCGCCAGTAGTAAACTCTATGTTTCTTGTTTTGAATGCAACGAAAACTGTGTATTTGTAAATATCTTATTTGGTGTGTTCTGTAAATTAAATATTTGTCTGTGATTTTATCTCTGAGTTTTGGTCAATCATTTTTTTTTTCCTATTGTTACACTTAACACGTAACAATATATATATGTATATATTATTCAAGGAAATGTGTGCGTGTGTATATCTATATATATATCTATATATAAGATCAAATGCAGATCAAATATGGATCGGAATCAGCAAGATGATAAAATAAAGAAAAAATAAGAAACATGTATCAATCTAACATGCTTCATTTTTATCAAATCTTCATCAGAGATTAAAAGAAAACAAAGATAAAAACACTGGTATTTTTCTAATTTTGTTCATGTCAGTTCTCATTGGTTGGACATGTGTCACATGCATTTAAAACATAGATAATTCTATATGTATTTAAGTTTGTGAGAAGTCTTTTATGTTTCAGTGTTATTCAGATAGTAACATGTATTCATAATTGTGCCTGTATGTTTGTCTTGTTCTAATGTCTTGACCTTTGTGTTGTCAGGCTAGTGCAGTGGGGTGTCATATCCTAATTTATAGCTGATCTTGTTAAGCACATACTCTTCGTATTAGATAGATATAAGTTAGATTCATAGAAAAATGGCAATTGAATGGAATGTTTTAGGTGTGTGTTTATAGTTGGTAATGATACTATTAATTTTTTAATGTATTTTTTCCTGAAAGAATTATGTTCTTTTTTTTTTTAATTAGGGTGGCTAATCAAAGTTATGTCCAGGATTGTTTCAATGCTAAAAGAGAGAGTTAGATTTTTTGCTCAAATGCAAAATGCAAAACTCTATTGAGTTCATAGAACACACCTAAAAAATACATTACATTGCCATCTTTTTATTGGTACCTGATCAATGAAAACTGACCCAAACAAAATTAGAAAATACCAGTTTCTCTCTTTGTTTGATTTCTCTTGATTTCTGATGAAGCTTTAATAAAAGTGAAATGTTAAATTTATATGCATCTCATTTTTGCTCTTTATCTTATCACACCTACACACACACACACACATATATATATATATCAATGATATATGTATAAATATGCACAAGCCTTTATATATCTTTAGTCATATCATTAAATATTTAGGTTTCAGTATCTTTTTATTACTAATCATTCACTCAATACAAGGCCAAAAATTCACTTAATGGTCACTTTAGTATTAGCCATTTCCCTATAAGAAAACATTGGTATTTATTGACCAAACAGCTAGTACTGGTTCATTTAGAATTTATAAAAGCTTTGTTTTTTTTTTTCAAACCAATTTTTCAGGAAAATAGTTTTATCAAGTCCCATAGCTATTGTCGCTATTTCCAGTACTGATGTGGGTTTCCTTCCTAACCTTTTTATTTGAAGTAGTGTAGAATGTCAACATCTTCATTATATCATTATTTTCTCTTCTTTGCACTATTCATTTTGGTTGTTGCTCCTATTGGTAGTCCTCAAGTAATGTGGTTTCTGTTATTTGGTACAGTTCTTTCTTCAAAGCCATTTCTAACCATTCTCCTTAGAAAGCTATTCTATATAACAGAATCTGAATGGGTTTGGTGTATAGTGGTTCTCCCACTGGCCAATCTGTTGTTGAGTGGGTGGAGAAGGCATAGTTCATTTGCAAACTATGCAAAATGAAAGAGCCAGAAACAGTCATTCTTTTGAAGGTTTCAGTAGAGGGTGGGGTGAGAACCTAAGCTGTGTACCAGAAACTTAAAGAGGAAGAAAAAGCCAATTTTGGAATGACTCATTAGTGGCATATCATCAGTTTATTGGGTGATAACTACTCCCCAGTGAAACATTTGATGTCGACCTGACTGATTTAAGGAAATATTCTGTGTCATTTGAGGACAGGAATGACCAGATGCTAGGATGTACCTTTGTGGTAGGATGATGTCAGTTGACTCTTGCAAGGAACATGCAGAATGATTGAGCTTTTGACTGACCAGCTATTAAACAAGCTATTTGCAAGAAAGTGGAACCACTAGTAGCAGCACAAGTAAGAACAGACAGTGAAGTAGTATGCACCCAGAGAACAAGTGGTTTCTCTGTCACTGGCAAGCATGATGATGCTGTATGCTACAAATGTGATGATCCAAACCACTTTGCAAGGGAGTACTGAAGTCAAATTGATATGGGAAGTATAACTCAGAGACCACAGAGAAAGCTAAGGTGCTATCATTATAATAATCTGGGTCTTGTGGTGCGGAATTGTTTGGGAAATAGATCGAGCAACAAGGTATTAAGAAAACAGTGAACACAAAATGAATTGTAGTCAGCATCTAGGTAGTCAGTGTACAGTATTCAGCACTTGTTGATACAGGATGCTTCTAGTTAATAGTTTGTGCAAATCTCTGTCAATGGAGAAAACAACTCATAGACATTGTAATAATCAGTAGTGTGTCCTTAGTATGCTGTGGAGCTGGAGTTAAGAAAGACTTTTCAGTGATTTGGCTTGATTTGGCTAATGCTTATAAGTCAGTCCTGCACAATCTCTTGATAAAAGCAAAAGAGCATTTCTTTATTCCAGAAAAGGAGCAGAAGTTAATGCAGAAATATTATGACGGCTTAAATGCACTTTATCACTGAAAACTTTACAACAGATTGGCACAGTTTAGAAGTTAGTATTGCAGCAGGATGTAGTGTTTTGGTCATATGGTTTATAGTGGTCATGGAGATGCTGTTAAGATTGGCTGATTTTACCAAGGAAATGGCATTGGTTAACTCAGCAAAGAAGGCCTTTATAGATGATATGACACTGCTATCCAGAAATTCAGATCAGTGTCTTAATGAAGCTTGATTGATTGATTAGGTGGGGCAGAATGAAATTCAAGGTAAAGAAGTCATGAAGCTTGACCATCATAAAAGGAGTGTAAAAACAAGAGATATTTAAGATAAATAGAGAAATGGTGCCAACAGTAAAAAAGAACTGGTAAAGAGCCTAGTAAGATGGTATGCTGAAACCCTTTCAGATTGAAGTAAAGATGTTGAAGTACAAAAGCAGGCAGAAGACAAACTATGAGTAATTGATAAGACAAAGTTACTAGGAAAGTTTAAGATCTGCAATTTGGGTTGTATCCTTGTCTTGCCTGGCTGTTGCAGATTTATGACATTGCATTGTCAAGATTGGAGATCATCAAACAGAAATGCAGTGTGCACATCAGAAGATGGTTTGGCTTGCCAAAAGTGACAAACATACAAACACATCAACACTATATGGCAGAAGTGGTTCATCAATTGTCAAACTATATAAGCAGGGGAAGGTTAGAACAGTGATGATGTTACAGGAATCAAAGGATGAAATGATTCAATGAATCCACTACAGATGAAGACAGCATAAAATGGGATGCAGCAGATGAAACTAAAAATATCTTGTCAGAACATCAAGGCAATAGTCCAGGCAACACAAAGTGGCAGGCCAGGATTAGGTGTTAACCTGATCAAGCCCTTTAGTACAATGAACCCAACAGAAAGAAAAGGTGCAGCATTGTAAAAAAGAAAGAGGATGAAATGAGAAGATTACACCTGGTGCAGTGTTTAGTGTAAGGACAAACGATGAAGTAGGAAGAGCATGCCATAAAGAGGAAGATTAGCTGGAAGGAAGTATGGGACACATCAAAGGTAATATTTTTTGATTCATGCAACTTATGATGTGTTACCCTCTCCTAGTAACCTGGTAAGATGACATGCAGATGTGAAACAGAAGGTACAATGAAGCACATACTATAAAATTGTCAGTTAACTCTGAAGAGATATACATGGAGACAGCCAGATACTGAGGATTTTGTATAATAACTTGAAGAAACAACAGACAATTAGGGACAGAATGGGAACTGGAATATGGCAGCAGACCTCACAGGTTATGACGTTTTTTTTTCAAACCCAAATGAGAAGAGGCCAGACTATTTCTATAGAAGTGAAGTAAAGAATATTTAGTTAGTGGAACTGACAGTGCCACGTGAAGATAATATGAATGCAACAGCTGATAGAAAGAATGAGTAATACCAGGCACTATTTGAAAAACTGGAGGAAGCAGAATAGAAGGCAATTCACTACAGAGGTTACATTGGACAGAGAACAAGGAAATGGGTGAAGTCAATTGGTCTTCAACAGCAAAAAGCAACAACAGTAAGGAAGGATCTACAAACTGCTGTGGAAAAGGGAAGCCATTGGATATGGTTGGAGAGAAAGATGGCACTTGGCTCAAGAATTGAATGTATGCTACATCAACAATATGAAGCCAGCTGAAACAAGTGAGGCTTCATATCAGTAAGTGGGGGGCAGTGTCCAGAACATTAATCATCAAGAGAGAGATCCCAAAATGGTGTGCATTTTCTCCTGATGACCTCAAGATTTTGTTGGAATCTGGTATGCAAAGCAATTCAGCTAAAGAGGTCACAGGCAAGGGAGTGATACTGATAGAGATAACCCCTCCTTGTCTACAATGAAACACTCAACAAAGGCAACCACCGTCTCTCATGCCACATGTGATCATGAAATCTGTTGGGAGTATAACACTAGATAAAATGGCTTATCTCTAGGATAGAAATGTTTTTGGATGTGTCCAATAGAAAGGAAATTTTCCCTCTATATATTTTCTTTGTAATGAAGCATATTCTTTTTTTATTGGACCTGATATTTTTTAAAATCAAAGTTATGGCTTGTTTTATTTCTGTATGTTATGAAAGAGCTCAGTTGGTTGTCTCAACAGAGGTCTCTCTTATGTTCATAGATGCAGCTTTTAGTGTTCTGGTAGTTTCATCTATATATCTCTTATGTCTTTACAGGCATTTAATATTATATTTCAGTATCTGATGTGCTGCTAGTTCAGTGTTTTCTGTTAAATAAATCTCTAAATGTATTGAAACTGGTGGTTATGATCCTAGTGTTGGGGATGGTTAGATGATTCTAAAATTTATACATGTACATACATATTTCTTTTGTAATGATAATTTAAATTTGGAAAAGCCTTAGCAAACTCAGACTTACTTTTTTTATTTGATTGATTGCTTCTTTAAGACTGGAGTAATCTGGCTGATTTTCTTCTGTTTTTTCAAGTAAACTTGACAAATATTGTTCATATTCAGGAATTCGTTGGTACTGCAAAGATAAAAAAAATAAAACACCATTAATATATTTTCAAAATCAAAAGACAGAATATCCTCCAAAACCATATTCATGCTTTGAATGCTTATAAAGTCAGCACCTGTTTTCTAACTAATAGGCAAATAAAGATATGAAAATATATATATATATACACAAAAAAAATCGCAAGATCGCCAAGACCTACCGCGGTTTCGCACAACGGCTCGTCAGTTGTGCGAAACCACGGTAGGTTTTTTCGTGTGTTTTTGATCTGCATGACTGCCTCTTTGTTAACCCTTTTTGGTTAGTTTAGTATCGAGCACTTTTCTTTCTTTGTGGTTCGTTCCGTTTGAGGGTTTTTTTTTTCTTTGCTGTGAAGAACTGTATGTATTGTCGGTCCTACGCAGCTTTCTTTTTTTTCCCCTCTTTGTCCAAAGCTCTATAGCCGAGGACAATAACGGAGTTAGATTCTGCTGGTTATTCGTGGTCTTTAAAAATTACTTGTGTAACATTTTAAGATTTGAATACGTACAGAGTCGGTTTTATTATTATTATTATTATTATTATATATATATATATATATATATATATATATAAATAAATAAAGACAGAAAATCTAAGTAAGAGCCAAGAACCGACCACGGTTTCACCTAACGGCTCGTCAGGGAAATTTTTTACTCTACTTTAGTATTGAGCACTTTAGTGCTAGGGTTTTCATCTTGGGTTTTTTTTCTTTCTTACAAGTGTTTGACTTTTTGTTCATGTACTTCATTTGTTTCTTTTTGTGCTTGCCCTTATTTTCCCTCCGAGTTTGTTCTCGGTGGGTTATACAAGATGATTTAAATTATAGCTTGATTAATACTAGGTTTACTATTGGTATTGTTGTTGCTACAGTTAATATTATTAACTATATATATAAAATATACATATCCTATGTCAGTGGTATCTATGTATATATGCATATTTATCAATACATATAATAGCTCTGTTTATACTACATTGAGCATTGTTTTATTAACCCCTGAATAATATTTTTATCCATATGTGTATTTATTAATTCCCATGCCTATTTATCTTCAGTCAAACATGTTTTATTGAATAATATAAATATATTGTGTCTACTTATTTTACTACTGATCCTTTCCAACTGTCTAATCAGTTTCTTCAAGTTAAGATGAAATTCATCAAGGTAGATGTTTTTTTTTTTTTTTGCCTAAGAGCTTTCGATCTTTTTAAGGATCATCTTCAGGAGTAAATTGCAAAGACAAACTCATTAAAGTGCATATAACAAATATTTAATGCCATTTTACATTTCTACTAATCAGAAATAGAACATCCCTATCAAAATATTAATGGTATCTAATGGCAACAAATAAAACACCCACATTAAAATGGAAAATTTTTAAAGAAGCTAGAATATGTAAGTCTTTAAACGACCCATGCCCTTTGTGTCCATATGAAAAACTATATATTATTAAATTTCTTAAGAATAAAAATCTATTAAATAAACATAATGAAATAAATGCCATATGTGAACATTGCAAAATGTTTACCTTAGAATATGCATAAAAAAAACCCAAAAAATCTTTATATTTGTTAACATGTATATACCCAATAATTTGCTTAAGAAAAATAATAATTGAATAGATATTAAAATAAGTTAATTGATATTTAAATTTATTTTGTAGTAATTAAATAGATATTTGAAAGATTGTATAAGGATATTAGGAAGTAGATTAGAATAAGAAATAAAAATGTTATTTATAAATTAAAAGAAAAAAATTAGAATTAAATACATACTGAATTGAAATAAGAATAGTAGATTTACTAAAAAGCCCCTTAAAGTTAGACCAAAAATATAAATTGTTTTCTTTCTTTCTTCATCTCTTTCCTTTTTTCTATGAGAAGAGGTCAAGATATGAAAAGCTGAAAGAACATTTTTGGTTCAAGAATGTATACATCAAATGTAACAGGATCTATAGAGGGGTAATAAAAATAAAATTAGTTTAAAATTAGGTTGACACTTTGACCATTAAAGATGAAGGAAAAAAGCAGGTATTCCCTAAAAATAGAAACTACTTGTCAAATTTTAAAGTGGATCTCTATTCTGATTAGTTAAATGGAATGCACACATAAATTTTATGTCTTCCCACATCTAAAAATAACAAATTGTTTCTTGTATTTAAATGAAAATCATTTTTACAACTTGCATGAACATTGCCTGATGATGAGTTAGAAATCTCAAAACATAGAAATTTCTGTGTTGCATGTATTTTAAATTTTATAACAAATTTAATTATATATATATATATATATAGTGACATAAATTAATAAATATAAATATGATGAAGGTGTACATATGTATGGTATTATTCAGATGTTAATAAAACAGTGCTTGGTGTATGAACAGAGCTTTATTATATATATATATATATATATATATATCAATAAATATACATATTATCCTATGTCTATGGTATGACTCAGAGTTTCATGCATTATGTAATTATAAGATACACATTTCAAACTGTCAGTTTAATAGATTTGAATTTAAGTTCAACATTATGTTGTTTCATGCGTTATAATTGCATAATGCATAAAACTCAGAGTTATGCCAAAGATGTAAGATAATTAATTATATATGCATACATTATATTAATCAATTTGGCCTAAGCAATATATATATATATATATACACACACTTCTGAAATATGATAGTATTTAGACACTATTGTCTTCATCTTTACGACATTTTGGCCGTTGTATGCTCTGACCTTCTTCAGATGCTAAGAATTTTGAACCTAAGTCTTTCTAACAATCACTGGGATATATCATTCTCATTCCATGTGCAATGCCAATTTTGGTAGCCATGTAGTTATCTCCCTTTCACTTAACTCTATAAGTTATTTGTTCACCACTGCTGTAGCCTAGTATTGAACTCACAATTCTTTGGGTCAAGTCACTGGAAGTAACCAACATTTATATCCACTGGGCCATGTGTCGTTGACCCAAAGAGTTGTGAGTTCAATAACAAAACTGAAAATTTTTCAAAATTTGAATTTGAGAATGCTCAATGATATTCATAAAGGTTACTATGTAAGACAAGGTAAACCATGAAGGATGCTAAGTGGTGTAGTTTATGGCCTTTATAAATTAAATGTTCTTATCGAAAATTTTAAAAAAATATTTTTATAGATTTTGTTTTATATATATATATATATATATATATATATATATATATATATATGTATATATAGAATCAGTAGAAAAGAGGTAGAATCGCCGCCTGACGCCACTTCGGTTGGGTTTCAATCCTGGGTTAAAAGGAATCAGAGTCTAACCGTACTGATGAGCTGGCTGTGATACAGCGAAACAGATCTGTCTGCGGATGATATATATATATATATATATATATATATATATATATATAATTAAAACAAGAAATGGTTTACATGTACTTCTTATAATATGTAAATTTAATAGGCTGGTTAATAAAATTTGAGGAATAAAATCTTTAAAATCTTTGTGCTTCAATTTAGTCAAAAGGCTAATATATAATAAATATCATCAATCTTTTTGCCAATATTGCTACCATTTTGTTGAGTTTCTATTCTTCAAATTTTTATAAACCAACCTATCAAATCTACACACACACACACACACACACACACACACACACACACACACACAAATAAATATACATATTATCCTATATCTATAGCATGACTATTATCATCCGGTGCATATTATGGCATGACCATTCTTTAGATAGATATAGATATTCAACAGTGTAAGATCTCTAGATAGATAAATAGATAGATATTCAATAGGGCAAGATAGATAGAAGTCCCCCTAAAAAATGTATGCATACTTTGAAGTTAGTGTTTATTAAAATGGATTTCATTTTCAAAACTCAATCTACAGAGAGAATTTAATTTTTTTCTTTTATTGATTGTTTCAAATTGATGATGTAAAAATTAAGTGAATCATTAGCTGTGTATACAATTTTGTATTCAGTGGGGATCAACATGTATTTTCTAAGTAAAATTTCATGCACATATGAATTCGAAAATGATGTAACATTAGCATGAATGTAATTTTTTATACCACTTCTATAACATTGTTTTTTATAATGTTAATCTGAAGTGAACTTTTGGTAAGTTGCAAGTCAAAGAGATTTGTTGTATTTTTTAACACAAACACGACTGCTTTTTTGGTCTTTTCACACAAAAGAAATATTGCAGTTGAACTCATGTAAAAAATTTAACTTCTTCATGGAAACACCACAAGCAACTTTTCTTAAAGTCAATAAACTAAGTTTACCCAGTTTTTACCAAGTCTTTTCATTTGTTATCCAACCTAGTATCTTTTTTATTTGTTATCCAACCTAGTATCTAATTGTAATTACATTTTCATATTGTTAATCATGATAAAAACAAATTTTCTCCTTGGTGATGTTTTGTACAAAGTCTTGCTAATTTATTATTTCTGCTTGTAGATGTTATCCAATGTATTTATTTTGTTGACATACTTTTTGTTTCTCCTCTGTTTTTTGGGTTTACAACAAGTACTCTTATGTCCTAATTTTCCGCATTAGTAACATTTTTTGTTTCTAAAGAAACAATCCCTTTTAAAATGTTTACCACCACAACTGTGGCAAATATCAGGTATTCCGAGGTTTTATTGTATTTTTTTTTTTTTTACTGTTTTGCTAGGAGTTGTAAAATGTCTATCTTTTCCCTTAGACAGATGCTGCATATTTGTGAAATATTTTATCCTCAATTCTTGTGGTGTCAATTTTTAAATTCACCAAATGCTGACACTCTTCAGTTATTTTTTGTAGTGTTAAATCTGAATCCGTGTCTAGTTTAGTCTGAATCCTGAATCTTATTTCTGCATCCTAATTTGAAGTTAAGCCTTGAACGAATATCAGACATTTAAATGAGTCAGAAGTTATCTCATTTACCTTAAACTTCTCACATTGTTGATTGACAACTTCTGCATATTTGACAAAATCGTCATAGTTACATTTTACTCGGTTTAAACAATTCTACAGTGCATTAAACAATGAGATCTGCATCTGAAAATTTCTGATAGTATCTCTACAGTTTTCTCAAAACTTTTTTTTTCAACAAAATAATGTTTATGTATTTTTCATGTTCAGCAGGTGACAACTTTCTTCTTGTAATTTTACAGTGCACAATCCTTGTTTAAGATTCATTCATATGTTCTGTAATATGTTTAAACATTTATTCTATCATCTGGATTGTAAACAAACTTAATGGAATTTGCAATAGCATCTGGAATGAATGTGTCAGATGCTTTTTTCCTCTTCCAGTTTCTTAATCAACAATTCAAAAAATATTTGTTGTTGTTTTGTAACTGAAATCGCCATTCATCTTAGTATTTTGTTATTGTAACTGTAGTTCTTGCAGTTGCTTTTGCAGTGCCAACATTTGAAGCATAATTGATTTCAGTTTGTCTCATGTTCTTGCATTTTACTTTCAATTACTACATATAGGATATATAACTATTTTCTCTGTAGTCCTCGTAAAAGTTCAGAACAAGAACTTTGTTGGTGCGAAATTTTAAATTGAGAAATTCATTGCCATTGTTATAACATTAGCATGAACGTTATTTTTGTTGATGCTTCTATATTGTTGGTTTCCGTAATGTTAATCTGAAGTGAACTTTTGGTAACCTGCTGCTAGGGAGTTATAAATTTTCACTAACTTCATGAATAGTCAACATACTAATGAATATTTTGAATAATACACAATAGTACTGTAGAACACTGGAGATACCAGAATCATTTAAAATACACAGAATATCCAGAATACACCAAAAGACTGAATGCACTCAAACTTCTGTCCAAGTGCTTTAAATATTAATATTTATGGTTACGTGATCTCAGTAAGACAATTCATTCAACAGAAACATTAGTTACCAGGAGATACATGTTCAACCACATGTGTCAGTATTGAAACTTTCTTTCTACATAACAAAAAACAAAATACCAACTTACCAAGAAATGCTTTCATTTGTTGAACTTAACTCAGGTATGATTTCTAGATAAAAGCAGAATTAATTGCTTTTTTGTTTCACAATGTACGAACACTAAATGAAAATAATGCCTTCTCATATATTTCTGATTGTGTTCACTTTTTCAATATTCATTAGCTCAGTTATTTTTACAAAAATGAACACATTAAATACATATATATATATATATATATATATCATGTTGAGTTGTGATAATGTTAAGTACCAAGATTGTTATTTTTTTTACTGATAAAAGGTATTTTGGCAAGCAGGGTTTTTATCATAAAATGCTTAATATCAGGATAGATATAAAACAGATTAAAAACAAACTTAGCCCTGACGAGTGACAATACTATAATGGTATCATCATGAAACTTCGACCTGCTCAGTTAAGTGAAGGTTACCCTATATATATATATATATATATATATATATATATATATGAGTTGAATATATGGATTGAAATCAAACAAGATGAATAGAATAAGTAAAGAATATGTCAGAAAAAGTGTCTTTAATGTAACATGTTTGATTTTTTATAAGCTTCTCAGAGGTTTTTTTAAAGACGAATGAGTTCAAAATTCTTTTTTAATTTTTGATGATTCAAAGAGACAGTATGCTGATTGAGGTTTAATTTCATTGGTCAGATACATGATATGTGTCATGAAGCAATTTTTTCCTACTTGTTCTTTACTTATTCTGTATATATATATATATATATATATATATATAATTTATAAATGGAACTTTGTCTTTGTGTGTGTGTGTGTGTGTGTGTGTGTCCATTACCTATAGACTCTAAAATGGCTGAAGTGATTTTCTTGAAAATTTACACAGTTGTACTATAAGCATCTGCAGGTGTTCTTAGCTAGATTTTGTGTCAAGGTACCCCCGATAAATATTGAAAATCGATAATCGAAAAAATCGGTTTATAGAAGGAGTGGTCCAATTTTAATCAAATTTGATACACTCATAGACAAAGACATAAGAAACAATATTCAGAAGTTTTAAGGCTGCAGTTCTTATAATAGTGCAGAAAATCGATAATATATATATATATATATATATATATATATATAAAGGCAAGATGTTTGTGTGTGTGTGTCTGCTTATCTGTCTATATGTCCTTTATACAAATCCACAATTTTTATCTGATTCTCACCAAACTTCACACAAATATTCTTTAGGCTGAGTCTGAGCTCCAGGACCATAGATTAGTTTTAAAGCTTTCATTACACCCGAGCAATGCCAGGCTATACTGTGAGTATATATATATATATAGCAGGCAAGGAAGATTAAATTCATTTTTAATTTAGTTTTTCTGGCATCCTTATGAACTCAGCTCCTCGATTCCTCATTTTGAGCCGATATCCACTGCACCACAACGCATATCTTATTTGTGGTAAAAACTTACAAACTCAAGAAATGGTGATTTTCTAAGTGCAGCTTACTTGTGGCATGAAACTAAAAGTATGTGACACCCAGAAAGGATCAAACTCACAACTCAATTATAATAATTCCAGTGTGAAAAGCTTGCTAACAATTACACCATGTCAAAAGCCCTAGAAATGAGCGTAGTTGTTTTTTTTTCCCTTGGGTCTGGAACATTAGTCACAGCTTCAATTTTGTTTTTGGTTTTGTGGAAATAAGTTTTTGATATTTTTGTTGCACAGATAACATAGTCCTGAAAGAATGAGCACTTGTCCAGATTTCCTTTGAGACCAGAATGTTTTTGAGGTTTTTAAAATGTATCTTGTCAGATTTGTCAGTGATTTACATATCAACCATGTTACAAATTACCCCTTCTAGACCTTGTAGAATTTGGTTTGAGGTCTTTTGCCATATTGCAGGTGCTAATGTCATGCCATAAACTAGATGATTATATTGATATAATTCTTTGTGGGTGTTTTTGGTTGTCAGTTGCTTTGATTCTTCATCAAGCACTAATTGTAGATCTATTTTGGTAAATTTTGAATTTTGCTAGCACGTCCTCTATTCTCAGCAGATTATATTGTTCATCTTTTAAATTTGGGTTGATTGTTGTTTTATAGTCTCTGCAAATGCAGATACTACCATTTTTCCTTATTTTGGGCACTATAAGTGTGGCCTATTCACTTAATTTGACTGGTGACAGGACGCCTTCCTTTGTTAGTTTGTTCAATACCTTTGCCTTGTATATGGGGCAGTTCTTGCTCTCATGTACCTGGGTACCATATCATGTTTGACTCAACTGTCCTTTCATGTCCTTGATTGTACCTATATCTTCCCTGAAGACTTGTGAGAATTCCACTCTCAGTTTTGCAATTAGGTCATTTTCTTTTACGCTGCTGATATTGTGAAGGGACTGGTATACACTACTGGCCATAATTATTAGGCCACCCCAGTTTTTTTTTTTTAAATAATGTTTAAATAATTTTTTAGTATTTATTGCCAAGTGGACAATTCTAAATAAAAATAGAATTGTTCTTTGTTAATACTGCACAATAACATGTGCATCAAATGAATTGTTCTGGTGTCTATTTTTTGTGCTCCTTTCCCCATGCTAGTCTCCTCTTATTGGCTGGTCAAAGCAAAGGCTTGCCTTGTAAAATTTAGCAAAGTAATAATAACAAAAGAACCATTCTATTTGCATTTAGAATTATCCACTTGGCAATAAATGCTAAAAATAGTATGAAATATATCATTTAAAAAAAAAAACTGGGGTGGCCTGATAGTTATGGCCAATAGTGTAAATCAATTTTATACATTTAGTCTCTTCCTATGATGATATTATTGCCAATTTTTAAGATGATGAGAGGTAATTGAATGAACTAAGGGTTTGATGAGTTTATTGGTATATGTCTTCAGCTAGATTGTGGTTCTTTCAAGGATGGGGCTTATGGAAAAAATTTGTTTTCCTTTAGTGTCATCACTGAAATTGCTGCACCTGTATCAAGTTCCATCCTCACAGACTCAGAATCTAAAGTTACAGAGACAAATATTTTTCCTGAATCATAAAAGAGTTCAAATTCACTGCCTCTCTTGTTTGTTTGCAGTTTGTGATGATTTCTGTTGCTATCTCTTTGTGTATTGTAAACTTAGAATAATACATCGGTTGGATGCAACCACTTTTGAATCATACTCAGCAAACCACCTTCTTAAAGTAGCAGTCTGCCTGTCGTTTGCCATTCCATGAAAATTGCAAGTTTGAAAATTAAAAGAACTTTCCTCTCCTGTTGTCATTGTCTTTTTCTATTAGTTTCTGACTTCTTGAGAATATATTATATTCTCCTTATTCTCCACATCAATTTTGGTGGCATCCTCTTGGGCTGTTTCTATGGAGATAGCGATAGAGCAAGCCTTATCAAATGATAGGGAGTCTGCTTGAAGATGTCACTTTTGGGTCATTTTGCACCTTAGACCACACACTAGTCTGTCCAGTAAAGTGTCCTTTAAATAATTACTGTATTTACAATAAACAGATAATTGTCTTATAGCTGCAATAAAGCTTGATACAGTTCTGGAATATTCCTGTTTCCTAACATGGAATCTATATCATTCCTTGACTTCAAAGGGTTTTTAATTAGTGTTGAAGAAGTAACATGCACAACTCATTGTATGTTTTGTTTGAGGCCAAGTTGGGGGCTGATAAAGCTTATAGAATTGTATACACCTTAGGACCAATGGAAAAGAGGAAAACTAATGTATTTTTGTATTCTGAAATGTCATTTGCAGCCATATATGCATCTAGACTTTCTTTATAGTTCTGAAAGGTTTTGTCTGTTCGTCAAACATGTCAGGTTGAGACATGTTTATCTCCATGGAATATAAGTACAGTTAAATTTCTTGGGTGGACCTGAAGGAGACTACCACCCACCACCTTTAAATTTGTTGTTTTTCATTTTTTTTTTTTCCCCATGCAATCTTATCGATTACACCCTAAACTTTCCAATTGACAACAAAAATTTGAAAAAATTTCAATATTTCAACAATTTCAGAGGGGCTTAGTTTTTCATACAACATTATAGTAAATCGATCCTCCATTTTGGAACAACTCACCAGTACAACATTACCACTACCTGTAAATTGGTTGATTATCAAATTTTTTTTTTCAGTGCAATCTTATCGATTAAACTCTAAACTTTCTGTTTGACGAAAAAAATTGTGAAAATTTCAACATTTAAACAATTTTAGGTGGGGACTGTTTTTCATACAACCTTAGTAAATTGATCCTGCACAATTAACATTTTGCTTGCACATATTCAACTACTGAATCCTTTGCGAAATCTTTGAATAAAGCCATTCTTGGAGTTTCCGAGGAAGATGCCATCTAAAGAGCTAAAAAAAACTTGAAAAAGACAAAAACAAGAGAAACATCTCAACCCAAAAAAAACAAAAAACAAAGTAACCCCAATGCGAGTGGTTCCAAAATGGAGGATCAATTTACTATAACGTTGTACGAGAAAGTGAGCTTTCCTTAAAATTGTTTAAATATTGAAATTTTTCAAAATTTGTTTTGATAATTGGAAACTTTATGTAATAACCAATAAGACTGTATTGAAAAAAGTAAAAAAAAAAAAATGAAAAACAACAAATTTAAAAGGTGATGGTAGTCTCCTTCAGGTCCGCCATTTCTTGTTATCAATCAAAATATTTGGTAAAGTTGTGAAAGGCTTACCTCTCAAAAATATTGTGAAAACTTGTCGCCATTTATAATGTATTGAGGGAGGATGAAATAGATATATTCAACCGCATTTAATAAACAAGGAACATGTGGTAGATATGATTTTTATTATGAAAGTGATAAAAGGATAACAACATGAGGTAAATAGAAATTATATTAGGGGATATAAACTTCCTGTTTACATGTGTATCTCACAAGTTCTTCCAGAAAACAGTGGTTGGTTGTGTACAAGCTTTCACTACTATAATCAAATTTTATGTGTGAGTAAGTTGCCATTACTTTCTGCGGTAGACTGATTGCCAGCCAAGGATATAGAACCCAATCTGTTCTGTTATTTAACCCATAACTAGAGGGAAGAGATTGATTAATACCTTTCCCAAGGGTATTTGTGCATAAGTGAATGCAAGGTATTAAACTGGAATTCAAACTCAGCTCCCTTATTTCTTGTTACGAGCTGATATTCACTGAACAACCACGCACACCATATTTAGTATTTGTAATAATTGCTTTTTATTATTTATTTTTTTATTATTCTTTAGTAATATCTATTATCCAGAGGAAGGAAGAATGTATTGCCTCAGTTTTCCAAGTGGAGAGAACCTGCTTCTTTATGTCACTTCAAGATGTAAATGGTTATGCATTTCCACAACTTCCTTTCTGTTGTGTAGTTTTAAATACTGTTTTAAATACTGTTTTAAATACTGTTTTAAATACTGTTTTAAATACTGTTTGCTCCCTTACCATCCATAGCAATGTCTGTTCTACCATCCATGTACACAAGCATGTTAATCATGTTACTTGCTGTTTCTGCCTGCCTCTCTTGCCTTCAATATGGCCTGTGAGTATCAAATTCTCTAAGCCCTTTTTTCTCATTATGTGCTTTAGAAAGTGTTCTTTTTGTTTCAGTTTTCCTTAAAATTTCCTTGTTGTTCATATATTCTATCCATGGCATTCTCAGCATGCTTCTGTAGAACCACATTTCAGTTGCTCCAAGTTTCCTAGATATGTGAAGAGATTGTTCAGCATTCACTGCTATAAAGGAAGATTGATATTACATAACAATTAAGCACTATTTTCTTTATTTCAATGAAATTTTCCCATGTTTTTCTATTTTGTTTAGCTTTGGAAAGGAATATTTTATTATTTTTATTTCTGTCACGTTTTCTGTCATCTATTAAAACACTTCCCACAGAGTTCAATTTTTATTCCTGCCCGCTGAGAAAGTTAAAAATTCTGGCTTTTACTTGGGTGTGAACATTGACGATGAATATTCAACTATCTCAGCTATCATAAAAAAAAGAACAATTTTAGATTTTTTACATATCGTCAATAATTGAAATGGATTACCTTCAACCTGGCTCAAATCATCTCTTAGCAATAAAAGTGACAAGCACTCAATCATTCTTTTTAGTTTAGATAAACTTTGATTGTTGGAACTGCAACGCATATAGAGAAGTTCTATGCTAAAAGTTCTATGCTAAAAGTTTCTTCACTCACACTTTTTGCTTTTTTTTTTTTTAATCATTTCACCCCGAGCAAGGCGGAAATGCCACTGATGTGCGGGGGGGGGGGGGGGGGGGCCTACATAACTGTAAAAAGATTAATTAGAAGAGAGAGAAGAGGAGTACAAACCAATTAGAAAGGAGCAAAAGAAAGATGAGAATGCAGGTGTGATGACAGTTTCAAAGGTGGAGAGAAAGGAAAGGATATACGGGGTGGGGAAAGAACTAGAGTCAAGTGGTTAATAGATGAGTATTGACATTTCATTTAAATTCCTGGAGGTTGTAGTCGTCAGGAAAGAAAGAATATGAGAATGAGTTCCTCAGGTGGGAAGTGCGAGAGAAGAAGCTGCAGGAGTAGAATTGTCATCTGCATTTGGCTAACCTAACTGTGTATGGGTGGGACCCAGTTGCCAATCTGGTTGCACTAGTAAACACCTGTTGAGGAGGCACCAGTGACTTAAGTTCGTCCGAGCAGAAGCCATGAAAGTATTTATAGAACAAACAAAGGGAGGCCACATTTCGTCGGTGGGGAAAGTAAGTTCTATACTGAAAGTTTCTTCACTCACACTTTTTGCTTGTGGAACTCTCTTCCAGCTTCTTTCCAGTCAAGTTTGATCTTCAAAAATTTAAATGCAATGTTGAGCATTATCTTCTGCCTTCTTAATTGCTATTCTTGTATTGTTCTTTCTCTTTAATCATGTTTTTTTCCTTCTTGTCTCTCACTTAGTAACTTGTTGCATGTTTAGCAAAGGGAGAAAAACTGCTAAGAGCCATATGAAAAAGAAATTAGTGGCGAGCCATAATTAACAATATTCTGAAGGAAAAGATCACATAGATTATCATAAATTAAATTTTTCTTGGTTCCAAAAAGGAAACTGGGTTTTCCAGTGTGTACAGATAGTTAATACATATATCTATTTTGTCAGTAAGGTTTTCAAAACAGGGAAAATAATACTGAACTATCACATAATATCAGTCTTTCTATATGGCAGTCAATGCTGGACAATCTCTTCATAGATGAAGAAGAGACTTCAAATAACAGAAATGTGATTCTACTTAAGGAGGCTGAGAACACAGTGGACCAAACATGTGAGCAATGACGAAGTTCTGCAAATAATAGCAACAAAAAGTATTCTTATACTTAACATCCAGAAGGGAGAGTTGAAATAACCGTGACACATAATAAGAAAAAAAGCTCAGAAAATTTGATACTTGTAGGCCAGAGGAAAGCAACACCCAACCTATCTGACAAGACTGAATGAATGGATGGATTGCTGTATCACTGAGGTGGCAGGATAATACCCAGAAAATGTGTGCTGAGTATCTACAGCACAATATCCATGCCATGGGATATTAATACAAATAAAACAAACACCAGAAGATAGAACAATAAATAGTAGAAGAGAGGAGAGGTTAAGTTGTTAGAGTTGCAGAGAGCACAGTTTGATATTAATCGTCAATAACACTCTGAATCCCAGAGTTCTATTAGTCTTTATTTTTACAACTACCTCAGTCTACAGACTATTCTATCTTAAGAGTGCCAGAGAGGTGTTAGCTGTTCAACAACATGAATGATACAGCAGAGTTTTGGAATGATGGAAAAAAAATACAGAAGTTATTAAAGAGATACAGGAAATTGTGTAGAGCCATGATTGTCAATGTCCAGCATATAGAAGAAGAATATTTCTATTTAGTTTCCAAAATCCCTTCCTTCCAGATTTTTTATTTCTTAATGTGCAACATTAATCTTGGAGAGGAGATGGGCATTATAAAAAAATCTGAAAGCTCACCAAAATGTTCATGAAGAAAAAGAATCAAAGCAACACCACTCATTGGAGTAGATAGACTAAACTATCGCCCTGTTCACACTCCATCCATGTATATTGAACAGGTGAAGAGGCTCATCCCTTGTTCCCTGTTTAGGATGTGGTTTCTGGTTTTCTCTTTTCCAATCTTTTCACTCCTTTTTCTTTTTTTTCAATTGGAGTAGATAAACTAAACTATCGCCTGGTTCACACTCCACCCATGTCTATTGAACAGGTGAAGAGGCTCATCCCTTGTTCCCTGTTTAGGATGCGGTTTCCGGCTTTCTTTTTTCCAATCTTTTCACTCTTATGTAGCCCCCTGCACATCAGTAGCATTACCGCCTTGCTCGGGTGATATGATTAACAAAAAAAAAAAATACCGCATTGTTCTAGGTATGGATCAATAACAGCCATGAATACCATTGACTCATACTAAAATAGACATGACAAGAGTGTGACTGAAGTGACAAACATCATAAAGCCATCAATGCAGAGTACAACTATCAGAATGAGGAACATTCACATCCTCTATGCTTTTAGAGGAAGAGTGAACAGACATGATAATGCCAGAACTCCTGAAAACCACTGCCAACAAATTAGACTGAAGAAAAATGTTTGTTTCTTCTGCCATCAGGTCTCCCAACTACAACTAGATAACTTGAGCTATGACTACTATTTAACTTGAGCTTCTTGATAAAATCCAAGGAAAAATCAGCAATATTATTGGTCTTGATCTGGCAGCATAGCTTCTGTAAATTTCCACTGCTGTAAGGCTGCCTTTCGATGCATTTTCTATAAATACTTGTTGGTAACTGTTTGAATAAATGCTTCTCTACAGTACCTACACTTTATAAATTTAAGGCTCATCCCTTGTTCCCTGTTTAGGATGTGGTTTCCGGTTTCCTCTTTTCCAATCTTTTCACTCTTACGTAGCCCCCTGCATATCAGTGACGTTACCGCCTTGCTCGGGTGATATGATTAACAAAAAAAAAATACCGGATTGTTTTAGGTATGGATCAATAACAGCCATGAAAACCATTGACTTGTTGGTAACTGTTTGAATGAATGCCTCTCTATAGTACCTACACTTTATAAATTTAAAGGGAGTACTAGACTGGCATCAAGATCAATTTACAGTTGAGCTGGCTAGCTGTAACCATAAATTCTACACTAACAGCTTCTTTTCTAGTACTTTTTACTTGTGGAACTCTCTTCTGGCTCCATGCTTTCTAGCTAACTTTAATCTTCAAAAATTTAAATGCAATATCAATTGCTGATTACTCTTTTCTCTACACACTCATTTTTAAAGTTCCATTTCTCAATTCTTCCACACCCTGTAACTCATTGTGTCTTAGTAGCTTTACTGCTTTTGCGGCGGGGGGGGGGGTTATACTGATTAAAAAAATACGATAAAAGTTATGCAACAGATAAAACATTCATTGCTTGCTGTTTATCTTCCTCAGCATGTGAGTCTGTTTTTTTCATTTTTTAAATCAAGATCCCTTGCTTAAAGGATACACTTAATGTCTTCTCTTAGGCATATCTAAATTGTCATCCTCACTATTCTTGCACATTGGGACCATTATTAAGTTGAACTTATGATCTGTTTTTTTTTGTTTTTTTTGTTTTTTTATCTTTGAAGGTGAGCCCAGTAAGTGAAATCTCAGTAAAATATTGAACCTCTCTACATAGTTTGTAATTCTGGTTATTATCTCAGTAAACACCTGGTTTTGAATGTGTAAATAACAAAACAGCCACTTGCAAAGAGAAATCAGTCACCTAAATTTGAATTCCAAAAAAGTTTATGACATTCTTCTTCTTCTATGTGCCCTGTCCCTTCAGGACGTAGACGATCATGGCCCTCCACGTCTCCCTATCCCTTGTGGCCCTCAGCATGTTTGTTCCTGTTACTCCTGGTAACCTCCGTTCCATCATCCACCCGACCAGGCCCTGCAAATATGTTATCCGCTGCCTTCCTCTGTCTCTCTTTCCCTCTACCTGGCCAGTCAGTATCAGGTTCTCCAAGCTTTCCTTCCTCATTGCATGTCCCAGGAACTTCAGTTGTCTCTTCCTGATGCTCGGTATTAATTTCCATTTTGGTTGCCATTCTTTCTTTCATTGCTTGCATGTTCAGTCCACGATATCCGCAGCATCCTTTTGTAGAACCACATTTCCGCTGCTTCCAGTTTTGTCCTCATTTTCGATGATATTGTCCAGCACTCACTACTGTATTGAAGAACTGACATCTCATAGCAATCCAGCACTCTTTTCTTTGTTTCTAGTGAAATTGAAATTTTCATGTGTATTCACTTTTGTATAAATACCTTTGTGAAAGGCATCAATCTATCTGTTCTTCCCAACACCATAAGAAATAAAACCTCTTTCCAACACAATTATATACCCAGATTCATACCATATTAAAACATGCCCAAACTTCATTTTCTACCCAATAATATACAATATTACAAACATGTAAAAATATTCCACAATACAGGATAAAAATTGAAGTATCTATTAGTTGGAAATAAATATCACCATGCAAATTGTTTGACCAATCAGAGAAAATGAAAACCTTATTTTTCTTAAGCCTACTTTCATGAAAAATTTCTTATAAAACCCACAGATTTTGACTTTTGAAGATCAGAGATGCAATTGTCTCTAAGCCAAACACAAGAAAAGACTATGATTACATAGCTTTTTCCTTTCCTCAGCGAATGCTGAAAAAAGTGTCGGCAACTTTAAACAATTCATCCCCAACCACAATAGCAAAGACTTTGCTAACAATCATGGGTTGGCAACTTCAAACAAACCATCTCCAACAACAATAACAAAGCTGGTCTTCCTCATCATCTTATTTCTTTCTTTCTTCCTCACCTTTGATGTTTTACTTTCTTCCTATTTTTTCTTTTCCTTTCTTCTCAATTTTCTTTCTCTTTCTCCCTCATCTTTTTTCCTTTTTCTTCCCTTTCCTTGTCCCTCTTTCTTTCTATATTCTCTTTCTTTCTTCCTCATCTTCTTCCACTTTCTTTCTTCCTCTTTCTTTATATATCTTCTTTCTTTCTTCCCTTTCTTTCTCCCTCTTTCTTTATCTTTCTTCATCTTCTTCCTCTTTCTTTCTCTCTATATTCTCTTTCTTTCTTCCTCATCTTCTTTCTTTCTCCCTCTTTCTTTCTATATTCTCTTTCTTTCTTCCTTATCATTCTTTCTTTCCCTTTCCCTTTCTTTCCCTCCCTTTCTTTCTTTATATTCTTCTTTCTTTCTTTCATTCTTCTTCCTTTTTCCTTTTTCTTTCCCTTTCCCTTTCTTTCTCTCATATTCTCTTTCTTTCTTCCTCATCTTCTTGCTTTCCTTTCTTTCTCCCTCTTTCTTTCTATATTCTCTTTCTTTCTTCTTCATCTTTCATTCTTCCCTTTCTTTCTCCCTCTTTCTTTCTATATTCTCTTTCTTCATCTTCTTCCTCTTTCTTTCTATATTCTCTTTCTTTCTTCCTCATCTTCTTTCTTTCTTCCCTTTCTTTCTCTCTATATTCTCTTTCTTTCTTCCTCATCTTCTTTCTTTCTGCCTCTTTCTTTCTATATTCTCTTTCTTTCTTCCTCATCTTTCTTTCTTCATCTTCTTGCTCTTTCTGTTTCTTCTTACTTTTTCTCATTCTTTCTTCTTCATCTTCCTTTTTCCTCATCTTACTCTTTTTTCCTTCGTCATCTTCTTCCTTTTTCTTCCTCATCTTCATATTCTGTTTATTTATAACTATCATTTTATGCAAGGAAAACAGACTTTGAAGTAAAACTAGATTAAAACATTATTACAAATTTAAGTAATTTGCATTTTATTTTACCATTCACTATTTTTTTTCCACTGAATAAGGAAATAAAAAAAAAGTTTTAAAATGTGTTAAAATTCACTCATGCATGCTAACAATTTGTTCATTGAAGCTTTTATAACATTGCATCTCATTGGCAAAATATTTACAACAAACAGATAAAATTATCCTAGCTGATTAATAAGAATTCACATATAAGCCTCTGCAGTTTTGTTTATTACTTTAATATTTTGTTTTTCTGTTTCTTTTATTATAAAATATATTTTTATCAGGAGCTTATCTTTTAAACCATGAACTGATTTTTATTAACTCTGTAAACAAAACCCTTGTAAGATATAGAGTGGAACTGGATTATTTTTGTTTCATGACAGCATACAAGACACAGCATTGTGATCACAAAAAAATAGGGCACAAAAACACTTGTTCATAGACTTGTCATGTCAGTAAGTATAGATTTACTTGGAATGAGGTCAATCATGAAACAAGAAATAACACTGAAAGGAAGTACTCTCCAAAGGGGGCAATATTAGTCATAGAAGTGCTATTATCACTGATTGATAACACAATTAAAAAAGAAGTGACAGTAAAAAAAAAAATCTAGCTTAAAGTAGCAGGTGGGAATCTATAGAATATTATTATATTTTTATGGAAAAAGAAAATTATTTTTAAATATAACTGCAAAAAAAAAAAAAAAAAAATCAATAAATTGAAAAAAGAAAAACAGGTAAAAATAAAGATTATACAATCCATTTTGAATTAATTCACATGAGATATTATGTGAGACATTAATTTAGGAAATGTGGAGGTGAGTGTCTACTAATAAAACAAGCCTTACCTGTCTGTCGAGTTCAAAGAAATAATCAAACTATATAACAACACAAATGTAGGTGATTTACATCTATAAAGCTGATTGAATTATCTGCCTAGTTCTATAAGAATAATGGTAGAAATTATATATATATATATATATATATATTTGGGGAGCAAACTTTACTTTAGGCATGTTTCATTGAAAACAACCAATAAAGAATGTTTATTAATTTTTTATTTAATTTTTCCACTATTCTTACATGTTTCATTTTTACTGGAGACAAGGAAAGTAAAAATATTTCAAAATTATTATTTTTCTAAGTGCTTTCAGTCATCACTGGCCATTCTCAAGGGTGTTTATTTTCCAAAGTTGCTATTTTTTCTTAAATTTTATCTGTAATGTAATTTATTTTGTGTTTTTGAATAATTGGCATTCTTTCAAAGCTATCTTTGACATCAAATGCAGATTTTTTTATTTTAAATATATATATATATATATATATATATATATATATACACACACACACATAACGCCAATAACTCAGAGGTAGAATCACTGACTGACGTTAATTCGGTCGGGTTTCAATACTGGCTAAAACTAATCAGATCTAACCATACTAATGAGCTGTGATACAGCAAAACAGATCTGTCTGCAGATGACTATTTATGCTCTCACACCCTGACTGAGCACTCTTGAAGAATGGTAAGCTTTGCAAAAAGCAGTAGCTACTCTAGCATCTACACATTCAGTAATGAATTAGAATACTCTCAGCCACTGGTGTGTGTACATTGTACATAACACGCTAAAAGTTTGCCTTCTTCTACTGAGTGTCCATAGCTCAGAAGTAGAATCACCAACTGACATCAATTCGGTTGGGTTTCAATCCTGGCTAAAAGCAATCGGATGTCTAACCATAGTGCTAGGCTGTGATACAGCTGCAGATGACTATATCTAATCTAAATCTAAACTTATTTATAAATGGAACTTTGTCTGTCTGTATGTGTGTGTATCCATTACCTATAGACTCCAAAACAGCTGAACTGATTTTCTTGAAAATTTACACAGTTGTACTATAAGCGTCTGCAAGTGTTCTTAGCTAGGTTTTGTGTCAAGGTACCCCTGATAAATATCAAAAATCGATACTTGAAAAAATCAGGTTATAGAAGGAGTGGTCCGATTTTAATCAAATTTGATACACTCATAGACAAAGACATAAGAAACAATATTCAGAAGTTTCAAGGTTGCAGTTCTTACAATAGTGCAGAAAATTTGATATCAATACCAGGAAATCAAAATTTGACTTACATCCATTCATTTTTCTTTCAGTCTATGGTTTCACTTTGACTGGAACCAACTATTATGTCTTTCGTGCCAACGTCCAAAGTGTCTGAGCTCCAGGACCATGGATTAGTTATAAAGCTTTCATTACACCCAAGCAACGCCGAGCTATACTGCTAGTATATATATATATATATATATATATATACACACTTGCACACACATAACAGACATTTACTCATATATACATATAATACAGACACAGACACATAACACACACAATTCTTCCTTAACAAGTTTCTGCTTTTATTAAAAAATCCTAATTTTTTTCCAGGTTCTGAAAAATATGATCTGCTCATGGCTTTTATTTTTGCCAACCAGATAAATCAATAATTTTCTTCTCACAAGGCTATCTTATTTTTCTCTTAAGTGTTTATTTCTTTTGACAGTAGATATAAGCAGGAGCTGCACAGTCTTCACTTTCTTGTCTCAATAGAGTCCAGAAGTATCTTTGCATCTTTATGGATGACAAATTATTTTCCACAGATGTGGCAAACCTCTTGCTGCTGTATTGCTATTTTCATGGAAAGTGTTCAGATGAATTACATTCATCTGTTCTACCAGCTCTAATCTTCACAGCTAAGACCCACCATGCCACACACTTTGTAGAGAACCACCCTTATTCCCTTTGTATTCCATTGGTAAGACATAAGTTCCTATCAAGAAGCTTCTTTCCATGAAACACTGTTTTGTGGAACCAACTCTCAAGAGGTTTCTTCAGCGATCACTAAAATCTTAACCTGTTGAAGTTTAGGGTTAGTTATCATCTTCATATCATATTCACATAAAATGTGCCTCTTACTCTGTAGCCCTCTACATTGAGTAGCTCTTCAGGCCTTGTACAGGATGAACATCACTGTAAAAAAAATGTTTTAGTTTTCTGAACCTTATAAAGTTATATGTTCTATTTATGATTTGCCATCTTTTATAAATTTGCATGAGGTGAAATTTTCTGCTTATCTCTCACAAAACAACTAAACACAGTTATTTTACTATATATAGTTTCTCTAAAACTGTTTCATAATATCTAGTGAATGCTCGACATTCTCTTCAGAGATGAAGAAAAGACTTCAGATAAGAAAAATATAGTTCTACAGAAGAATGAAGCAGCAACAAAGTTTCATAAAAACTATATATATATATATATATATGTTTATGTAATGAATTATTTTGAACATTATTTTTACTGATACTCGTATTTAAGTAGATATTCTGTTTTTAATTAAACAGTATTTTTATATTTATATCTACCGGCCTGATTATTTACGATAAATATTTATTACGAAAATGTGTGCTATCCATGGTCGACCATGGATAGCCTCTTGATCAGACAAGGTTTTTATCATGCTTATATAACACAATTTTCGATTTACCGTAAACAAGCATATCTGCTCTGAAATGTATCGTAATGTCAACAAATGTAAACATGTTACGGAAATTAACGAATTTTAACGAAACTTGGTTATAAGCAACTGATAATTTGTAATGAATTATTTTGAACATTATTTCTACCGATACTCATATTTAAGTAGATATGGTTGAGTGGTCAAGACAGTACCAGATCAAATGGTATGCTCCCCCTATTACATAGGGGTTGCAGGTTCGAATCCTGCTGGATAGCACACATTTTCGTAATAAATATTTATCGTAAATAATCAGGCCAGTAGATATAAATATAAAAATACTGTTTAATTAAAAACAGAATATCTACTTAAATACGAGTATCGGTAAAAATAATGTTCAAAATAATTCATTACAAACTGTTGATTGCTTATAACCAAGTTTTGTTAAAATTCATTAATTTCCGTAACATGTTTACATATATATATATATATATATATATATATATATATATTATATAGTAATAAAGCTGAGGAAAAGATTTGAAAAATGATTCCAAAGGATCTTAGTAATATTAGATTAATTATTGAAGCTGATCAAAAAAGTATCTGTATGGCAGTGAAGGCTGGTGAATCTCCTCACAGATGAAGAAGAGACTTGAGTCAACAGATGTAAATTTAATTTACAGAGCAAATATTTATTCCATATATAAATTCAAATTATTTCATTTGGAGAATGGCCATTTCAGCAGGTCCTTAAAAACCTGTTTCATCACCTCTGAGTAACAGATATACCTCATACTCAGATGAAATAACTTGAATTTATATGTGGAATATATACACACATAATAAAATGACTCTACAGAAGAATGCAAACAACAACAAAGTTTTAGAGAAAATTGAAACAAAAAACATCTATAATACATTATATATATATATATATATATATATATATATATATATATATATGTCATCCACAGACAGATCTGTTTTGCTGTATCACAGCTCATCAGTACGGTTAGACTCCGATTGCTTTTTAACACAGGATTGAATCCTGACTGAATTGGCGTCAGTCGGTGATTCTACCTCTGGGCTATGAGCGCTCGGTAGAAGAAGGCACATTTTTTAGCATGTATATTATCATTATACACGCCCAATAGCCAGAGTGCTCTAATTCATTAATGAATGAGTGATATATATATATATATATATATATATATTATTTATATATATGCCAACAAAATGCATTTAAAACATAAGCAGTAATATTCAATTAGCATAGAATTTATGAAAAGGATATTTTAATAAATGTTTTATTGGTGGCATTTATTTTTAATTTAAATTTTTAATAAGCAGTGTTTCTGCTAAAGTTTTTTTTTTTAATTTATAATTTCATTAGAAATAAAAGAAACTGCTTTATAATATCTGTATGACAGTGAAGGCTGGTGAATCTCCTCACAGATGAAGAAACTTGAGTCAACAGAAATGTGGTTCAACAGAAAGATGTTGAGAATCCATGGATAAAAGATGCAAGCAACAACAAAGTTTTGGAGAAAATTGAAACAAAAAAGACACTTATATTTAACATGAGAAAAAGTCAGTTGAAATTACTAGGGAACATAATGAGGAAGGAAGATTAGAAAAACTTGATACTCACAAAACAGATTGATAGCAGGAAGGATAGGGGAAAACAGTGCCTTCTGAGGTATCATACATGCACTGTATTTTGATATGTCAGTCGGGAAATTATATAGATAATAAAAATCAAAAGGTGATATTCTATTGCTTTCTTGGTAGCAATACCAAATATTGTTTACAAAACTCAACAGGGTGTTTCTTTTTTTTATCCTGGTTGAGTATTATTGAGCTTTTAATATTATCTTATTAGAGGATACTAAAACATTTCCATGCTAATACTGATGAATTAGTTTATTCAGGAAAAGGTTATTTTGAAAGAAAAATTGGTAGAACTTTGTTTCTTTTTTTAAGTCTGTCATTTATTGCTACCTAGACTTTATGAATTTAAACATACTACCAAATTGGCAACAAGGTATCATCATACTATTTACATTATTTAGTCTATTGTCCTCGTCTTTATTGCCATTTGTATGACATTTCAGCCGTTGTACGCTTCAGCCTTCTTTACATGCTAGGAATTTCGAACCAAACACTTTATTACAATCACTAGGTTATATCATTCTCATTCCTTGCATAAATCCTCTTTTGGTAGTCATGAGTTATCTCCCTCTAAGTCACTGAAACTAACCAGTGTCTATGTCCACTGGGCCATGTGTCCATAAGGACAAGAACAACTGGATATAAATGGTTAATTTCAGTGACTTGACCCAAAGAGTTATGAGTTTAATACTAGGCTACAGCAGTGGTGAACAAATAACAGAGTCAGGTTATGAAGGGGCTGTCCATGTTGACTAGAATGATAGGCAAGTTCACCACAGTGACTGGAGTTAAAGTTCTGGTCTAGTATGGCTGCTGGGACTTCCTAGTCCTTCCTACCACAGCATTTCTCTTTCAGGTTAGCCCGGGCAAGAGTTCTCGAAGATGGCCTGGTAGACAATGCATTGCCAGATCTGAGTGTCAACCACTAGTGGTAATCAATGTGGCAGGTACTGAGGGACTTCTTGAGGGAGTCTTTACACCATTTTCTTGGTGTCCCTCTGTCATGGTGTCTAGTGGAGTGTTTGCCATACAGGGCTATCTTGGGCAGGTGATAGTCCCCCATTCTGGAGATGTGCCCTGCTCAGCATAGCTGTGACCAGCAACATGGCCTCAATGCTCGTGATTTTCTCCTGTTCAAGGACCTCAATGTTGGTGGCATAATTGTTTGATTAAATGTTAAAGAAGATGCACAGACAGCACTGATGGAAGTGCCCATGGAGTTGTAGGTGATAGCAGTAGGTTACCCATGATTGAGAGCTGCACATTAGAGTGGTGAATACAATGGCTTTATAGATGCTGATCTTTGTGGCCTTCTTTAGATGCTTGCTGTTCTAGACTCTTTTGTAGAGTCTGCCAAAAGTACTGATTGCCTTGGCTAGTCTGTCATCAATTTCCCTGTTGATCTTAGTATCCAGTGTGATGATACACCTCAGGTAAGTGAACTGATAAACAGCTTTCAGCTCAGTATTGCCAATTGTGATATTGAGTGGGCAGTACTCTTCTTGAGGTGCAGGCTAGTGGAGGACTTCCGCCTTCTACAAGCTGATCTTATGTCCAAAGAGCTGGGAAGCTTCTGCAAAGCAGGACGTTAGGCACTGCAGAGTTCATTTGATGTGAGTGAAGAGGACAGTGTTGTTGGTGAAGAGGAGGTCATAAAACAGCTGTCTTTGTGTGGGCCTGGAGTCTCCTGAGTTAAAACAGACTACCATCAAGGTAGTAGCAAATACATAGAATCATCATTGTCAAGGTCTTCTGTGGCCTGTTTGAGCATCAAGCTGAAAAAGATGTTGAACATTTGCAGGAGTACTTTAGAGGTGGATGTGAAACTCTAAGTAGAACTTGTTTTTTTCTGCAAGTTCAGCGTGAAGAGTTGGAGTGTACACACTGAAAAGTATGGCGTACTGGTTGTTCTTCAGAGGGAGGCTCATGGACATCATGCGGTTGGAATGACTGGTTGTTTGATTTTCCAGCCTGAAGATGATTTGTGATTTTGAGTTTTGTTAATGGCATATCAACCTCTGTGGGTTATTTAATGCCAAAAAGGTGGAGTTTTAAGGTATTTTTTGAATGTTCGATTATAATGAAAAAGTTGATTTAGTCAGATTTTGATTAAAAAAGATTTCTTCATTTTATAAAACTGAAGATGTCTTCTAGTTTTGTATTAAAAAATGTATTGCTGGTATCAATTTTTTTTCCTTCAAAAATGAATGTTTTTCTATAAAAGTCTATTTTTATGTATATATTACCATAAAAGTCTATTTTTATACGTTCATAGTGTTTTCACCCCAGTTTGGTGGTGGGGGGGTTAACTATTTGCCCATAGTGGGGACCCTAACAGGCACTACCACTCTGAGTAAGGGTGGACCTGGGAACAACAGCAATTAAGAGGTGGTTCCATGCTCCTTACAACCTGCCCATAAGAGGCCTTGCTACTGAATGCAGTTTACTTTCATGCCCAGGACCCTGAACATAATGGAAGTCTTGACTATGAAGACAATGCCTGAAACATGCCATTCTGTCACAGGTTTTCCTGACCAGAAGAGGGCACCATGCTCTTAGAGGCTGCTTTCTCCTTAGAAGCAAACCTCACTAAGGGTGGCAATGTCGACATTTATCCAAAACAGTTCATGTGCAATCAGGGCTGAGTGACATTAAGGTCAGTTGCTGTGAGCTGCATCAACCATAGTTCTGAAGTTCCAGCATGTGAGTTTGCATCTTTAGAGGTGGGTGCATACCTTGCTTGTTTTAGTGTTGTTCAACCATTTGAGAAGATGCCTGTTGATCGCGGCAAACCAAATGGGAAACAATAAACAAGCTTTGGTTAGGTTACCTTTTCTAAGCCCCTCTCTTTGTGGAGCAAGCAGTGCAGTCACTAAAGAGGACTGCTTGGTTGTTTAAGGTGTTGTTGGGTGATGCTGTTGTGTCAGATCAACATCAGACAAAAAAATTGGAACTGCGGTTTCCATTGACATCTTTCACTCGCTATTTCACCCCATTCCCTTTGCTATAGAGCTTGAAAGAGTTGGTAGCATTGCAAATGTGTTCTTTGGGTCACACAATGAAGTTTTTAAATGAAGTGCAGTGTGCACAGTACTGGCTCTCCTCTTTACACCTGTGGTTTATTTGTCATGGCCTTGCAAGCTAGGATGGTGACAGTGAGGTTCTCACAGTTTGTAGGTTTTATGTCAAACTGTCCTTGTCCCAAATGGATTCATAACTAAGGCTGTTGAGCTCCATCTGCTCCTGGTATGAAATAGCAATTTAACCCATAACTGGCTCCCTAAACTGGTACTATCACCTCAGAACAGGGGGCAATGGTAATTAAATGGTCACTCCACTCTCCCCAAAACTATGGAACTCCCAAACCAGAGTCTTACCAATGGTTGCAGATTAATGTCATACCCAGGACAATTAATACCAACCATAATTATTAGGCTACTCCAGTTTAAAAAAAATGTATTTCATACTATTTTTAGTATTTAATAGCAAGTGAATAATTCTAAATGAAAATAAAAGGGTCTTTTGTTGTTATTACTTTTCAAAATTTTACAAGGCAAGAAATCAAAGATGAACTCATTCGAATCACCCTAAATTTTCTTCATTCTTCTGTATGCCGTCAGATTAAGAGGTGCTCTTATTAAATATTTATAAATCCATTTGATTCACATGTTATTGTGCAGCATTAACAAAAGAACCATTCTATTGTCATTTACAATTATTAACTTGGCAATAAATACCAAAAGATAGTATGAAATACATAATTTTTTAAAATACTGGGGCAGGGAGAAAAATAATTATGGCCAGTAGTATATATACTGCAATGAATAAATTCTCCTAAATGGGTTGCCAAGCAGCCAAGCAATAGTAGATGAGAATATATATGAGAGAGAGAGAGAGAGAGAGAGAGAGAGAGTGAGAGTGAGAGAGATAAATGTGTATGTATATATATATATATATATATATATATATATATATGGAGAGAAAGACGTGTGTGTGTGTATATATATATATATATATAAGAGAGAGAGAGAGAGAGATATGTGTGTGTGTGTATATATATATATATATATATATATACACACACACGAGAGAATAGCAAACTTGTAGAAACAGAGAGGATAATCCAAAATATTTTTTTCTAAATTATTAATTAGATAAAAATAGAGAACTCAATAGACATTATCTTGTGTATTATTAAATATTAGGAGGAAAACTCAATACAATTTTAAAAAATCTTTTTAAATAATTTTTAATTGTTATTTTTTTAAAATTTTCATATGTGCTAATATTTGTGACTGTATATGTGTGATTTAATGCATGTATTCTTTATTCCATGTGTCTGTATTATGTATATGTGTGATTTGATATAGCCTCATCAAGTCAACCTTCAAATAAAAGAGGAAGAAGATGACGTTTGCAGGATCAGAGCCTACTTATTTGTGACTGAAAAATACCAAAAATTAGAGAGACTTCTTCCAATACTTGCATTATAAAAAAAAAAAATGAACACTGGAAAATAGAATAATATTTGCCAATAAAAAAAAAGTAACACAAACAGACTTGATGTTAGCCACTACCAATGTTCATGCCAGAGTTTCGGAATCTGGTCAAATAGATATAAGTTTTTCCTCCTGAGTCAGAATCACGAAGAACATCAAGAGAAAATTGAACAAATCACACTACTTTGGAGAAACCAGCCATGTGTGAAGAAGCAGATAAAAGGTCCTCTGCTAATGTTATTTTCCTTCCTTGTTTAGGACTGAGAAAACACTGTAGATTGACCTATTTCTAATATTACTGCAACTCCTAGCATGGTGTGACTTTATATCTATCAGTACTGAGCTGAAACAGACATTTCTTCAGACTATTACCAATCATCAACATCTATATGCCATGTTCCTTCAGAATGTAGGCAGTCATGGCCCTCTACTTCTCCCTATCCCTTGTTGCTCTTAATATCCCTTCTCCTGTTATTCCACTCAATCCCTGCTCCACCAACCATCTGTTCAATTCTATCAGATATGTCATGTGCTGCTTTTCCTTGTCTCTCTTCCACTATATCTGCCCCATGAGCATCAGGTTCTCCAAGCCCACCTTCCTCATTACATATCCCAAAAATTTCAGCTGTCTTTTCTTGATGTTGAGTATCAGCATCCTTTTTGTGTCTCCTCTCCAAAACCTTGTCACTTTGTGTGCTTCATCCATGATATCTTCAGCAGCCTCCTAGTAGAACCACATTTTGGTTACTTCAAGTCTTTTCTTCATCATTGATGAAATTTTCCAGCATTTGATACCATACTGAAAGACATCACATAACAATCCAGTACTCTTTTCTTTGTTTCCAGCAAAATTTTCTTGTCTCTTAACACTCTATTCAGCTTCTGAAATGCATCCTTGGCCATGCCAAAGCACCTTTGGATTTTGTGAATATCAAAGGACTAATCGAAATCAAATAAAAAAAAAATATCTTATACGCTTGCTCCATTTGTTTTATGTTCTAAGTTTCCACTAAAATACAACACCATTTATCTACACTGGTGACCCTGACAATATATTTTTTCAACAAATATTTTTTCTTGTTGCTGTGCTTAAACCAGTAGTGTTATCTTATACTATGCCAAATTTTAATATGTTACTTAACATCAAAAATGTCTAAGTTAATTCCTGTATATTCTTGTACATAAAAGAAATTTTTAACAAAAATTACAAACAAAAAAGTGGGGGTCATATTATACACAAGTGCATATTTTAGAAATTTTTATTAAGCTTAAAAACCCTTATATTTAAAACAATAAGATTTCAAATATGTTCAGCACAAGACTTTTGAAAACACACAGTCGGCAAGGTATTTGTTGCGAGCAATATTTTAGTTCTTTGAGAATCAGTGTAATTGAATGTTTGTCTCAAAGACAGGAAATTCACTGAAATTGATTTAAAAAAATTAATAAATAAATTGCACAAGATCTGTCATGTTTTGTGATTTTAATGTTACAACAAAGGACTTACTATTTTATAAATTATATACTTTTTAAGTTTTCTAGTTGCAAAAGGAAATGATAATTCCCATGCTGTGTGACTGCTGCTTCATATTTCTTCATTTGCTGACACAAAGTATACAGGCTTAAAAACTTCAAACGATTTGAGAAAAATAAAAGAATACAAAATAGATACAGAAACAACGCAAACATAATTATATAGCTGATGAATCAACCATGATGAGATTCGAGCCCAAGCTTCATTGTTAAAAAGTGAATGTTCTAACCACTCGGCTATATATATATATATATATATAATTCCAAGTGAAGAAGACTCAAGGTTTTTTTTATATTTTGAGTGCTCTGGCATTTATTTTATTATAAACAGTGCTCAATATAATGAGTATTATAGAGTTTAATATAATATGATATAATTATATGGTTATGTCAAGATAGGTACTACAAAAAAGGAATATCACATCAAATGTAATAAAACTGAAGGGAAAATGACAAGATCAGATGAATGCGAAGGGAAATAGATAAAAGAATAGGATCAAGGAAAAAGCAAAAAAGTGGAAGAAAAAAGTTGGTTAACACAGAAATTCTTCGGGGTCAAACCCTGAAGTGAATCTCCATTCTGATTAGCCACACACACAGACACCCACATACATTCACAGTAAACCGAAAGTATTTGTCATTTAAATGGAAATCATCTGCACAACCACACCAAAATTGCCTGATGATGAGAATTGATCTCAAAACATAGAAATTTCCATGTTGCAATTTAAAATTGACATAACCATATAATTATATTATATATATATATATATAAAAACATTTATATATATATATATATATATATATATATGTAAAAACTGTTTATATATATATATAACTGTTTATATATATATATATATATATGTAAAAACTATTTATATATATATATCTATATATATATATATATGTAAAAACTGTTTATATATATATATCTATATATAAAAACTGTTTATATATATATATCTATATATATATGTAAAAACTGTTTATATATATATATATATATATATATATATATAAATATTTATATATATATATATATATATATATATGTAAAAACTATATATATATATATATATATATATATATATATATGTAAAAACTGTTTATATATATATATATATATATATATATATATGTAAAAACTGTTTATATATATATATATATATATATATATATATATATATATATATATATATATATATATATATAAAAACTTTGTTTATATATATATATATATATATATATATATATATATGTAAAAACTGTTTATATATATATATATATATATATATATGTAAAAACTATTTATATATATATATCTATATATATATATGTAAAAACTGTTTATATATATATATATATCTATATATATATATGTAAAAACTGTTTATATATATATATCTATATATATATGTATATATATATATATATATATATATATATATATATATATATTTATATATATATATCTATATATATATATAAAAAAACATATTTATATATATATCTATATATATAAAAAAAACTTTATATATATCTATAAAAAACTGTTTATATATATCTATAAAAAACTGTTTATATATCTATAAACTGTTTATATGTATATATAAACAATTTATATATATATATATATATATATATATATATAAACAGACTTGTCAAATGTTGGAAACATCAGCCTTCATAAAAATAAAAAATATTTCTTTACATGAGGTGTTGCATTATAAAGAGGGTATAATTTTTTTTCTATGGTTTGAAATTGGTTTTTTCTATTGCGTTTCACAGATAGATACAAACGGGTTGTAGGGAAGATACAGACTGTGCTGGGGCAGAGAGAGATAGATGACAAACACTTGTTAGAAATAAAACTCTTGAATACTTCTAAAAAGCATTCCCACATGTCTTAGAATATTTGCTAAGGGTCTTGGTAAAAGAGGTTAATGGTCTGTAAATATCGAGAACTTTTTACAAGCATACAAGATACTTAAATACTCATAGAAATCCACTACCAGTGAAGTCAACAGTTTTTGCTTTTTGAATAAGTCAGGAGGTTGAGTAGGAGTTACTTGAAACCAGGATAACTGAAAAATCTTATGATTGCATTCATTTTCTTTCTAAGAACTTGAGTTTAATGGCATATCAACCTCTGTGAATTATTTAATACCATAAAGATGGGGTTTTAAAGTATTTTTTTTAATGTCCGGTTATAGTAAGAAGGTTGCTTTAGTCAGATTTTGATGAATTTTTTTTATTTTAGAAAACTGAAGATGTCTTCTAGTGTATTGCTTGTGATATTTTTTACCTTCAAAAATGTATCATAGCAATATTTTTTTTTTTTCAAGAACATATTGTTGGTAACAGTTTTCCTTCAAAAATGTATATTTTTCTAAAAGTCTATTTTTATGTATATATTTCTATAAAAGTCTATTTTTGTACTTTTGCTTTGACTCCAGTTTGGAGGTTAACTATTTGCCCATAGCTGGGACCCTAACAGGTGCTACCAGTCCGGGTCAAGGTGGACCTAGAAACAGCAGCATTTAAGAGGTGGTTCCATGCTCTTCACAGCTTCCCAATCAGAGGCCTTGCTGCCAGATGCAGTTTACTGTCATACCCAGAAGCTTCTTTCTAAGAGTGTAACCTTATGTAACATGGATGATGTTAAGATGTTTTATTTGATATTCAATAAATTTTCTCAACTGAGAAATAAAAAGAAGTATTAAACTGTAAAGAAATGATTCATTAATTATATGAAAATAAAAACAATAACATCATTACAAACTCGAGCAGAAAAAATACAATAACCCTTTTGAAAATAGTGTTCTTAAAATTATTTTATATTAAAGTCTAAATAATTTTATTCAAATTTTTCAATGACTTCCTAAGCATACTCCCCACATGCATTGTTTTAAAATTTGCTGTATTTATGAGAGAAGAGTGTTCAAAAATGGAGATTGTTTATAATGGGGACATAAGAGTCGATGCTGTATGGCAGCTGTCAGTTTCATCGATTATGTTGCAAATCCTCCTTTGGATTTTATCAAGAAATTCAAGATGAATATTTTTCACAATGTTTTGTGAAGTGTTTTTGAGTTGTCATGTATGCTTTAAAAAAAAAAAAAAGAGTGAAAAAGTTACCAGTATTTTTATCTAAAAACATTTATTCAGTATTTGATTTCTTGTTATCTAAAAAGAGGGCATATTGAATTACATCATATAATTAATAAGAATGTAATGCCTGAATGTTTGTTTTGTGTATGTCCATCTGCTAAGGTAGCTTGCTAATTCTTGATGCAAATACCTATTTTGGCACAGGGCTGTAGTTGATACTAAAAAACACCGGTCACAGAGAAAATTGCCCAGATTTATTAGTTGACAATGTGATGACATCATCAGTGTCATCCATTTCAATAAACTATGATTTTTGTGGATTTTTTCGGCTATTCCAATGGAAATTAGGCACAGAATGTGAACGAAAGCAGGAAATCGGGTTCGGACTTTCTGAGTATAACCATTCTTTCCTCCTAAAATTAATAAATAAACAAACAGATTTTTACTGCATTCATTTGGATGTTTTCTTCATTTTTCCTTCTTTCTTTCTTCATGAATTGTTTAGTTTGATTTCTGACGAAGACATTTTTCCTTGCCTGGATTTTCACTATGATTGCACAGATCGGCCCGAACCCATGCCCGGTAGTCAGATACGGCCATGTTCAGGCATATGTGTTCTTCTTCAACAGCTACACTGCCAATGTGTAGCTTATGCTGCAACTAGGTTATTGAACAGCCGCAATAACAAAGAACTGAACATAAATGCTTAATTAACTGAATAATAATAATTACAAAAATTCACTTTTAACATAAAAATTATATCACTTAACATCCTTCATAAATTTTCTTCCTTTCTATAAAGTTGATATTTTTCAAATCTGTTTTAATTTGAACATTTTACATCCTTTTCACAAGTCTTTTGTCTGTGCTTACAATAAATAGAGATTTTTATTAATAAATTTGTGAATTTTGCACTTGATGACATTACTAAAGAAATAAAATCCATTGCAAAAATAAATTTACCTATTTTGTCATTTCTCTCTCTCTCTCTATATATATATATATATTTAAGTCAGTTGAGTGCCATACGTTATACACACTTGGGAAATCATGTCTCAAAAGACATGACTGACTGAGCATGATTTTCCCACAATAGGTTGCCATTACTTTCTGTAGTAGACTCTTGCCAACCAAGACTATGTCCTGCAATTTAACCCATAGCTGAAGGAAGAAGGGACAGATTAATACCTTTTCCAAGGATATTTGCATCTAAGTGAATGCAATGAATTCAACTGGAATTTGAACTTGGCTCTCCAATTTCTCATTCTAAGCTGATATACACTGCACCACAACAAACATCTGCATATATATAGTATAAAAAATACTGGATTTTAAAATTAAATATATATAGGCTAGGGTTAAATAGGGACTTAGGTATTTTGAATCTTTATAAATATTTCAATAGTTAAACATTTTTCAGATACACTTAAAACATTTTTCTTTAAAACAACATTTAAAAGTATTATTACAGTTAGGTTTACATTTAAAAATATTAAAAAAAACTATCACTTTCTACATCACGTGATGTAGACATTTCGCGACAGACACTTCTCATGACGAACACTTCTAGTTTAAATTTGAAAATCATTTGTTTTTGATGAAAGGCCGAGGCCAGTCTGAAATACCAAATATATATATATAATAATAGAAAGAAATAAATGCTGTCAAAAAAATACATTTTTAAACTTACAACTTTTTAGTAGTTTTTCCTATATATATATATATATATATATATATATATAAATCCAAAAAGAAACGGCATAATGGTAAAGTCCCAAAAGAAATCTTATTAATATTAGTTATTAAAAATTAAATGCTAAAACTGATTCGGCCAGAAGGCTCAATGCAATTAAATTTATTTAATAATTAATATTTGTAATAAATATATTACATATAAAAAAATTCAAATTTTCTAAGTTCATATAGCCATTTCAGTAAGTAAAATTGCTTCATCATAGAACTTAAACATTTTTTCCATAATGTTTAAGATCACAGATGAAGCAAATTTCACTCATTGAAGTGGCTATATGATCTCTGAAAAATTTATATATATATATATATATATATATATATATATATATATATGTGTTACATCAAAAATGACTGACAAGGAAGATGTTATTCATTTTTTATTTAATTTTTCCAGTATATTTACAGAGTTCTTTTTTGCTGGAGATAATAAATGTAAAAATGTTTCATAATTACAGAAGCACTTTCAGCCACTTCAGTGGCCATTTTCAAGGATGTTATTTTCTCCTTATGTTTTGCTTGTAACATATTTTTTTTGAAAAGGAGCGTTATTTAAAAGAAATCAATTTACTCTACCAATCCACCTAACAAAAATTTAACTATATAACATGCAAATCTGAGAGATTTTTTAAAAATGGAAGGTTTAAAAAACATTTTCCATGAAGAAAACACAATAATATGCTCACAAACAAACTAAAATTAGCTGCAAAAGACTTATGCAACAACACCAATAACTTTATCAGATGTACTGACAAAACCAAAAACTATGTAGTTCTGAACAGATTAGATTACAACAGAAAACTACAAACTATCCTAGATGACACAACAAAACTTAATAAATTAAGAAAAATTCCCACAGATTCAATAAAAAAGTACATTACTAAACTAATCACAGTGAACATTGCTGATGCCATTTATTTAAAAATCAAGAAAATTTTCAGTGATTACAAATCAGGATAGGACATCTTTATAATAATTTAAAAACCCATAAAGCAAGTTTTCCTATCTTACCCTTTCCATATCACAAATACCTACACCTGTATGCCAAATATCAAAAACTTTAAATCACATAATTTCTGCATACGTACCTAACAACTACAGCATTATATCAACAAATGAATTCATCTGTATATCAAATCAAATCCCAAAGATAATATTCTAGCTTCACTGGAGATAGAAAATCTTTTAACTAATATCCCATTTAAAGAAACATTAAATATAATAACTGTGTCGGCAAACACCCATCAAGCCCTCCTTTAAAAATTCAACCAGCAATTTTTTGGAAACTACTCATTGCCTGTACCACAAAAACTCTATTTTATGACAATAATAATAACGTCTACATCCATACAAAATGGAGTCAAAATGGGAAACTCCTTAGATTCTACTTTCTCTAATTTTTACATATCCTACTTGGAAAACGGATGTGCGTTGTGGTACAGTGGATATCAGCTCGGAACAAGAAACCGGGGAGCAGAGTTCGAATTCCAGTTGAATCCATTGTATTCATTTACGCGCAAATACCCTTGGGAAAGGTATTAATCCGTCTCTTCCTTCCAGTTATGGGTTAAATAACAGGACAGATTGGGTTCTATAGCCTTGGTCAGCAACCAGTCTACTGCAGAAAGCAATGGCAACCTACTGCGGGATAATTTTCTGCCCAGTCAGTCATGTCTCTTTCGAGACATGATCGCCCAAGCGTGTATCACGTATGGCACTTAACTGACTGACTGACTTGGAAAACAAAGTATTTAAAACAACCAATAAACTGTAAATTTATACAAGGTATGTTGTTGACATTTTTGTTTGGATAAAAAATAAAAATGAAATTGTAAATCTAAAATCAAATTTTTAAAATAACTCAGCACTAAAATTTACCTCTTAACTCATGGACAATAACAAAATACCAGTTCCTGAGCTAAAAACCAAAGAATTGATCACTTACCTATATAAAAAAAAAAAACACTAGTAAGAACTCTTGCCTTCTAAACTATAATTGCCAATACCCAGAAAGATATAAAATAGAAGTAATAAACTTCTTAAATAAAGTGCCATCAAAATTCCTCCTCCCAAAGAATATTTCTGAGTAAACTAGAACACACATAAAACAAACATTAATCAACAATAATTATCCTAACTACATCATTGAGAAATACAATTATTCCTACAAAAATACACAACCCCAATATTAAAAAATAACACAAAAAACATCAACATATTTTACTGCAACCAAATGCAAAATAATTGTAAAAAGCATGAATTTGCTATACAAAAATTATTAAACACTATATTTCTGTCATAACTCCTCAATGTAAAAGTTGTAATATATTATAGAAAATGGATGACTGCAAACCTTGTTTCTAATCAAAATAAACCCATCAAATCTAACCTAGCAATGACTAATATAATGTAGGAATTTCAATGCCAGATACAAGACTGTATTTCTTGTCATAAATCAATTACCTTTACTGGCCATACTACAACTACTTTGAGTAGATGCCTTATGTGCCACCTATTCAACAACAGTGCAATAAAAAATCATTTATTAACCCATAACTTGCAAGAATACTTAAAAATAAATTTTGGCTAAAAATAGAAAAATACTAATTAAATCACAATATTAAAAGTATCTCATTATAAAAGAGGCACTATATATCAAACAATTTTCTTCTACTATCAACCTTACATTATCTAACAGTGGAAATGAAGTTTTGAAAGTTTTCTAAAAATAAACAGAGGTTCACGTGATGTCCTGTTACATGTATCCCACAATAGCTTTCAAAGAACACTTCTTTTCAAAAACATAAAATAAATTACATTACAGTCAAAACATGAGGACAAAATAACAACATCAGAAAATAAAATCCTTGAGAACAACCAGTGAAATGGCTGAAAGCATTTAGAAAGTCAAAAATTGAACATTTTTACATTTTCATCTCTAGCAAAAAGGAAACATGTAAGAATACTGAAAACATTAAATAAAATCTTCCTTGTTGGTCATTTTAATGAAACATTTTTCAAATAAAGACTGCTACCCAAATATATATTAATATATATAGATATATATAATAGGAAAGTGAAAGAACAAATAGATTATAACCTACTGTTCATGCATTTACTTTTATAAAATATGCTTAGTACAAAGTAGAGCTTAATAATGTAATTTTGGGATTACAATGAGTTATAAATGCATTATATCACTACACAAAAATTTTCATGTTTCAGAACAATGTTCTTCTTGAGGTGATATTTTAAAAATAAATGGTGAAAATGATTTATTTAGAAAATACAAGATGAATTCATGGTTCATAGACAATTAAGATGTGGTGGTTGGAGGAAGTTAAACAATATGATTCTAGGTGTGTCAATATTGCTTAATCAAAGGTGAGAATTAGGTTGAATTATAGAGTTGAAAACTTTGATCACAAGAGAGAACAATTTAGCATAATATCAAAACATGACAGTTAATTTTATCTGGGTAAGATAGATACTAGGAACATACTCTATTTAAATGGGTAGAAAATTTTTAACAGCAGGTTGGATTTTAAGCTTTTATTTTTAATTGATTTTGTACTACCTTATCTGTTAAAGGGGCTGGTTTGTTTAGGTTGAAATTAGAATTAAGTAATTATGGTATGCAATAATATATTGGAGTTATAAAAACCAAATAAGTATTGTGTGGGTCATTTATTTTAGTAAAATAGTTTTTAATTCATTTTGGAGCATAGGTTATAAATGTACAATTATAATTAAGTCAATTTTAGAGAAAAATATTTGTGATGCTTATATTAAACTGTCAATTCATCTCTACGATTTAGAAGTACTTTATTTTTAGGGAACCTTATAATCTGCAGCTTTTCATTCAGGCATAAAGAGCAGAGGTCATAGAATGATTTACAGATTCTTGTTTTTTCAGAATTTTCCATTTTACTCTGGGGGGGTTTTATTTGTATCCTTTAACTGCAAAAAATGCACAGAAAGGGATGTTTGATTTTGGTACATGTTATTTTTTAAGGAAGTTAAATGCAGATACCACCTCTACTTATTTTTTATATCAACTAAGAACACTTTTAAGCAGTGTATTGTGTCAAAACATAATAGCTGCATTTGTAGTGATAATATATTATAACATAGTTATTTTATAAGTGTTATATATATCAAATATTGGCACTCACTAAAAATAATGTTTTAGTGGGTACCAATGTTATATATATATATATATATATTTAGTGGGTACCAATGTTTTAATGTTATATATATATATCAAATATTGGTACCCACTAAAAATAATGTTTTAGTGGGTACCAATGTTAATGCTATATATATATATATATATATATATTTAGTGGGTAGCAATGTTTTAATGTTATATATATATATATATTTAGTGGGTAGCAATGTTTTAATGTTATATATATATATATATATCAAATATTGGTACCCACTAAAAATAATGTTTAAGTGAAAAACATTGTCAGATTGATAAAATTTTAAATCCATTACTTTAGAAATCTATATATATGTATATATGTAAATTAATATATATGTATATATGTAATTAATATATATGTATATATGTAAATTAATATATATGTATATATGTAAATTAATATATATGTATATATGTAAATTAATATATATGTATATATGTATATATGCAAATTAATATATATGTATATATGTAAATTAATATATATGTATATATGTAAATTAATATATATGTATATATGTAAATTAATGAAGATTAACAAAATAGTTATAAACAACTGACAATTTGAAATTGTTAGAACATTATTTTTGATCAATACTCATATTTAAGTAGATATTCTGTTTATAATCAAACAGTATATATATTTATTTCTACTGGCCTGATTATTTTTATGATAAATTTTATAAATAAGTTTTTTAAATATATATATATATAATTTATCATGAAAATATTGATGTTGCTCAACTTCAGTTTTGAAAAAAAAACATTATGCCTCCACAAAACTTATAGCACAGGTTTATCCTATAAAACTAAGGTTCCTAAAGTGTACACTGTCATGTTTTGGAGGCACCAAAAATGGTTCTACAAAATTGTCTAATAGTCATTTGCCAACTTAATTTTATAAGAAAAGCAGGTGAATTGATTATAAAATGGGAGATTGATTTACAATATACATGTTATGTCAAAATGAACCGCTTTATTTCTTTTTGCAAACCTGAGATTCAATTTACAATTCATCACCCCATCTACTGGTTAAATAATAGTATTTATATCTGAAAAATATCATTGTTATTCTCAAAAATTTGTTAATGCAATATTCACTCACAAAGGAGGAATTATTCTTGCAATCTAAAATGTTTTTTTGTTTTTTTTAAGCATATCACCCCAAGCAAGGCGGTAATCCCACTGATGTGCAGGGGGCTACATAAGAGTGAGAAGATTAGGAAAGAGAAAACCAGAAACTGCATCCTAAACAGGAAACAAGGGATGAGCCTCTTCACCTGTTCAATAGATGTGGGTGGAGTGTGAACCGGGTGATTGTTTAGTCTATCTACTCCAATTGAAAGAAAAGAAAAAAAAACAAAGTAAGATTAGAAAAGAGAAAACCGGAAACCGCATTAATAGAAAATTTTCATTAGAAACCAAGAAAAGAGTACTGAACAGTTATGTAATATCAGTCCTCTTATATGGCAATGAATGCTGGACAATCTCCTGAAAGATGAAGTAGAGACTTGAAGCAACAGAAATGTGATTCTACAGAAAGATGCTGAGAATACCAAGAAGCAAACAACATGAACAACAACAAAGTTTTAAGAGAAAAAAGAAACAAAAAAGACACTTATGCTTAACATCAGAAAGAAACAGTTGAAGTTTGTAAAGCACATAATGAGGAAAGTGGAAATTTTAACTATAAAAAAGCCACAAAGGTGTTGATAAGCTGTAAAAACAAATCAAACTAAATTTTTTTTTTTTTTAATCATATCACCCCGAGCAAGGCAGTAATGCCACTGATGTGCAGGGGGATACAAAGAGAAAAAGATTAGGTGACTGAGGAGAAGGACGAACCAGTTAGAAAGGAGCAAGAGAAGGATGAGAATACAGGTGTAATGACAGTTGCAAAGGTGGAGAGAAAGGAAAGGATATACAGCACAGTGTGTAAAGAACTAGGGTCAAGTAGTTAAGAGATGAGTATTGACCTTGCATTTAAATTCCTGGAGGTTGTAGCTGTCAGGAAAACAAGAATAAGGAAGTGAGTTCCACAGGTGGGAAGTGCGAGAAAAGAAGCTGCAGGAACAGAATTGTCATCAGACTTAAACTCAACTCAGACCTCAAATAAAACCCATACACATGATCCATTGCTAAAGATACTGAAAAAACAGTTAGTTCTAAGTAACATGCCAGTAAGTACCTTTTCCCTCTTGCTATCCTCTGCTTTTAAGAGAGCCAGATCAGGCAAAAAAAAAAAAAAGAATACTGCTGCATCTTCTCTCTGTCTTAAGTGATTATTTCTTTGATAGTAGATAAAAGGTAAGAGCTTCTCAGTTTTCACTTTCCAGTCTCAATTGAGTCAAAAAGCATCTCCACATCCTTGTAGGTGATGAATTATTTTCTACCCTACAGCCCTTTTTCACAGAGACAAACCATAGCTAGCAGCTCTATCACTATTTCCATGGACAGTGATCAGAAGAACTATATTCCTTAGTTTCACCAGTTCTAACATTCAAATTTAAGATGTTCCATGCCACACACATTGTAGTGAACCACCCTCATTCCATTTATATTCCATTAGTAAGATTATAAGTTCTACTTGAGCATCTTCTTTCCACAATTTGCTGTTTTGTGGAAGTGACTCCCAAGAGGATGCTTCCTCAATCACTGCAATCTTAACCTATTCAAGTCTCGGATTAACTGTTATCTTCCCCACATAAACCATGCCTCTTATTCTGTAACACTATCTCGAGTTACTCTCAGACTTTGTACAGAGTGAACATCATTGTTTAAAAAAAAAATGTAAATATCTGCTAAGCTAACCCATTAAATTACAAATTGATCACATGTCTCATTTGCTTCAACTGTGCATTACTAATTTTTTCATCTTTCTGGCAACATTTGAATTCCTCGTTGGAAAAACAACACATCTTTTGAGGTTAACCATGAGTCAACCAATTTTTTTGTCATCTCCATAAGAATAAAAATGCTGCTCAAACAGACCATGTGCCACCGTTTAAAATAAGTAATAATTGCATGGGGTGATATCTAGTGAATATAGTGGGAGAAGTAAGATTTCCCATTTTAGCATTACCTAGTCATTTTTCATCTGTTTTGCAACAAAAAAGAAGCCTAGCATTATCATGCTGTAAAATCACTTTGTTGTGTCTCTGCTCATATAGTAGCTATTTTTCTTTAATTCTCAGCTCAAACACATCAATTGTAGTTAATAGCAATCTCCTGTGATAGTTTCAACTGGTTTAAGCAGCTCATAATAAACTACACCCAGCAGATCCCACCAAATGCAGAGCAGAAGCTTCAAACCATGGATATTATTCGGCTTTGCCACCAATGTTGATACATGGCCACGCTTACCCCATGGTCTTCTATGCTTAAGGCTTTTCATTGCCGAGCACAATACAATGCAAAATAACCTTTCCTTCTCTGCCAAGTAGCTGTGATAAGACAGTGTTTGATGTCTCTCAGCTTCAACTTGTATGGCAGCCAGTGTCCTTGCTTTTCAATCATTTCTAATGCTTTTAAACCTTTAAACTTTTCAGATCTGTCTTAAGTGGCTATTTCTTTTGATAGTAGATAAAAGGTAAGAGCTTCTCAACTCTTAATTATACTGCAAGTTCAGCTTGTGCCTGACATGAGGCTTCATGAAGTAATGAAGTCTTCAAACTTTGTTGGTGCACAAGAATGCTCTTTAACTGCAACATCAATATCATTATTTTTTAATTGTTTAGACCAATATTGTTTCTGATAGAGTATGGTCACCATGTGTCTCAACAAGAATCCAGTGTGCTTCAGCTGCAGATTACTTTTGAATAAAGTAGTTCAGTAAAATTTCCCACAAATACACTTTCTTTGGCACAAAATCTGAGATGTTCAACATTATGAAAAACAAAGTTGTTTACACTTTGGCAAAATGACATACACTGGATTTCAAGCACTTTCTTATAGATGTATTATCATCTGAAACTACACACACACACACAGTTCCAGGAATCCCATTTGTTGAAAAACAGCAAGAATTTATTCAAGGTCCTAATATTATGGGACAATAGCCTAGTGGATTAAATGATTAGTTCATGAATATGGTGACATAAGGAATGTGATTTCAGTCCCTGGTCTGGGCAATGTGTACTTAGACTGAGAAGTTTACATCTAGAGATTGAATAAATGTTCATTTCAGAATTTCCTGTAGATTTCTCATATGTTTGATGAAGGTTGGAGAGCACAATGGCTGAAAAGTTGTGATAACAACAAAGGAGAGGACAATAGTTTGTAAATAGTTTAAATAATCATTTGGCTAATGTCCCAAAAATGCCAAATGTCCACTAGTAAATGAAAAAGAGCTCAACAGCAAAATAGGAAGATCTACTTTTTCATAACATCTAAGAATGCAATAAAGACTAAGAGAGTTACATGACAAGTGATCTTAAAGTGTTATTTACAACATATTCCCATACTATGTAATTCACTCAGATGTTATCATGATGCAAAAGCATAAACTTAATCAATATATCATCAACCACGAAATAACATAAGTGGCACTTATTAATATATTGACATTGTGATAGTAAGTGTCTTCTTGTTAAAGAATTTTATTTTGTTGTTTAAATTTTGGTATGCATATATAAAGGAATGCTGAAAATATCTCAGCCTGTGTAACTTCTCAAAATCTGATTAAATGATAAAAACATCAGAATTTGAATTCCTGTTGAATTCATTGCATCTGGCTGCTGACTTGTCAAAGAAGCCCTCTACTCAGCAATGCCATGTCATTCCTACACTGGCTTCATATATATGTACAAAGCCCCAGTTACTTTATTGTGCTCGATGGACATTGATCTCTACAAGGTTTATCTGCCCTTTAACAGGTTTTGTTTTTTAATCCTGTTGCATTGTGGGTCAATGGAATGAGAAATCAAAAAGCCGAGTTTGAATTCCAGTAGAATTCTTTACATTCACTTACATGAAAAATGCCTTCATCTCTTCACTCTCCAGCTATGGGTTGAATAGCAGAACAGATTGGATTCTACAGCCTTGGTTGGCAACCAGTCTACCACAGAAAGTAATGGCAGCCTACAGCAAGAAAATGTTCTGCTTTGTCAGTCACGTCTCAAAAGAGACATAATCCTCGAAGTGTGTATTACATATGGCACTTGACTAACTGACTACTATATTACCAAATTCCTATACCTATAGTTTAATCTACTAAACAAGTGAAGAAGGACAGAGAGTGCAACAGCTGAAATATTTTAATTTTGATGATAATAAAATTATTTTCTCTTTGTGTTGCATGCAATAATTCTTTTAGCTATTGCTGCTATTCAAAGTCCTCAAGTGATGCAGCTCCTGTTATTTGGTAGAGTTCTTTGCTAGTAATTCTGCAGAGTCAGTCCATGAAGTTGGAAGAAGGATAGTTTTCTATAAGACCAAAAATCTCTATTTGCTTGAATGCATTTTTAATAATTGACCTAAGAAAATGGTTGTTTACAGTTTACTTTTTAGATATTTCTTAATAGGTTAAGAGTCATGCTTGACATCCATATGACAGTATAGAACTATCTCGAGAGCCATGTCACACATCCATATAACAGTCATGATCTATCTAGAGAGCCATGCATGGCATCCATATGACAGTCTAGACCTATCTAGAGAGCCATGCATGGCATCCATATGACAGTCTAGACCTATCTAGAGAGCCATGCATGGCATCCATATGACAGTCTAGACCTATCTAGAGAGCCATGCATGGCATCCATATGACAGTCTAGACCTATCTAGAGAGCCATGCATGGCATCCATATGACAGTCTAGACCTATCTAGAGAGCCATGCATGGCATCCATATGACAGTCTAGACCTATCTAGAGAGCCATGCATGGCATCCATATGACAGTCTAGACCTATCTAGAGAGCCATGCATGGCATCCATATGACAGTCTAGACCTATCTAGAGAGCCATGCATGGCATCCATATGACAGTCTAGACCTATCTAGAGAGCCATGCATGGCATCCATATGACAGTCTAGATCTATCTAGAGAGCCATGCATGGCATCCATATGACAGTCTAGATCTATCTAGAGAGCCATGTATGGCATCCATATGACAGTCTAGATCTATCTAGAGAGCCATGCATGGCATCCATATAGCAGTCTAGATCTATCTAGAGAGCCATGCATGACATCCATATCACAGTCTAGATCTATCTAGAGAGCCATACATGATATCCATATCACAGTCGAGATCTATCTAGAGAGCCATGCATGACATCCATATCACAGTCTAGATCTATCTTGAGAGCCATGCATGACATCCATATCACAGTCTAGATCTATCTAGAGAGCCATGCATGACATCCATATCACAGTCTAGATCTATCTAGAGAGCCATGCATGACATCCATATAGCAGTCTAGATCTATCTAGAGAGCCATGCATGACATCCATATCACAGTCTAGATCTATCTAGAGAGCCATACATGACATCCATATCACAGTCTAGATCTATCTAGAGAGCCATGCATGACATCCATATCACAGTCTAGATCTATCTAGAGAGCCATGCATGACATCCATATAGCAGTCTAGATCTATCTAGAGAGCCATGCATGACATCCATATCACAGTCTAGATCTATCTAGAGAGCCATACATGATATCCATATCACAGTCTAGATCTATCTATAGAGACATGCATGATATCCATATCACAGTCTAGATCTATCTCGAGAGCCATGCATGACATCCATATGATAGTCTAGATCTATCTAGAGAGCCATGCATGACATCCATATCACAGTCTAGATCTATCTTGAGAGCCATGCATGACATCCATATGACAGTCTAGATCTATCTAGAGAGCCATGCATGATATCCATATCACAGTCTAGATCTATTTAGAGAGCCATGCATGAAATCCATATGACAGTCTAGATCTATCTCGAGAGACATGTATGACATCCATATGACAGTCTAGATCTATCTCGAGAGCCATGCATGACATCCATATCACAGTCTAGATCTATCTAGAGAGCCATGCATGGCATCCATATGACAAAGTTAGAGTTTTATAGCATTTTGTGCAGTCAGTTTAAACTGATGCCAGGTGAATATGCCCTCTTCAAAACATGGGCTGTCAATTTCCTATACTTTGTAGCTCTAAATAAGGACTGAGTTTTTGTTATCTCCCCCCCAAACCCTATTCTGCCACCAGTTTGCACAAACTCATTAAGTAATTTATTTGTTGCTTTTCTGTGTCTCTTATCTTCAAGATTGTTATGCTTTACATTTCTTTGTGCATATAGTAGTCATAGCACAGCTCTCTTTATCCTTTGTGACAACAGGGTTTTTCCTTCCCTTTCATCTACAGTTATTCTTTATTTATACTTGTCTACTAATTTGTATATAATACCACAAAGATGTCTTGCAAGAAAATTTAATATTTCTAAAAGAAAATCTAAATTTTAAAGTTTTGTAATTTGCTTGAAGCATTGCGTAAAATAGTTGTATGTGTTATGTCTTGAAGGCTGTCACAATGCATTGAATGAAATATATTCTTTGACCCAATCAAAGTCACATCAACTCCTAGATTCTACGAACTGATTCCATCAGACCAATACAAACCCCAACTTGAATACACACACACACACACACACTCACACACACACACCATTAGACCATAAAAAAAACAACAACTAGGACACACATAGATACACACTTGTACACACACACACACACATACATGCACACACATACAGCAGCAGTGGATAAAGCCAGCCATTCATAGATGGAGAGCTAAAAGCACGGTCATTCTGAGGTTTTCTCTGCCATTCTGATGATGAGATTATAGTCTCGAAATATCATAATAAACAGGTCATACAAACACCTCCCGACCTTCCTTTATTTCATTCAATGCATTGTGACAGCCTTCAAGACATAACACATACAATCTAAATTTTATTATGAAAAAAAAAATCATAGAATAACAATATACAAGAAATGAAAGAAATAGAAAGCAAAATTAGTAGTTTATTTAAGACATTAAATAAAATTGTATTTTATCACTTTCAGTTACTTGTCAACTGTATCATTTTTTCAAATTACATTTTCTTGAATAAAAAAACTGATCTACCTTATAACCAAAAAATAAACATTATTTTTAAACATATTCTCAAAACAGTATTAAAATGCTCAAAGATAATCTTTTGTAAGATCTTTTTTTCAAACTTTTAAATAAGAAACTTTCTATTCTTTGCTGTTTAGATCATCATTGCTGATCTTGGTTGTTATTCTTTTAATGAGGAAAGAGGGCTTAAAGAATTTGACATTTGAATTTATTGCACATGTGACTAACGAAAACATTTGAAGGAAAATGGAAAGAAAGTTAGAAAGAGGCAGTTGAAATTTCTAGAGTATATAATGAGGAAAGAGGGCTTAGAGAATATGACATTCACAGGAAATATTGAAAGCAAGTGAGACAAAGGAAAGTGGTGAATAACCTATCTAATGAGCTTGTGTAAATGGTTTTTAGAACAGGAATCAAAGGATTTATCAAGAAGAAAAAACTTACTAACATGTACAAAAGATAGGAAGTTGTAGAGAGCCATGATTACCTACATCCCAAACAGACACTGCATAAAAAAAAAGCTATATTCACCTGGCACTGGTTTAAACCAAAACCTTTTTTCTATATCAGTCAGTTAAGTGCCATAAGTGATATATACTTGGGTGATCATGTCTCAAAAGAAACATGACTGACTGGGCAGAAAATTTTCCCACAGTAGGTTGCCATTACTTTCTGTATATACTGATTGCTAATCAAAGCTATAGAAATCAACCTGTACTGCTATTTAGCCCATAGCTGGAGAGGGAAGAGATGGATTAATAACTTTCCTAAGGGTATTTGCATGGAAGTGAATGCAATGAATTCAACCAGAATTCTCATTCCAAGCTAATATCCACTGCGCCACAATGCACATTCTATATATTTAGCTTAATTGTAAGCAGTAATTTTGTAAAGGGAAAATATTGCAGAAATATTCTGGAAATTTTTCAATTTTTCACCTCAAATCAAGAAAATACGAAGCAAGTTGACAACAATATCATGTAAGAAAGAAGAGATCAGTTTATACTGACCTTAGAAGTTAATCAATTCTTAATTTATAGTTTCATTTCTTTCACCTAAACTTATTTATAAATGGAACTTTGTCTGTGTGTGTGTGTGTGTGTGTGTGTGTATCCGTTACCTATAGACTCTGAAACAGCTGAACCAATTTTCTTGAAAATTTACACAGTTGTACTATAAGCGTCTGCGAGTGTTCTTAGCTAGATTTTGTGTCGAGGTACCCCCGATAAATATCGAAAATCAATAATCGAAAAAATCGTGTTATAGAAGAAGTGGTCCGATTTTAATCAAATTTGATACACTCATAGACAAAGACATAAGAAATGATATTCAGAAGTTTCAAGGTTGCTGTTTTTACAACAATGCAAAAAAATCGATAATATATATATATATATAAAAGGTAAGATGTTTGTGTGTGTGTCTGTTTATCTGTCTTTATACAAATCCACAATTTTTATCCGATTCTCACCAAACTTCACACATATATTATTTAGGCTGAGTCCAGAACCATGGATTAGTTTTAAAGCTTTCATTACACTCGAGCAATGCCAGGCTATACTGCTAGAGTCATTCTAAGATTCGTTTTCTTTCCCATAAAAAAATATAGTGAACATTTTTATAATGCTTGATCTCAAAACAACTGCTTTTGATTGATTCATTTTCTCTAACATATCAACTTACTGCAGGCTATTTAAAGCCAGAAAATATAAATTGTAAAAAAATTGGGGGGAAAATAATAATTTAATGATGCATATCATACTAATTAACCTAAGGAGAAGAGGTAGATTTTTCCCTTTTTCAAAAATATTTGTGCAAAAGTAAATATAATGACCCCAAATAGAACCAAAACTAGGCACTTTGATTTCCAATTTATTACACCACCCACACATCCAAGCTTACAGCACTTGGTATTCCCAAGCTGTCACCCATCTAGGTAGGTACTGACCAGGCTGAACATTACTTAACTTTGGTGATCACATGGGAACCAATGTTTCAGCATATGTCTGTAAGCCTGATCATAAAACAAGAAAATATGGGACATTTCGTCATTTCTTATCTAAAATCTCAAATTTGTTATTATGAATTTAGATTTCTATTTCTCCTATATCATAAATTTAAGATTAATTTTTATAAGAAAATATATTTTGACTTTTTTTCACAATAGTTTCTCATCAAGCAAGAAAATATAATTGTTTTTTTCTATTAAGATAACTTTTGCACTGTGGCATAAATAAACAAAATCTTAACCATATTTCTAGTTTATTAATCTCTTAAAAACATTTAGATTTTGTTTTGGTTATTTTTGTTTCGTGTCATATCAACATATATGGGTTTTTTTAATGCCAAAATCTAAAGATGAAAATTCAGATTTTATAATTAAAAAAAATTATACTATTTCCTGAGTAATCAAACCATAATTTTTTAACTACATTTTTTTAATTATTTAAATTAGTCAGTTAAGTGCCATGTGCAATACATGTCTTTAAAGAGACATGACTGACTGGGCAGAAGATTATCTCGCAGTAGGTTACCATTGCTTTCTGCAGTAAACTGGTTGCCGACCAAGGCTATAGAACCCAATCTGTCCTGCTATTTAACCCATAGCTGGAAGGAAGAGATGGATTAATATCTTTCCCAAGGGTATTTGCATGTAAGTGAATGCAAGGAATTTAACTAGAATTTGAACTCGGTTCCCCTATTTCTCGTTCCGAGCCGATATCCACTGCACCACAACGTACATCCAATTATTTAAATAATCTTACAAAATCAAACAAGGCATGAAAACTTGATTCTCCTAAGAAGAAATGACATTAATTGAGCAAATTCTTTTTTTTTTAATTTATATTTTGACAATGTATTCCACATCTTCAATTTTACTATAAAATGTATTTTGTTATTTTAGTATAAATATATTGTTAGTAATTCTACTATAAAATGTATTGCTGGACATTTTGCTATAAAATATATTGCTGATAATTTCACTACAAAAATGTATTGTTGATAATCTTTTTATAAAAATCTATTTTTTTTTTTTTAATCGTATCACCCTGAGCAAGGCGGTAATGCCACTGACGTGCAGGAGGCTACGTAATAGTGAAAAGATTGGAAAAGAGAAAGCCGGAAACCACATCCTAAACAGGGAACAAGGGATAAGCCTCTTAACCTGTTCAATAGACGTGGGTGGAGTTACTATAAAAATGTATTTTTATACTTTTCTAGTGATTTGATTTTTGTTTGGCTGTTCACTATTTGCCCTACTACCAGGTGGTAGTAACCTGGGTTAAAGGCAACATGGGAACAGCAGCAATTGTTAGGTGTTATCATGATCCTCAAAATCTTTAATCTCCCAATCAGAAGATTTGTTGCAAGATGCCATGTATTATCATAACCAGGACTAACAAATATTTGGAATTACTCATAATAAGCAAATTTTTGTGGAGTAGTTTTCACACTGAAGGTTATAATTGTGCTATGTCGGTTGCTAATCAACTTAACACACCCAAAATGTTAGGAACTTGGTAATCTTCCACTGAAACTGACTCCTTAGTATTTGACTAACTGCCGATTAATATCAACTGCCTAGTAGTTCTACTGAACTCCAATAGAACTCTAAAGAACTCCTAAGAACTTCTCCCATTAACTTCCTGTTAACTATTATTAATATAGGAGGGAGAGTTCATTATCTGAGGAATAGGTGTGTTTCCCCATAACACAAATATAAAGCAAAATTAATTTTTTTGTGCTGAAGGGCATTAAAGTTTTTGCTATTTTACCCATTAAACACCAAACAACATTCATTAGAGTTTCCCTTTTTGAAATTTACACTTTGTTTTCATTTTGTCATCTACACACATATGTAACTAATCCTTGCTTTTCACCAATGCTATTTAGTCTCTAAGAAAACATTGTTCTGTTCTTAGTTTACACAAATCTGGATTTAAGAGAATTTTGAGTTTCATTAAAAGTAAGAATGTGTGGCTGTTGTTTGATACCCATCATGCTTGTTTGTTAAAGAAGTATTATTTAAAGCATATTTTTGGTTTCCTTAATGAAAATCTCTAGAGAGTTGAGAGATATGTCAGCCAGTCAGTTAAGTGGCATACGTGAAACATTCTTGGGCGATCATGTCTCGAAAGAGACATGACTGACTGGGCAGAAGATTATCCTGCAGTAGGTTGTCATTGCTTTCTGCAGTAGACTGGTTACCAGCCAAGGCTATAGAACTCAATCTGTTCTGTTATTTAACCTATAACTGGAAGAAAGAGATGGATTAATACCTTTCCCAAGGGTATTTGTGTGTAAATGAATGCAATGAATTCAACTGGAAGAGGTATGAATGCTGTAAAAAAAAGGTCCATCTATGTACAGAATACTGCTGCCATAACTTGTCTGGTATTTCTACCATGTATTTGAAGATTCTTGACAAAATTCATATCTGGTTTGATAGTACTATTATATATTTGGAGATTTTTGACAAATTATAAAGGCGAATCTGCAATATAACTGGCATCTTGACTTCAGTCAGTTTCTCACTGACATGACTCCTCTCTGTTTTTACTACAAATGTTTTCATGTCAATCATTCTCATGAGCTTTGACTGCAGGAATTTAAGCATAGAAAGCAATGGCAACCTACTGCGGGATAATCTTCTGCCCAGTCAGTTATGTCTCGCAAGAGACATGATCGCCCAAGCGTGTATCACGTATGGCACTTAACTGACTATATTGCTCTTTCTCCTCACTTTTTCTTACTAAAGTCTTCTCATTCTCTTTCACTCCCAATAACCCCTTGTATCCTAGTGGCATTATCACCTTGCTTGGGGTGAAATGATTACAAATAACAATGATATTTCAGGAAACTATGCCACTTTATCTCTAGCATATATGAACAAGGTAAGTCACTTATGAATAAGGTAAATTACTTATTAACAAAACATTAAACAACATACATTTATGCTGTATCTACATGAGGCAAAGAGAGTCAATCAGTAAAATCAAATGTTGGTAGTGATTTTTACTCACAAACTTTTGTTACCTTTTCAAAAATTCTTTTTAGTTTATAATTTTTTTTATGCTCATTCATTGTAGTTATGCACAGCAAAGCATAAAATTGACATCTCTAACAAGTTTCTGCTTTTATTAAAAAATCCTAATTTTTTTCCAGGTTCTGAAAAATATGGTCTGCTTATGGCTTTTATTTTACCATCCAGATAAATCATTAATTTTCTTCTCACAAGACTATCTTATCTTTCTCTTAAGTGTTTATTTCTTTTGACAGTAGATATAAGCAGGAGCTGCACAGTCTTCACTTTCTTGTCTCAATAGAGTCCAGAAGTATCTTTGCATCTTTATGGATGACAAATTATTTTCCACAGATGTGGCAAACCTCTTGCTGCTGTATTGCTATTTTCATGGAAAGTGTTCAGATGAATTACATTCATTTGTTCTACCAGTTCTAATCTTCATAGCTAAGACCCACCATGCCACATTGTAGAGAACCACCCTCATGAAACACTGCTTTGTGGAACCAACTCCCAAGAGGCTTCTTCAGTGATCACTAAAACAATAATGTAAATAGCGTAATCAAGTACATAAATACACACGACACATGTTTGTGTGTATATATATATATATATATATATATATATATATATATTTTCTAGACATATTCTATTAAATATAAGAGACAATGAATGTCTATTATGTTTAATCATGAGCCGTTCTAAACGTCGTATTTTTGCTTTAATTTCAGTTGAAAATAAAGACAAAAATTCTCCAACATTTGGATAATTATTTATTGGTTTTCTTCTAAGCTTTCGGCTCACATGAGCCATCTTCAGAGAGGTAGTTTAAACTGAAATATTATAAAATCCACCATCACCGACGATTTTATTTTGTGTTGACATAAAACTCCGCTTGGCAACGGCAATAGTTACCAAAAATAATAAACGCAGTTCTTAAGTTTGCGATGCGGTTTTATGACGTCACACCGCGGGATGTGTGTATGAGTAAGGATCACCGTATTATTGACCAAAATCTGTCTGATATTACCTACATGTTTATGTTTTTCAGAGAAATACTCATACACACAGTAAGAGGAACCTGCAGATATTGGAGGCCATGTACATCAAATCAAAACAACCAACACTCAATAAAATCAACTTTAAAACAGGAAATAACATATTACATTGCATTTGACTAGATGGTTTTGTTGTCATTTCGCGCTATCCCGCGGTGTGACGTCATAAAACCGCATCGCAAACTTAAGAACTGCGTTTATTATTTTTGGTAACTATTGCCGTTGCCAAGCGGAGTTTTATGTCAACACAAAATAAAATCGTCGGTGATGGTGGATTTTATAATATTTCAGTTTAAACTACCTCTCTGAAGATGGCTCATGTGAGCCGAAAGCTTAGAAGAAAACCAATAAATAATTATCCAAATGTTGGAGAATTTTTGTCTTTATTTTCAACTGAAATTAAAGCAAAAATACGACGTTTAGAACGGCTCATGATTAAACATAATAGACATTCATTGTCTCTTATATTTAATAGAATATGTCTAGAAAATTACTTGCTGCCTCGATATACTAAATATATATATATATATATATATATATATAATACACACACAAACATATATATATATACATGTATAATACAAATAATCGCACATACATATCTATATATAATACACACTTGCACATACATAATAGACATTTACACATATATACATATAATACAGACACGTACACATAATACACACAATACTTCCTTAACAAGTTTTTGCTTTTATTAAAAAATCCTAAGTTTTTTCCAGTTTCTGAAGAATATGGTCTGCTCATGGCTTTTATTTTCACTGGCCATATAATAATTTTATTTTACACTCTTTCATTACAATTATATACAACAAAACATAAAATTTGATTCCCCAACAAGTTTGATTAAAACATTCAAGGGACATTAATTAGTGCTTTTGCTACTCAACATGTTAAACAAAAAATGATATTAATTGCTTAACATCCCTCTCTTGTAAATTTATACCTTGTCTTCATTTTACCCTCTTCATACTATGATTAATATTTGCTTTCCCCTGATGCTATTTATTATGAGAAAATATTGACTTAGCAGCTCACCTTCAATCACTTTGTCACCATGGTGATGTGGCTTACCTCTGTCTTTTCTACAAATATTTTCATGGTAACTGTTCTGACAAGATTTTTTTTTCCCTTCCTAGTACCTCAACTACATGTATTTACTCATGCTACCAGAATGGCATCAAGGTCCTACCCTTTTACAGTTAAAATATTTAAATGTAACAGCTACTTCTACTCTAACAGTTTCTTTTCTTGCACTTCCATTTGCTTGCTTTCCTGATAGCTACAATCCCCAAAAGTTTAAATGCAATGTCAATTGCCATTTTTTATCTACTTGATTCCCATCCATCTCTTATCTTTTCTTTAACATCTTCTGTATTTTTTTTTTATTTTTTTATTCTCTTACTGTAACCTCCTGTACACCAGTGAAATTTCTGCCTTGCTTGGGGTGAAATGATTATAAAAAAAAGTTGTTTTGCGTAATTTAGACAACAATTCATACATTGCACCATTACATATGCCATTTTACACTCACATGTGCGTGCACGTGTGTCGGTGCACACACACATAAATACTCACAAGGAGACACACATTCACACGTTCACAGATATTTGAAAGATGTTGAGAGAAACGGAAAGTAGTAGCAAAAACTGTATTTGTCAGATTCTGATATTCTGTGTTTTCAAGGAAGAAAATAAATTTGAATTTTCCTCCGTAGCTCTTTTTATGCAGTTAATGCATTGTGGCACAGTGGATATCGGCTCGGAATGAGAAATAGGAGAGCCGAGTTCGAATTCCAGTTGAATTCCTTGCATTCACTTACGCGCAAATACCCTTGGGAAAATCCGTCTATTCCTTCCAGTTATTGGTTAAATAACAGGATAGATTGGATTCTATAGCCTTGGTCGGCAACCAGTCTACCGCAGAAAGCAATGGCAACCTACTGCGGGATAATCTTCTGCCCAGTCAGTCATGTCTCTTTCGAGACATGATCGCCCAAACGTGTATCACGTATGGTACTTAACTGACTGAATGTTTAATAGCTACGGTCTCTCAGTTTGTTATTGGGAACCATTAAAGACATTTATTCACGTGTCTTTGTCGTCAAAAATTTCTGTGCTAAAAACTCTTGTTAAGCTAAAACTAATTACAGGTTAGCCAAATGCAGACGACAATTCTACTCCTGCAGCTTCTTCTCTCGCACTTCCCGCCTGTGGAACTTGCTCCCATATTCTTGCTTTCCTGATGGCTACAACCTCCAGAAATTTAAATGCAAAGTCAATACTCATCTACTAACCACTGGACTCTAGCTCTCTCCTCACCCCCGTATAACCTTCTCTTTCTCTCCACCTATGTATCTGTCATCGCACCTGCTTTCTCAGCTTTCTATTGCTCCTTTCTAACTAGTTTGTACTCCTCACTCTTTTCTAATTAATCTTTTTACAGTCATGTAGCCCCCCCCCTCCGCTCATCAGTGGCATTTCTGCCTTGCTTGGGATGAAATGATTAAAAAAAAAAATATATATATATTTCAAAGAAGGAAATTATAAACAAGAAAAAGATATAGACATAAATTTAATAATAATAACTTTAATATTTTGAAAAATATAAAAAAATGATTTAAAAGTTGTTTAAAAGCCATCAAAACATGAGTCATCAGATGACTACTTTATTAATCTGAACTTTTTCCCACACCTAAATTTATGGGTGAAACACTTGAACAGAAAATATTTTCTAATAGTTTAAACTGTTAAAATTTGTGTTTTTGAACTAGATTTCTAGGTATAAAGTATATGTATATTTACACTCTCACACCCTGATTGAGTGAGCACTCTGGAAGAATGGTAGACTTTGAAAAACAGTAGCTACTCTAGCATCTACACATCATTCATTCAGTAATGAATTAGAACACTCTAACTACTGGTGTATGTTTACATGGTATATCACATGCTAAAAGTCTGTGGATGATTATATATATATATGTTACAGAAAGTTCTGTAGATTTATGAAATGGACTAACAAATGACATATTTTAATTTGTTTGTTTGAACATTATTTTTAATAGATACTCATATTTGAATAGATACTCTTTAATTAGACATTATATATATATATATATATATATATATATATATACATATATATATAATTTGTAAATGAGTTATGTTTTAAAAGTTCTACAATAAAATTGTATTGAACACTTTAATACAACTGTGTACTGGTCTAATATAATTATGACCAAAAACTAATGTAACAAATAAATGTATCTATCTGCAATTCACTTCTGGCCAAAGTTAGAAATTTCTATTTTTTTGCCATTTCTATTGTCTCTCCAACACTTTCTTCCCTCCGTGCATTTTCTCATTTTTTCCTCTTTGTTAAATCCACATCTTGCGTGACTGATATCTGTATCTATCTATTTTTACTTCCTACCTAAATTTGGGGTCTATTTCTCTCTCTGTCATTTTCATTGGCTTTTTCCTCTCATTTCTTTCTTTCACTCTTGCATTCCTTTTTGCTTTTTGTTTTTTGTGTCCTTTTTTCTCTTTCTTTTCTCGCTTTTTTTTTATTTCTCTCTTTGCTTTCTCATCTTTTCTACCCCTTTACCTTGTACAGAAGTTTTTCCAAAAGAAAAAGGAAGTGAGTTTTTTTTTCAAAAATGACATTTATTACCATCATTATTAACTACCTGATGAGACATTGTTCTTTCAATGTCAAAACAAAATGTACAATTTTGTAATAGACTGTAGTTTGTACATATTCTAAAGTATAATTTATAATAAATATTCATTGCTCTATTTTTATATTGAGCACTGTTTTAAATTAATGTTTTGAACATTGCAAATATCTTCTTCAGTTTTTCTTCATTTAGATAATTTTATATATATATATATATATATATATATATATATATATATATATACAGCAAAACAAAACGATCTGTCTGCGGATGACTATATATATATATATATATATACAGCAAAACAGGTCTGTCTGCGGATGACTATATATATATATATATATATATACATACAGCAAAACAGATCTGTCTGCGGATGACTATATATATATATATATATATATATACATACAGCAAAACAGATCTGTCTGCGGATGACTATATATATATATATATATATATATATATATATATATATATGAAATGGTTTATTTGAAGATTATTTTTGATTGATACTCATATTTAAGTAGATATTTTGTTTATAATCAAACAGTATTATATATTTATTTCTACCGGCCTGATTATTTATGATAAATTTTTGTTATGAAAATGTGTGTCATTTGGCAGGATTTGAACCTGCAACCCCTATCAACAGAGGGGAAGCCACACTAGATTACATAGTGGCTTCCCTATGTGGATAGGGGTTGCAGGTTTGAATCCTGCCGAATGACACACATTTTTGTAATAAAAAAAATTATCATAAATAATCAGGCTGGTAGAAATATATAAAACAGTTTGATTATAAACAAAATATCTACTTAAATACAAGTATCAATCAAAAATAATATTCAAACATACCATTTCAAATTGTCGGTTGTTTATAACCAGTTTCGTTAATCTTCATTAATTTCCATAATATATATATATATATATATATATATATATAAATATACATAATTACAATAAGGCAGCACTAATTATTATAGACTAATGTCTGAAAAACTGATGCTAACCTATCAGTAACTTAAATCGTCAATAACCCAACGAGAACTACCTCGTAGGTTAAATAAAGGGGAAGTAAAAAAAAAAAAAAAAAAAAGAAACAAACCAAGCACAAGAACAATGCGTCAAGTGCTTGTTTGAAAGAAAAAAAAAACCCAAGACGAAAACCTTAATAGTAAAGTGCTCTATACGAAAGTACAAAAGTAGAGCAAAAAATATTTTTAGATTTAGTGTACTATATATATATATATATATATAATGTTCTATGTTTACTGTGTGTTAATATTTACTCTTTGATAATGGCTTATGTGAGCCGAAAGCTTAGAGCCGATAAAAAATTCAACAAATACTGTGATTTTTTGTTGTCTTTCAACGACATCACCATCAAGTATATCAGACGGTATGAACGGATCCTACACAAAATTAATAGACAAAACTAACCTGCATTAATATATATATATATATATATATATATATATATATATAAAACTCTATTGACCTGAATATTTTTGAGAAATGTTATCAGGAAAATATGTATCATTTGGCAGGATTAAACCTGAAACCCCTAACAACATAGAGGAAGCCAACAATTGGTCTGATGTATCCTAGACCAACTTGAATGATTACATAGCCTAAATGAAGTCAAATCGAGCCTTATATATGAGCACCAGAATTTGCTGCCTGCTTCTTGAGACACTCAGCAATTGTGTCATCTAATTTCAGCAGGAACTTTTGAGATGCAAATGGCATAACTTTTTGCATTTGGTGTTCAAGTTCTTCTAAAGTCTTGGTTTATTATAGTAGACCTGCTCCTTTAATCAACCTCAAAGAAAAAAGTCAGAGTGTTAAGTCAGGACTCTTGGCAGGCGACATAAATAAACGGGGATTTTTTTCTAATCACCATATATATATATATATATATATATATATAATCTAAAGTTCAAATCTCTAGAAATTATAAACCTTTTATAGTATTAATCTTAGTACCACAATATTCACTTTTAATAACTGCATGATCCCTCTTCTTATGTTTTTATCTCTAATTTTATCTTTATTTCATACTAAAAATTGTAACCTAATTAAGGTTTTCTAAAAATTTTAAGTTGAAACTTTATTATTAAAAAAAATTTCCTTTAATTTTAAATTAAGTTTAAATATAAAAAACCTTTAATAACTTCACCATCCTTTCAAAAAACACCAAAAAATTTGTAGCCTTTTACTTCACTAATGCAGATATGTTTATCCACTACCAATTCCAGGGCAGAGTGTTTAAAAAAACAAAAAAAAATCCCTTCCACTTGGCCGTTTATGCTGTCTCTTACACCTCTCTTATCTTTGCCCATCTTCTCTTACTTCTTCCTCTTTGTTAAACCCAAAAGCCAGGTCATAAAAAGGCTGTATAAGACCATACTTTATTTTCTACTGTTAAACCTGGCACCTTTCTCTGAACTTTTTACCATGTCTCTTAACCATCTCTCTCCTTCTCTTCCATTTTCCTCTTTCTGTTCAATGTCTATTTTACAATTCCCAATTCTGATTTCTCATTTTCTCTACCCTTGCACACAAAATTTACCAATATAAGGAAGCAAATTTTTCATCTCCCTTCAAAAAATAGCGTTTACTACCTGATGATACATTGTCCTTTCAATGTCAAAAAAAAAATGTACACTTTGTAGTAGTTTGTAATTTGTACATGTTCTAAACTATAATTTATAATAAATATTCATAGCTCTATTTTCATATTGAGAACTGTTTTAAATTAAAATTTTTAATGATGCTAATATTTGTTCCTTATTCACTTGGATATATATATATATATATATATATATACACTATAGTCATCCACAGACAGATCTGTTTTGCTGTATTACAGCTCATCAGTACAGCTTAGACTCTGGTTGCTTCCTAACCCACGATTGAAACCCGACCAAATCGGCATCAGTCGGCAATTCTACCCCTAGGCCATGAGCATTTGGTAGAAGGAGGCAGGCTTTTTAGCGTGTATAAACACACCCAATAGCTAGAGTGCTCCAATTCATTATCGAATGAGCGGTGCGTAAATACCAGAGTAGCTACTGTTTACAAAGTCTCCCACTCTTCCAGAGTCCTCAATCAGGATGTGAGAGCATATATATATATATATAGTAATTTCTTTTATTACAATGGTTTATACAAGCATTATATCACTACACAAAAATGTTTATGTTTTAGAACAATACTGTTCTTCTTCAGGTGATATAAACTATCACCTGAAGAAGAACAGTATTGTCCCAAAACATGAAAATTTTTGTGTAGTGATATAATGCTATTATAATCCATTGTAATAAAAAAAATTACAATATTAATCTCTACTTTGTATTGAGCACTCTTTATAAAAGTAAATGCTTGAACAGTGGGTTGAATCGACCTGTTCTTTCACTTTCTTATAATATATATATATATATATATATATATATATATATATATATATATATAGTTTATGATTTTTAAGTGGCTGATCAAAGAAAAGTTCAGATAAGCATGCAGTTATATAAAATTATTCCAAGCTTTATCTAAATGAATGGCATGTTACCAAGCAACTCTTGTCTATCCAACAAATCACATGTCTCTGTAACTATTTCTTTTTAATTCACAAAAAGCTGTGTTGTGAATTACCTCACCCACAATACTCAATAGATCAGCCCAGCCCATTCATCATAGCTGACAATCAAGTCTCTTTCCTCTACTGCATTATGCAGCTATTTCTTTGTTTAAAATTTTTGAGTATGCCATAAAGAAGTTTAACAGTTTTAAATGTTTTGACTGTCCTTTATTTAATATACAATGTTTTAATATTACAATTTAAGTTGTTACATTTTTAAAATGCATTATAAAAATCTAACAATTTTTCTCTTCTTTTTACACATTGGTAAATTCCCTTTAGCTCTGATTTAAATGCCAATATGGTTACAAATTTGATGACAGAAAATGGCTTTATTTGAATGACCTAATTATAAAATATATTAAAAAGCAATCACTTATTTATAAAGACCACAGAACTAGTTTAGAAATGGATAACAAAACACTATCATTTGATTTTTAAAACTTAATACAGAAAAGACTTATCCCCACTAAATAAGAAGCACTAAGTTGGGTAAGATATAAGACATATGCTTCTTCTTTATGTGCTATGTCCCTTCAGGACTTCTATTTACCCTTATTTCTTGTGGTTCTTAACATCTCTCTCAAATCCTGTTCAACCACTCTAACAGAGGATGGAAAGTGTGATACTGATATCTGATGGCATATTGGCATGACCAAGGATGCATTCCAAAAACTGAATAGAGTATTGAGAGACTGGAAGATTTCATTGGAAACACAAAAAAAAAAAAGAGTATTGGATTGCTATGTGATATCTGTCTTCCTTTATGGTAGCAAATGCTAGACAATCTCCTAAAGGATGAAAAGAGACTCAAAGGAACAGAAATGTGGTTCTACAGAAGGCTACTGAGGATACCATGGACCAAACATGTGTGCAATAACAAGGTTTTGGAGAGGATACAAATGTAAAGGAAACTTATATTTAGCATCAGGAATAGACAGCTGAGGTTTCTTGGAGACAAAATGTGGAAAGAGGGATTGAAGAATGTAATACTCACAGGCAGAAAAAAATTAAATAGTTTTCTTCTTTCTTTTTTAATCATATTGTTCTTTTCTACAGATTATATGTGTGTGTGTGTGTATATATATATATATATAAAGTTTTGTAATTTGCTTGAAGCATTGTGTAAGCTAGGTATATGGTAATGTCTTGAAGGCTGTCTTGTCTTGACCATTATTTGAAAGGCCAAGAACACACTCGGACAGACACATGCTTCTCTGACATTCTGAACATGAGATTTTGACCTCAAAATATTAATGTTTAATAAATAGGTAATACCCAAAAACTTCTTTACCTTTCTTTATTTTACTCAACGCATTGTGACAGCCTTCAAGACAACCACATATATATATATATATATATATATATATATATATATATAAAATTCCAAGTGAAGAGGATTCAAGGTTTTTTTATATTTTGAGTGCTCCGGCATTTATTTTATTATAAATAGTGCTCAATATAATGAGTATTATAGAGCTTGATATAATATAATATTGACATAACCATATTATATATATATATATATATATATATATAGTCAGGACCACGAATGGCAATGTGAAACCTAATCATTACAATTTTAGAAATGTCAACGTTGACTGACATGGACAAGTGAAAGTCACCTGAAATTTGAAAAGGGTTAACCTGCATTATGATGATTCATTCCGAGCATTAAAATGCTACAATCATGACAGCTGACCAATGCTCTTTGAACACCATGAAAACAATAAGACATGAAATAGAGAGCTGCAATTGAGACTTCAAAACTGGCTTGTAGGAAAGAACACAGCAAACATTCTAATTGTCTCCGCAAACCAGAATTCATCCAACAACTTCAGGTGAAAGTGATGGAAGATCTAAGCAAGGGAATGTAGGCTTTGGTGTGGGTAATGGTGATTGTAGTTTCTACAATTCTGGTCTTGATAGAGGACACCTGCTACTAGTCATACAAGAGGTGTAAAGGTCTGCTTTTTACAGAAAAGGCTCATGAAAATCATCTAACATAGGCAAAGAAATTCCTGAACAAGGTGAAAAATCCTGTTGAACCAGAGACAATTTTTTTCAGGACCAACAGCGCAACACTTGAAACAAAAGATGGTTTGCCTAGAATCTATTTGTGTCACGAAGACCAAGTTTTCTCAAACTGGGATGGGTTTTGGGTGTGTCATACTACCTCACATCTTTGAACAGGGTCTGAGGTTCAATTCAGATAACTATGTGAAGTTGCTGAACATCATGGTTAGAGAAGACCATGTGTAGCAGCAAAAAAATCTAATAAAAAAAACAATAAAACAAAAACCAACAGAAAAAAATGGGTAGAATTAACTAAGAAAAAAAAGTAACCAAAAGACAGCCCTCTACCTAAACAGTAGTATACAGAGCACTATGTTTAAACTAGCAGTATAGCCCAGCGTTGTTTGGGTGTAATGAAAGCTTTAAATCTAATCCATGGTCCTGGAGCTCAGACTCAGCCTAAAGAATATTTTTGTGAAGTTTGGTGAGAATCGGATAAAAATTGTGGATTTGTATAAAGGACATACAGACAGATAAACAGACACACACACACACACAAACATCTTGCCTTATATATATATATATATATATATTATCGATTTTCTGCACTATTGTAAGAACTACAACCTTGAAACTTCTGAATATCGTTTCTTATGTCTTTGTCTATGAGTGTATCAGATTTGATTAAAATCAGACCACTCCTTCTATAAACCAATTTTCTCGATTATCGATTTTCAATATTTATCGGGGCTACCTCGACACAAAACCTAGCAAAGAACACTCGCAGACGCTTATAGTACAACTGTGTAAATTTTCAAGAAAATCGGTTCAGCCGTTTCAGAGTCTATAGGTAACAGACACACACAGACAAAGTTCCATTTATAAATAAGTTTAGATTAGATTATCAAGATGGTACAAGTAAACTCTCAAGTGTCCTGACAGAGGAAAACAAAAAAAGTTTGAACTGCTACTCAAGTGGCCAGAACTTAAATGAATAAAGAGAAAATAGAACACATTTATACTGATATAACGTAGGAGGGAAAAAAAGAGTAAATAAACCTATGAACAGTCGTTGTCCATAAGGGTGGAAAAAGAAAATAAGCAAATAAAAGAAACTCTGACCAGATTTATTTGAGTCCAGGCAACGGACACACTGAAACTCTGGTTCTCATACAATTACCAAAGTTAAGCAAAATTGAACCTTGTCAGTAACTAGAAGGGTGACTGCTTGGGAATACCATGTTCCATAAGCTTGGATGTGCAGCTAGTGAAATGGATAGAGAGTTGGAATTGGAAATTGGAGAACTGATTTCCAATTCTAGTTATGTGTGAATTACTTTGGGAAAAGTACGAATCTACCTCTTCCTCCCACCAGTTATGGGTTAGTAAATCCTTATTATCACCATTAACTGAATAATGGGAAAAATCACTAGCTTCATGAGAGATGACACAATACATATTTAATAACTATTAATTAACTTAGACTTGCAAATTATAACATGATAAATAAATGATAGATTTATCAAATCTAGAATTTGGAGACATTTTTATTTTGGGGGTTTATATGATTAAAAGGAAACAGTATGTGAATATTTAAATATAATTTTTTTTTCTTTCTGAGAATATGTCACACTGGGTTCTTTATTTTTGTTTTTTTCAAAAAATGTAATTTTACCACAACATTAAATATTATGAAAAGATTGAATGCAACAATCAAAAATGGAATTGTTTTCCTTTCTAACATCACGTGATATTTATTGTTTGATGACACTCAAACAGAACTTGCGTTCCCAGTGACATAATTTTCTAGATGTTTCTGACAAATTGCAATAGAAATTTTACAAACAAAAACATAACTATTCTTATTTTTGATAACGGTGTTATTGTGCTACATTCATAATAGCACACATCTGATAGCTTTTCAGTCGTTTTTTTTTTTTTGTGTTTTTGCTATTTGTCTTTGGGTTCCTATAAATCAGTTTAGTGCCATGAAATATCAGTCCTGTTATATGTCAGAAAATGCTAAACAATTTACTCCCAAATGAAGAAGAGAGTTAAAGCAACAGATGTGTTTATACATGGACTGAACATATGACTAACAAAGAAATTTTAAGGAACATAAAACAAGAAAGGGTGCTTAGGATCAGAAAGATTTAAAATCTCTAGGACACACAATGAGGAAAGAAAGATTGGAGAATTTGATAGTCACAGGACATGCTGAAGGGAAGAGGGACAAAAAGAAATGGTGAATAATCTACTTAACAAGCTTGTGCAAATGGATGATAAAATAGGGATGAAGATAAAAAGACAATTCTTTTGTTTGAAACAACAACAAATAAAAAAGATATAAAAAGCACTGAATAACTTGTAACTTATATAAATGGTTAGCAGAACAAGGATTAGGAGTGATTGCAAAATAACAAAATTTACTAAGTGCCAAGACTGTCTATGTTTTGTAGGCACATGGCACATCAAAAGAATTGTACAGACAACTTAACAATAAGGCAAATATGAAGCTCCATCTATAAAATATATAATCACTTAAAGTAAGTCAATGATTTTCTATAAAATTTCAGTTACCATTAAATTTCTTTAAGTTTAAGAATTCTTCTAATAATTTTTTTACTTTTTACAGCTTAACCTTTTTGAGATTATTTAAAGCCAAAACATATTTTTAGAATGTAAGAATCTTTTGGAGATGAAAATGATTTAACACTAAAGAAAATTGCTTATCTTTGGGACAAAAACAGATTTGGACATGTCCCACATGTAAAACATTCCTAAAAAGAGAATGGCAACTTTCCAAGACAGATATTTAAAAAGACAGATTTCAGACTCAGACTCTCATGAGAATCTCTTAACATAGGCAAATTTTAACTATCACTCAATAAAAAAAAAGTGGGGGCTTAAAGAAGTGACAGAAAGTGTGACTGGGGTAGCAAACAGCAGACATGCGTTGTTGGATTTTTCCCTTACAATATTCTGCTAGTTGAAGAAAATGAATTAGGAAACTTTGTAACAAGCCAGAAGAAACCAACTACAAATGATTTTTAGATATATCTTGCAATTCAACCCATAGCTAAAAGGAGAAGAGTTGAATTAATATCTTTCCTATTGGCATTTGCACCTCAGTGAATATAATGAACCTAACTGAAATTCAATCTTGGCTCTTTAATTTCTCATTCTGAATGTTACCTGCACATCCAAGCTTACAGCACCTGGTATTCTTGAGCAGTCATTCATCTAGGTACTGAAAAGGTTCAATATTGCTTAACTTTTATGATCAGAGGAGAACTGGTGTTATAATGTGATATGGTCATAAGCCTTTAATAAGTATGAACTCTTATCCTATATGGCAGCGAATGTTGGATAATTTCTTCACAGATGAATACGAGACATGAAATGACAGTTCTACAGATAGTTACTTCCAATATTGTCAAGCATAATCTGTGAGAACAAAGACAACCTACTTTGAGAGACAGGGAGTGAAAGATAAAAAGGGAAACAGAGAGAGAGAGAGAGAAAGAGATTTTCATAGATATGTATTTTGTCCTATTTGTTTATAATAAATGAAACTCAAGGTAATGGAGATGGGATTTTGTAGACAGATGCTGAGAATACCATAGGTAGAACATGTAAATAATTTGGAAGATTTAAGAAACATGAATACATAAAGGACTCTTATACTAACAATCAGGAAGAAACAGATGATATTTCTGAGGTACATAGTAAAGAAAGAGGTCTTGAAAAATCGGATACTCACAAGACATATTGAAGGCAAGAGAGACAGAGAAAAAATTAATAAACTACCTAACAAGTTTGTGTAAAAAGATAGCAAAGTAAGGAGTGTAAGGGATGAGGGGACAATTGTTGCTTAGCATGACAAAAGACAGGAAGTTCCTAAAGAAACACAGTCCATGAAAGAAAAAATAAAAAGACTGTCACCAGTTTATAAGAAATAAATAAGACTTAATTTGATAAGTTGTTTCGCTATTAAAAATACACATTTGTTTTGTTTTTTCAAGGTGGGACTGTCACTGGTGCACAGGGGGTTACAGTGAGATAAATTGAAAGAAGATAAAGACTGTAGTTTGAACATAATTTATTTTAAGAAATAACGCACATGTAAACGTGGTTCTACAGAAACATGCTGAGAATACCAAGTGAGCAGTGACAAAATCTTAGAAAAATGGAAACAAAAAGGACACTTATAATTAACATCAGAAAAAGATGGAATTTCTAGGGCACAAAGGAAAGCTTGGAAAATTTGATACTCACAGGACAGATTGAAGGCAACAATGACAGGAAAACAACCTATGAAAGGATGTCAGTGTAGATATTTATATTCACTTCTTTTTTTGAGTCCAACTTCACAAACAAGGAGTTTAAATTTTGCTAATGTCATTGTTTTTAAGTAATTTAAATCTTTTACTAGAATTTAATCTCTGATACAGCCGATCATTTTTCACAAATAGTAAAATATTTTAAAATGACAATGGTTTTTGTCCTATTTAATAAAAATTTTAATATATTCATGTGTTGAAGGGTAGATTATTTTTAACTGAAAAAGATTGCAGCATTTTCAAAAGTTTAATGTCATATTATTGTGTTTGCATATGTTTGAAAGTGATAGCAACAGATTAAGCAATTTTTAAATCACACCTAGATGTCTTTCTCCAGGTGTTAACACACTTACCTTAAAAGCCATTGATAGTAATTTTTTTTCAACTAAGGTTAGATCAAGAATTGTATTGGTGTTCATGGTTTAGTGTTATATATATATATATATATATATATATATATACACACACACACATATATATATATATATATATATATATATATATATATATATAGAGAGAGAGAGAGAGAGAGAGATGCCAGATTCAGTCAGTTAAGTGCCGTGCCATACAAGATACACGCTTGGGCGATCATGTCTCGACAGAGACATGACTGACTGGGCAGAAGATTATCCTGCAGTAGGTTGCCATTGCTTTCTGCAGTAGACTGGTTGCCGACTAAGGCTATAGAACCCAATCTGTCCTGTTATTTAACCCATAACGGGAAGGAATAGGTGGATTAATACATTTCCCAAGGGTATTTGCACATAAGTGAATGCAATGAATTCAGCTGGAATTCAAACTCGGCTCCCCAATTTCTCGTTCCGAGGCAATATATGCCTGATTAAATAAATTAAAAACATTGTATCTGCTTATTTTCAATAAAATCCATTCATACTCACGGATAATCTTTCCCATATTATGATTGAAAGATTATTTAATATGACATGTCTAAAAGAAAATATGCTACCTAAATACACACACACACACACACACATATATATATATATATATATATATACATATATAAAATGTGTATGTATGTATATATTAGATAATAATGATACTTAGACCGAAAATTGCTGTTTTTTAAGTAGCTTACTGACAGGAAGGCGTTTTGGTGATAGTTTTTTGTCAAAGTGCTCGATATCAAGATAGGGCATAAATATGAATATGGTGATGTTTTTCACTTAACTGGGCATTGTTGTTTCAGTCATGGTGACTTTGAATTTTCATGAAGGCATTATTTTTATGTCCTCACTCTCCAGGGAATTTGTTTTTCTGCTTATATATATATATATATATATATATATATATATAATGATTGCTTAATACTTAGTTTTTGATCCTAATAGGGTTAGACCAGTACACATTTGTATTAAAAAGTGTTCTATACAATTATTTTGTAGAACTTTTGAATATTTTTCATTTATAAACAAGTTATTTTGCTACCTTGGTTTCCACCACAAGTGGTTTCTTCAGGTGATTTTTAATAACTATTAAAAATTTTTATTATTAAAAATAGTCTGAAGAAACCACTCATGGTGGAAACCAAGATAGCAAAATAACTCATTTATAAATGAAAAAAAAAAAAAAAAAAAAAAAAATATATATATATATATATGCAGGTTTCTTTAAAAATGACGGACAAGGTATTATGGAGAAGTTTTTTTATGTAATTTTTCATGTACTCTTAATATTTGTCTTTTCAGGTTATAAATTATATCAAAATTGTTAAAATATTTTGTTTGAATAACAATTCACCTGCAAGATCTAAACTATAGTGAACCAATATAATTTACATGTCTTTTGAAGTACTCTGTTCTTGATCAATCCAAATTTATAAATAATTACATTAGACACACCAACATGTGGTTGATGAGAAGATTAACTTTTCACTTCTCAGACCAGAGTTCATTTCGATCTCTTTTAAATATAAATGGAGACTTGCCAAACCTTATCTGCAACATACTTGTTGATAACACAAATATCATAACATCATCCACTTGCAAAAAAAAAATAAAAATAATTAAAGTATTATTAATAAAAAAGAAAAATCCATCACTTAATAATATCAACTATGAACACAGTAACAATAAGCTTACCACGTTCAGAATATAAAACAAACACATGACTCTGCACACACAAACACACACATAAAATTACACATATTTATTCAAATGTAAAATAAAATCCATCCTCAATAATGGCTAAAAGTATAGATGGATATGTGGAAAATATACCATAAATATAAACATCCACTTGCCCCATAACTTCAAGTTTCATGCTATTAAGCAATCCGCAGACAGTTTAATGAAAGAAATAATCTGATAATAAATATAACCCATGGAAAGGAGTGCAAAAAATCTCCCACCACCACTGTGAATAGAATCGCCCACATGAAGAAAAAAAATCAAGAAAAGAAAATTATCCTTGCAAAATGTTATAGGTGATTATTAACAGAAAAAAAAAATATTTTAACAAAACAGAAAGGCGTGAGAAGTCCTGAATTTTTCAGTCTCTCATGAATTTTTTTTCTTTGCTTATTTCTTTTTTTTACCCCCCATGTAGACATTCTATTTACTATAATCTTTTCTTTCACTCATTTGTATTTAACATTTTCTGAATCATCCGAGGACAGATATAATTTTTCTTGTGTTCTTATAATTTTATTCTTTTCCAGACATAAATTATGTAAAAATTGTCTTAACATTTTCAGCTATACTTTTATCCATAGTCAAGGATGATTTTATATTTACTTTCAACAGAATGTATGGATTGTATTATGTATGTATCTAGAGTTATTAAATGTTTTATTTTCCAAACATGGTCAGCACATTGTGGCCGTGTTCATAGTTAATATTATTCAGTGTTAGCTTTTTCTTTTTTATTAATAATGTTTCCATCATTTTTAGCTGTTTTTGCATGTGGAAGAGGCTATTACATTTATATTATCAACAATTATATTGCAGATAGAGTTTGGTAGGTTTCAGTGTATATTTAAATGAGAATTATTTGAGCTATGGTCAGAGAGATGTAATGTGAATCTTTTTAGACATAAGGTAGTATATCCAATAGGAAGGTTGGGTTACTCTGCCAGCTTTTTCTTGTAAGAATCGATTTGCACATTTGTAACTCTACCATTTGTCCATGTATTGAATACTGTTGCCTTATCTGGTCAGGTACTCCTACTATTCATCTCAAGGTTCTCAAGAAAACCCAAAGGAGGATCTGCAGTGCAACCAGTCCTGACTTGGCAGCTTGCTTTCAGTCATTTTTTTCTGGCTTCCCTCTGTCTTTTCTACAAATATTTTCATAGCTTCTGCTCTGACAAGTTTGTTTTTTTTCTCCTATTGCCCCAATTTACTTGAGCTATTGCAATGGCATCAAGGTCCCACTCTTTTATCATCAAAACAGACAAATGTAACCAACATTTTTACTCTAGCAGTTTTTTCACATATATCTCATCTATGGAAATCTCTTCTGTATGCTTGTTTCCGTGATAGCTAATTTCTCCAAAAGTTTAAATGTAATGTCAATTGCTGTCTCCCTAAATCCCATCCTTTCTTTGGTATCCCCTCTACCATTTTTCTCTCTCTCTCTAACCCTTTGTGCACCAGTGACAGTACTGCCTTGCTTGGCATAAAATCATAAATTCCGGCAGAAATTTTGTACCAGATGGAAGGAATATTGTAGGATCTGATGAAATGAGCTAATTAAACTCATTGAACTGAGCTATAGTTTAATTGAAATGACGTGTTGAGTTTTCCTTTATAAATTTTATATCACTCTGGTTAACACCCATCAAACTCTCTATATGGATTTACCACTTAATATTTTATATTAAGGCAATCTTGTTGGATTATCCTCACTGCTTATGGACTGGACACCTATATATATATATATATATATATTGACAAAACATTTGACAATTTTTACATATTTTTGTCCAGAAAAGAAGAAAATAAACACAAGATTATTAAATAAAAAACTTGACTACAGTATCTTGTCAGTCATTTTTAATGAAACAAGCACAGACGTGTTGAAGATCATATACAAATTTTATATATCCGAACAATGTTAGGAAAATTAAAATACATAAATAGGAAACAGTGAAAATTTTGAAATACTGAAATTTAAAATAATATGATAACCAACTTTGGCATTTTTGTATATCCTCACCCATTCTTATGTATATATAGTCATTTATATGCCATGTGATACACACTTGCACGATCATGTCTCTTTTAATTCATGATTGACTAAGCAGAAGATTTTTTCTGCAGTAAGATGTCACATAACTACATCAATGAAAGAAATTAATTTAGTCTGACGAAGTTCTAAAGGACAAAACAATCACACAAAAAATTTATTTCCACTCAATAATTAACTTTCCTAGCATATATTTGGTCAATCTATACTTTCCAGCTAATTTTGATCTCCAAAATTTTAAATGCAATGTCAATTATTATCTACTGTCATCCTGATTACTCTTCTTGTTTTTCTCATCCCTTAATAATGTTTTTATTTTCTAATTCTTTCACACTCAGTAACCCTTGTGTCTTAGTGGCTTTATTGTCTTGCTTGGGTAAGTTCAATTTAAAAAAAAGATTTATCATTGAATGTGATGAAACTTTTTTTTATTCCATTTTTTTTTTAATCATATCACCCCAAGCAAGGTGATAACGCCACTGATGCACAGGGGGCTACGTAAGAGGAAAAAAACTGGAAAAGAGAAAGCCAGAAACCACATCCTAACCAGGAAACAAGGGATGAGCCTCTTCACCTGTTGAATGTTTTTCCTATTTTGTCTCATGAAAATATGATAACACCTCCGAAATTCAAAATTCTGACTGCCAAGTTAGTTTATCAGTTTCATTATCCCTTGAAAGATTGTTGTTATTGTATTAAACAAAAAATATCAAATGTATCATTTGCCACATAACTTATTCATTAAGTGGAAAATTAATAACACCTTTGAGTGATTTTAGTTTAATAAAGAAGCACTTAAGCACACATAGATAACTCCCAGGAGAAAAATTATTGTAGATAACACTGTCATACGAAAAGACATAATTGTAAAACATGTTTACAAATAATGGAATCACTTTTGATAAAGAAAATTAATTCACTTACTTTAAAATAATATAAGTACAGAAAACTATGAACTCCTTGAAAATTGCTAAATAAATTGGCTGAAAGTGCTTGCAAGAATAATCATTTCAAACAGTTTGTACACTCTCTTAGTTTTTTATAAAATAAAAGCTGTAAGAACACAAGAAAAATTTTATGAAAACATAAAATTTTTCTTTGACAGTCACACTCAAAGAAAAACATACAGAACCCATTGTCTAAAATTTGCTACGTTTATCAAGAAGGAATGCTCAAAACTGGAGATAGATTATTTGTAGATATAGACAGTGTGAACATATCAATCTAACACATCACTCAATAAATCCTGAGCCTGACATATAGATGGTGCCACTAATAAAAAAGTTTATATGCTTTTTATGAAGTACTAACCTTTAAATGGCATATGAAAAAATTTTGGTCCAATCAGATTATTAGTTTGCAAATTACAGTTATTTAAGTAAAGCGACTCTTGCAAATTTTCAAAACAATAGAAAAATCTGAATTTTGTGTGTTGATAAAGCATTGCTTTCTGATGGAAAAAATACTGTTCAAGTAAAGCAATAGGTTGAGAAGTGTTATTCAAACTTTGCTGTCAGAAACAGTGCTTAAGAAGTAGTATGCTGACTTTAAACAGTCGTACAGACACAAATGATGCTGAATGCTAAGGTCACCCAAAATCGGTAGTTATCCCGAAAAAACACCGAAAGAATCCATGAACTCATTTTGGTCAATCATAAACTGAATTTGCATAAGAAAGCAGAAGAGTTGAATATATCAGAAGACAGTGTATTCATCATTTTGCATAAACATTTGTCAATGAAAAAGCTGTGTTAAAAGTGGGTGCTGTTTGCTTACAGTCAATCAAAAACAATGTGTTGACAATTCAAAGAATTGTCTGCAACTTTTTTATTGTAAAAAGGAGTTTTTGCATAAATATGTGACAGAGGAAAAAACATGGATCCACCACTTCACTCTAAAGTCAAATTGGCAGTCAGCTGAGTGCATAGCAGCCGGTGAAAGCTATCCAAAGCGACCAAAGAGGTAAACATCAACATGCAAGGTTTTGGCCTCCATATTTTATTGTGCAATGTATTTTGTTCATCAGTTACCTTGAGAAAGGAAGAACCATCAATAGCAAATATTATAAAGCATTATTGATGTATTTGAAGGAAGAAATTGTCAAAAAATGGCCACAAATAAAGAAGAAAAAAGTGATCTTTTATCAAGACTGCACCATGTCACAGGTTGATCGCAATGATAGCAAAACTCTATGAATTTCTCATCCTAGAAATTCAGCACTAAAATTTTCCATATTTTTTCCTTGCTTGCTTCTATTTTTGAAAACCAAAATAGTTTTCAAAGAAAAAATAGTGGTGGTTGTGTGAGGGTGAATTAGTTTTAAATATTAAATCCCAGGATTTTTAATTCCTACAAAAAGTACAAAAATCTGAACAAAAATATACTTTGATCTGAATATTTATTTGAGCCAAAATTGCAAAATCTACCCCAAGGACTAAAAAGTGGGGATATGGGGAGGGCTGGTCTTCTCTAGTCTTACCTTAAACCTATCTAGTTTCACTCATTGACCCATTCGTACTTACAATTTCCTTTCATCATGACGTATTTACCTTTAGCTGTCATACCACAATCACCAAAATACCTCATTTATTCAAAGTCCTAGAATGAAATTTGACATATACAATTCATGGGGAAGGGTAAAAAATCAGAAACCAATGACTATGTACAATGAGGAAAATGTATATACCTACAAGAAAATAAACAAAACAATATTAGTATCAGGAGCCCTCACAGAAAACGTACTTTGTTCTCGAAATTATTTTCATATTCGAGATGAAACGATTGCTTGTATTAAGATTATACATGTACACACATACATTGTTAAAACATTTGCAAATGCTAAATTATTTTAAATCACAATTTGTCAGACTGAAGCATAAACAGTTTGCACATCTATTGTGATTGTGTAGAAGAGTCTTTCTGTCAATTAGCAAATAACAAAGAAAAGAACATTCTTCATAACAATTGTTATTTTTCTTACGATTTATTGTATGAATCATAGTTTACTTTGTTAACATTAACATACCAATGAAAACAGTTTTAATTCTAAAAACATTTCAAACCTCATTTTTAAATGTTTCTGTTTATTATCCCTATCTTTGTTTTTGTTCTATTTTAGTTTTAATGTTATGTTTGCATTTTTCTCTTGTTGTCATGTGATGTCTATATTATTTGTTGTTGTTACAACCCAAGTTTGCTAGGCTGATTATTAGTTGATTTCCTCTGACCATCTTGCCTTTAGTATATCCTTTTAGTTTCAAATTTGCTAAGACCTCTTTCCTTACCCTTCATGTTTTCTTAAACTGTAATGTAATATTTATATTTTTTTTTGTTACAATGCAAGCTTGTTGGGTACATTATTTGTTGTTTTCTTCTGTCTCTCTGGCCTACAGTATACCCTGTAAGTTTTAAATTCTCTAAGCTGTCTTTCTTCAGGAGTTGTAAAAATTTTAACTCTTTCTTTCAGATTCTAAGAATAACTATCCCTTTTGTTTTTGTTTTCTTTAAAATCCCTTTATTAATGTTAGAGTGGAACATCCTGCCATCCCTGAGAATGGAATGCTCTAGACTATAAAGGACAGTGACAAGCGGTACGAGAACAAACGTCTTAGGTGAAGGCATTCTCTACTTGATAGTTTATTCTGCTCCTACTTGTCGATTGCTTCTCTGTATCTTATTGTTAATCGTACAGTAGTACAATAAATCCGTTATATCGTATTCCTGTGTCGAGTACCATTCTTCCACTAATCTTTACACTGATATTCCTTTCCGGGATATATCAATTACTCACATATTCAAACCCTGGTAGTCTTAACATTCTTCTGTAAAACCACATTTCTGTTGCCTCAAGTCTTCATCTGAGAGCAGATTGTTCAGCATTCACTTCTATGTGCGAGTCTTAATATTACATGATGGTTCATCACTCTTTCCTTTGTTTCTAGTGGAAAGACAATTTCTTCTATGTGTCATATCACTTCAGGACACAGGCGATTATGGCTCTCCACAACTTTCTATCTTGTGTAGCTCTTAGCAATTTATTTTCCTTTTCCTACAGCCCTCACCCTTGTTACACCATTTATTCAAACAAGCTTATCAGGTAAGTGGCTCACTGACCTTCCCTCTCTTGCCTTCAGTATGATCTAAGTCTTTCTTTCTTATTACAGGTTTCAATAATTTCAGCTGTCTTTTCCTGATTTTGTGTATAAGTGTTCTTTCTGTTGTCATTTTCTCACTCTTTCTCTCAGCACATCATAATTCCTACATGCAGAGTGTCAAATTTTCCAAGCCTTCTTTCTTCATTATACAACTGAGGAATTTCATTTTTCTGATTCTAAGTATAATTGTCACTTTGTTTCTTCTTTTTTTATTTACCGTATTCTTTCAGGTTATAGGCACTCATGTCTTATCACAAATTCCTATATTGTGTGACTCATGTTTTTCTCCTATTGCTTCAGTCTTCCTCTTGTTCCATCAAACATTCACACAATGGCTTGCTTTCTTTTTTCTATTTTCTATCTCTTGCCTTTAGTAATCCCTGTGAAGGTTAAGCTTTCCAAACCTCATTATGTGTCCAATGAATTTCAGTTATCTTTTCCTGATTCTGAGTATAAGTGTTCTTTCAGTGGTCATTTTTTAGAGACTGCCTTGTTGGCTAGTCATTCTGTCCATGTAAATCTCTGTATACATCTATAAAACCACATTTCTGCTGCCTCTAATTTTTTCCTCATCAGTGGGGCAACTGTTCAGCATTCGCTGTCAAAACAAGAGGATGGATATAGCTATCCAGCACATTTTTAACTGTTTTTCTCCCTTTGCTAAAACTTCCACCTTGCATTTCACCATTCATTCTATATAAGCTCATCAGTTAAATAGCTTGCTACTTTCCTCTATTACTTGATCTCACTATGCCCCATGAAGGTTAAGTTTTCTAAGCCTGCTTTCCTCATTATATGTCTAATGAATTTCATCTGTCTTTTCCTGATTCTGACTATAAGTGTTCTTTCTGTTGCCATTTTCTTTAAGACAACCTTATCTTAGTCTATTGTAATAATACACTCCACCCACGTATATTGAACAGGTGTAGAGGCTCATCCCTTGTTCCCTGTTTAGGATGCGGTTTCCAGCTTTCTATCTTCTAACCTTTCCACTCTTACGTAGCCCCCAGCACATCAGTGGCATTACCGCCTTGCTCGGGGTGATATGATTAAAAAAAAAAAAAAATTAGAAGATACTTAATAATAAAATCCAGCAAATAAGCAAGTAATTTTCAGTTTTTTTATGTATCGTGTCACTTCAGAACATGATCAATCATGGTTCTTTCCGACTCCCTGTCTTTTGTTGCTCTAAATAACATTTGACCCTTGACTATCCTTTTCCTTCTTGTTCTGACATCCATTTACATATTCTTGAGTAGGTAATCTACAGTTTCATCCACTTCTCTTTCTTTCAGTATATCCTGTGAATGTCAAATTCTTGAGGTTCATTTTCCTCATTATGAGATCCCAGAAATTTCTCCTCTCACTAACTGATCCTAAGCACAAGCATCTTTTTTATTTCCATTTTCCTTAAAACTTACTTGTTGCTCACATATTCGAACCATGGTATTCTCAGTATCAGTTAACAAGCAACAAACAAAACACAAGATTAATCAAAATATTGAATTAAAAAATGTTTAGAACAATAGAAAAGTTACTTTGTACACAAATGTTGTTTTAGTTCTTTTTTATTGTCTTCTCTTCTTAAAAGTAGTTATTCAAATATTCTCTAACACTCAGTAATGTCTTGCCTTCTAGTGGCTTTATTGCCTTCCTTGTGGTGAAATGATTTTAAAAAAGTACAGTAACCGTCTATCTATATAATCAAAATTAATTTTGATTCCTTTTTCAAATGCATCAAAAGTCTTGGCATTATTACCAAAAGAGAGAGAAAAAATATTTCACTGATTCAAAATCCCCCTAAAAAAGACTATGAGGCAGCAGTTGAATTTTTAATGGATAGAACACTATGCAATATTTTACATTAAAAACTCAATTACATTTTAAATTAAACATTAATCTATTTCTTTTAGAAACTATTAAAAATAAACAATTCTGAAAGGGAAATATTAACACAGAACATTGAACATGGGTTAACCGAATTCTTTTTTTTTTTTAAACTAGTCTAAACTAGCAAAAGACAAGTACAACTGCAAAACTAAAGATTAGTATTTCTATATATACTGGCTTTTTAATAAAATATTTTTAGACCTCTCTCATCAACTGAATTTAATATTTTGAATATCTTTAAATCAAATTTAAGATGTTCAGCTTTCAGTGAGAAAAGGCAAGGAATTTGCATTGCCTGTTTTAGTATTTTCTTTATACATATATGGAAAGAATCAGTTAGAGAAGAGCAGTCCGTGAAAAAACAACATCCTGAAAACAGCAGAAAACAAATAGAAGAGACAAAAAGATCTCAAAGAAAAGCCAGAGCTCTTCATCCCCTGAATCCTCTTACTTTCCCATGCAGTAGCTGTAGACATCTCTTCAGATTCAACATAGGACCCCTTTCATGCAAAAAAAAAATGTCAATGAGCACACCAATACTGAGCAACAAGTTTCACCAATGATGATATGTATGTATGCATGTATATGTTGATGGTTGGGTTAGCTCAAAGTCCCAAATCATCGTGACTGAGGGTTTGAGCATCCTTGCTTTGTTCAGACTATTGATCATGCTAGATAACATGCTTTCTCCCAGACATTGTAACTAAGGTCCACTCAGCATAGTTGCAGTATAAATCACTGGTGGGCTCTGCAGGTGTTAAACAAACACAAGTGTACCTGAGCAGGCATCTAAAATGGAGATTAGCTAGCCACCCTGGAAGACAGGTATCCTCAAATATGAGTGGCCAGCCATTATGTGTGTTTGGGACTCATTAAAACTTAATATTCAGTTAGCTTTTAATGAACATTTTGCTTACTTTTATGGTTATATCAGAATTACTGTCAGCTAGTTCACCAATTTATAGAAATTTAACCACTGCTAACTTGTAAGAACAAGAATAAAGTATAGACATTTATTGTGGCATCACAAAGAATTTATTTAACAAAAAACAAAATTTTTTTCAATGTGTTTGAAGTTAAGCATTATGCTTATTTTCTGTCTATACCTATTAATGTTGAAAATGAACTGAAGTCATTGTCTGTATGCAGTAAAACATGGGTGTATTCATATGTATAACACATATGTGCACATAGTTATATCAGTAGAAAGAAAACTGACCTTGAATGAAATAAACTTCTTACTTTCTATCAGTAGCAAAAATTCACTTCAACAATTCAGTCACAAAGCAAGTCTCATAATTAGCTGCTGTCAGATCTATCTGACCAGACTAAATTACAGTATGAGATTTTATTTTCATTTTAGAGTTTTATAATACTGAAAAGTAAATTAAAGATTTGAAAATAATTAAAGCAGTTAAAGTATTTGCAAAAATACAAGTGCAGAAATGAGTGCCAATTTGGCCACTTTTGGCAAGCAGAACTAGTACTGTCGGATAAACTAAATGTCAAGCAATGCTAATGAGATCCCTGAAAGGGTGTTGGCCAATATAGACAGCAGGACAGTGGCAATGGAAGTCACTAAGGAGTGTTTAACAATGCACCTGCCAAACCTTGGTGAGTTAAATGTGGAAGTGTCTCATCTGAAGATAATCTAATGACTGGAATGAAGGTAGACTTGCTTAAAGGTGACACTTTTTAGGATCTATCTAGCTTTGATTGATTAAAAAGGGTTCTTTTTTTTTCATAACCTTTAAAATGGTGTTGTAACAAAATTGACAAGAACTCAAATACAAATGTATATTCAAAACAGAAAAAAACTTTTCTTAAACAATAATGAAAAGAGTATTTCACTAAATGCAGCTGAAATACCATATACAAATACCAGTTGATTAAAAAATGCTACACAATATTAATTCACATGACAAAAGTTCTTTTTGGCAAGTACAAAGTCCTTTAAGGTATTTTAGAATAAAACTTACTTAAATGGAAAACACAAGAGGAAAACTGAAAAGGTAATGTTATAATCTTCTTAAAACCAGATCTTCTGATTCACGTTACACAAATTTTCAACACTAGCTGAATGTGAACACTCTGAAATCCAAGACTGAACTAAAAATTAACTGCGTATAGGCTCCACACAGTTTCTGTTTCATTTACACACTGAAAGAAAAAGGCAATTCAAAATTTTCATCAATAGCACTCACTTCTGAATAAAAAACAAAATAAAATTGAAGCTGATCAGAGCCTAAAAAAGACACAAAAACTCATCAAAGGGACTTCTTAGGCAGTTGGTCAACATAACACCCAAGAAAACACAATGCTTGTTGGGATGCAATCTCCCATCTGTAAAAGTCATTCACAAAAAGCTGTTGCTGCAGTAAGTTAAAACCCACCCTCCCTCCCCTACCATATACCTCTGCGGATGACTTTTATATCTCTACTTATCTCTTTCTTTCAATGAGAGGCATTCATACCGATTTATCACTTATATTTTCTCACTAATACAATTATTCATTTTCTATTGGTGAAGTTATCCAAAAAAATGGTAGTAAAGGTTTGTCTTTGAAAAATTATGAAAACTCAAAGAAAATATCAAGCTTTTTTTCTACTGGTAACGAAATACTAATCTTTAGTTTTGTAGTTGTACTTGTCTTTTGCTAGTTTAGACTAGTTTAAAAAAAAAAAAGAATTCGGTTAACCCATGTTCAATGTTCTGTGTTAATGTTTCCCTTTCAGAATTGTTTATTTTTAAAGAAATAGATTAATGTTTAATTTAAAATGTAATTGAGTTTTTAATGTAAAATATTGCATAGTGTTCTATTTCTAATCTATCACCAAAGTTAAGCAACATCGAGCCTAGTCAGTACTTAAATGGGTGACCATTTGGGAATACCAGGTGCTGTAAATGTAAGGACCAAGAATGGTCCTCCGGTCCTCCAGGTTTGGGGGTTGGGTGCAGGGCTAACAATCCTGTCCCGTAAAAACAGTTTGTTACTGAAACAGCAACAAAAGTTGCCGCCCTATGCACCATCTGGGTGTGATGGATAAATGATGATGATGTTCTATTTCTACCCCCCCTTGTTGCTCTATGTTTCTCTCTTTCTCTGGGTCCTTTCATAGTTCTTAAACTAAAGATTGATTGGTGAATTTATACAAAGAAAATGACAGAAAAGGTTTCTCTTTGAAAAATTACGAAAATTAAAAAGAAAATTTCAAGCTTTTTGTCTACTGGTAATGAAATGCAAATCTGGGGAATTGACATTATCTTCCTCTACATGACTAGTCATTTGAACTTATACTAAGTACATACTTAATATTTATATTCTTCTATCTCCCATCCACCCAGTTCTCACCCATTCTGTTTTTGTTTGTTTTGGATTTTTATGGGACACTTCTTTTCAAAATTTGTCCCTCATCTGGGAAGGAACAACATGAGCAATAGGTATCTCTGGACCGTTACCCTGTGACTGTATGCAACAAAGAAAGAATTACCTTCAGGACATGGAATGTCAGGACACTTAACAACTGTGCTCAACTCAAGAATGTCAAGCAGGAAATGAACAGACTGAACATCAATATTCTGGGAATATGCAAAACCAGACTGCCTAACAATGGTGACTTCAGCAGCAACAACCACAGGAGAGTATACACAGGAGGCAAAAATAACGAAAAAGGAGTCAGCTTAATATTGGACAAAAACATGAAGAAATGTGTTCTAGGATACTGCCAGCTTTCTGAGAGAGTCCTCATAATTAAACTGAGAGTAAGACCCTTCAACATATCTATTATAGTAGTTTATGCACCAACAATGCTAAGCACTGAGGAAGAAACAGAATTATTCTAATCCATACTGGACAATGTCAAGGCTCAGTGCAAAAGCCAAGAAATTAGAACCATAACGGCTGACGTGAATGCCAAGGTAGGTAAAAGAGGGAAGGAGAGATGACCAGCAACTTTGGATTAGAAATCCTCAATGAACAAAGAGAAAAATGGGTCCAATGATGCACAGCAAATGACCAGGTAATAACTAATACCTGGTTTCAAAAACACCCATGACATTCATGGACATGAAGAAGCCCAGAAGGTGAAACAAAAAACCAAATAGACTACATGACCATAAACAGGAGATGAAGAAATGCAGTGTTTCAATGCAAAAACCATCTAGGCACCAACTGTGGAAGCAACCACATCCCAGTCATCTGCAAACTAAGGGTGAAACTTTAGAGAATGAAGAAGCCTAGTGCAACACCAAGGCTGCAATGCAACACCCTTGTGAATGACCTCAACCTGCAGAAAAAATACATTAACAGCGTGAAAAACAAATACGAAGAACAAATTGGAAAAGGAAACTAGAAATGAGATTCACTAAAAGAAGCCATAGTGACATCAGCAAACAACATTGCTCCAAAAGAAATCAGACCTAGAAGAAAAAATGAGTGGATGACTGAAGAGATTCTCAACATGATGTGAAAGAAACAGAAAATTATGCCAAGACATGGAATGAAATACAGGAAACTACACAAGGAAATAAGGAACAAATACAGACAGGCTAATGAGGAATGGTTCAAGGACAAATGTGCAGAAGTAGAGTGACTGAGCAGGAATAATAAAGCAGACATGCATAAAGAAATAAGAGAATTTACAGGACAAAAACTTGCCCCTCAACAGAATGTATAAAATCCAAGGATGAAATGATCATATTGGAGAAAGAGGAATTACTCCAGTGATGAGAAGAATATATAAAAGATCTTTGCCACAACAAGAGAGAGTAACCAATAATAGACAAAGATGCAGACGGAAATATTAAAGTTCAAAGTAGAAGCTGCAATAGCCAAACTGAATAAAAACAAAGTAGCTGGACCAGATAGCATTGTAATAGAGCTGCTCATAGCCCTGAAAGCATTCGGCATAGAGAAAATTACAGAAATAATAAATTAAATTTATAATAGTGGTGTAATACCTGACAATCTAAGCAAGTCGATTTTCATAGCACCGCCTAAGAAGCCAAGTGCAAACGAGGGCAAACTCCACCAAACAATCAGTTTAATGAGCCACATTACAAAAGTGATCATCCAAATCTTGATGAATAGAGTGAGATGCTGTATCAGGCCAGAAATAAGACAAGAACAGTATGGGTTTGTCAAAGACACTGGAACAAGGAACACATATTTATGATTAGGATGCTCTCCGAAAGGGTAATACAAATGAAGAAAGACTTATACCTGTGCTTTATCGATTATACAAAGGCATTTGACAAAATACGACACAAAGAATTGATGGAGATGCTCGGCAGCCTTGACAAATTTGTGAAAGACATAAGAATAATCAAAAAATATCAACTGACAGCAAACAAATTCAGCAGATATACAAAGATAGAAAGAGGTGTAAGACAAGGATGTGCCTTTTCACCAGATTTATTCAACTTATACAGTGAGACTATTCTGAGGACACTAGATGTTATGCCAGGATTTGTCATTAGAGGCCACAATTTGAACAAGGCAGATGAAACAGTGCTGATAGCAGACACTGAAAGAAAACTACAAAACATTCGACAGAAGGTAGCTGAAGAGAGTGACAAGAAAGGACTACAAATAAACTGCAAAAAAAAACGAATGCATGGTCATCAGCAAAAAGAGCAGTCCAAAATGCTAAATACAGGTGGGGGATACTAAAATAAAGCAGGTACAAAAATTTAAATATCTGGAAAGTGTTCTAACAGAAAACAGAAAGTGTGACACATAGATCCCAAAGTGAATTTGCATGCCAAAGAATGAATTCCAGAAACTGAGTAGAGTATCAAGAGACAGGAAAATTTTGCTAGAAACAAAAAAGAGAGTACTGGATTGCTATGTAATGTCACTTCTTCAATATGGCAGTGAATGCTAGACAATATCATCAAAGATGAAGAAAAAACTTTAAGTAACTGAAATGTGGTTCTACAGAAGGATGCTGCGGATATCATGGATCAAGCATGTAAGCAATGATGAGGTTTTAGAAAGGATGGAAATGAAAAGGAAATTAATACTGAACATCAGGAAGAGACAGTTAAAGTTCCTGGGACATGCAATGAGGAAGGAGGGCTTGGAGAACCTGATACGAACAGGCCAGATAGAAGGAAAAAAAGACACAGAAAAGCAGCTGATAACATATTTGAAGGGTCTGAGGAAGTGGATGACAGAACGGGGGGTTGCATGGTGTAACAGGAGAAAGCGGGCTAAGAGCCACACCAGGGATAGGGAGGTGTGGCAAGCCATGATCGCCTATGTCTTTAAAGGCACATAAAAGAAGAAACCTTCATTGTTTCTTCATTGTTCTGCCACTATCCACTAAATATAACATTAAGTTGAAAGCAAAGAAAACTAAGTAAATGTAGGCAGAAGCTGGTCATTAAAACAGTGTCCTTTGAACTTGAGAGTGCGTCTCGAAGGAAGCACAATCTTCTGCTGATGTAGCTGTTGTTGAAGTGTCATTCTGTCTCGACCAGAAAGCAAGGTATTCAGGTTTTCTTCTCTTGATTCTTTCAAATGTTGAATCAACGACTATAGTTTCGTTGTATATCTACAATCATCTGAAGCCATATCTTTCAAATTTCTAGTAACTATTCATTTTGGTGAGCTTTCTGGATCAGAAAATCTTTAATAAGTTTTATATGGTTGGAATGAATGATGAATTTTAAAATCCTTATTTTTTTTTGCACAGATTTGCACTTTAAAAATTAAAAAATAATATAAAATGAATTCAGAAAATAAACAAAAATAGAAAGGGGGTGTAAGACAAGGATGCATCTTCTAACCAGACATTTCACCTATACAGTGAGGTGATTCTGAGAGAATTAGAAGTCCTACTAGGATTCATTATTGTAAGTCAAAATTTTAACAACATAAGATATGCAAATAACACAATGTTGAAAGGAAAATTACAAAAATTCTGACAGAGAGTAGTGAAGGAAAGCAAGAAGAAAGGACAAAGCATCAATTGCAAGATAATGAAATGTTTTGTTTTAGCAAAAGGAACAGTCTAACATGCAAATGACCAATTAGAAATACCAAAATTAAGCAAGTTCATCAATTTGAATATTTTATTTTATTTTAACAGAGCGCAAAAATTACAAAAAATATCTATAAATATACTCTTACTGAGGTAGAACACGTTCAAACTAGGTAAGCCATATACTATACCAAAATCAGAGAGGTATACCACATACTAGCATAGGATTGGAAGTTGCGGAAATCCATGATCACTCATGTCATGAAGAGACACAACATAGATAAAAATTGTGTTTTACATATATTTTTTCACTGTAGTACAACAAATGATAATAATATTAATAATAAATATTAAAGGACATCTATGTTGCTAAAGAGAGAGTTGAAGTAGGGACATTCAGCCCCCTTAGATTTTGCAGAAACTGAAAAGGCAAAGATAGTAAAAAGGCCAAAAATTACTAAGAGTTACAGAGGTGCTGGTATAGTATGTGGCCTACCTATCAGAAGTCACATCGGAATAGCAGAAGATACATTCCAAAAGCTAAGCAAAGTATTAGAAACCAAAAAGAATTCTTAACAGTTATGTAATATCAGTCCTCCTACATCTCAATTAATGCTAAACAATCTCATCGCAGATGAAGAAACTTGAGGCAACAGAAATGTGGTTCAACAGAAGGATACTGAGAATACCATGGACTGAACATGCAAGCAACAATGAAGTTTTAGAGTAAATGGAAACAAAAAGGACACCTATCTAAAAGAGGAAGAGATAGCTTTCTAGGAGACTTAATCAGAATAGAGAGCAGGAAAATTTGATGCTCACAGGGCATATTAAAGGCAAGGGAACAGGTGAAAACAGCAAATTACCTATCTAATGAGCTTGTGGAAATAGATGATAAAACAGGGATTAGGAGGGATAACAGAAAGACAAAATTTACTAAGAGCTACAGAGAACAGGAAAGTGTAGAAAGTCATGATCACTAATGTCCTGAAGGAACATTGCCCATAAAAGAAGAAAAAACAGCTTTCCTATTTGGATTCAAGTTGTCTAGCTTAAAAGTACATGTTTAAGAAAGACAGTTATATTGTAACAACAGTGTATTTGAGCAACTAACCGTTCATAGAAGTGTCACATGCTTATGATTCATAATAACTCCATTTGCAATTACTGTTGATACATAAAGTAAATACTAGTTCTTTGTTCAGGGAATCATACAATGAAGAGATGTTGGAATGTCGATAGCAGGCATGTTTGACTAGTATTTTAATATGCAATGTCTTTCCTACTAATAAAGTCTGAGTAATTCTGTACTAAACATTCAAGGTACAATTTTTTTTCCTGACTTGCAGAACTACCGCAATTCACAGGATATATTGAAAACAAGATAAACAGGGAAGTTTTGAGTAAACTGCTGAGCAAACAGGCAAAGATAGTAAAAGGCCAAAAATTGCTAAGAGTAACATAGAGGTGCTGATATAGTATGTGGCCTACCTTTCGAATGTGGCCTACAAAATTCTATTACTGTATAGTATGTAGCCTACTTTAAAATGTATATAATAAGGGAGTATTATAACTGTCTGGTAAGGATTAGGGTTATGTAAAATAATTAGTTTCAATAAATAACCAAATATTTATATCGATAAATATACTCTTACTGAGGTAGAACACATTCAAACCAGGTAGGCTACATACTATACCAAAAACAAAGAGGTAGACCACATACTAGCATAGGATTGGAAGTTGTGGAAATCCATGATCAACTATGTCATGAAGAGATACAGCATAGATAAAAATTGTGTTTTATATATATATATATATATATATATATATATATATTTTCACTGTAGCAAAACAACAACAAATAATAATAATGATAATAAATATTAAAAACATCTATATTGCTAAAGACAGAGCTGAGGTGGTGGCATTCATCTTCCTTAGATTTTTAGAATCTGAAACTTAAACAAATGACTAACTTTGTTATAAGATTACAATTATATTAAGCCACTGTATCATTTGTCTGAAATTATTATTGTTATTACCAAAATAAATAATAAAAGTAAATTTTTCCCTATCCTCTGAAACATTAACTTTTATAACTTCTGATACATATGCAGGAATACTTTATAGGTCTCATTCCAGAAAATAAGTACAAAAAAAAAAAATGTGTATTTAAAATCAAAGCAAAAAATTATATACAGTATGTGACGGATTTAATAATATTCATTTTTGTTTTTTTAAGAGGGTCAAATAAAAAAAAATATAGAATCAGGAATTTTTAAAATTTAACATCTGACTTAGCCCAACCTTACTTTTAACATCTAATTTAGGGCACTGAATTATATTTTGTGGTGCCATACCTGTAGCATTGTGTTAATGACTTCTTTTATGTACCTTCATGACAGTGAAAAGCATGGCTTAACACAATTTTTTGTCCTTGGTAGCATTTAATAAATTTTGTCTTTTTGTTGTCTCTCCTAAACCCTCTTCTGCTATCCATTTACACACACTCGCTAGATAGGTTATGCGTGGTTTTTCCCTGTCCCACTTGCCTTCAGTCTGTTCTGTGAGTATCAAATTCTCCAAACCCTTTTAACTGTCACTTTCTGATGTGAAGTTCAAGTCCTCTTTTTGTTAGCATTTTTCTTAATATGTCTTTGTTACTCCCATGCTCAATCCATGGTATTCTCAGCATCCTTCCATTGAACCACATTTTAAGTCTTTTCTTTATCTGTGCAGAGATTTTCCGACATTCACTACCATATAGGAGGACTGATATTACATAACAGTTCAGTACTCTTTTCTTTATTTCTAATGTAAGTTTCATGTTTCTTAATATTTGCTTAGCTTTTGAAATACATTGTTCACTATCCAAAGGCTTCTACTTAGAAAAATGCTTTCAATCCAATACACACAATAGCTACCTAAAAAAAATCTTTAATTAACCTTAGATTAAAGGTGAAAACTTGGTAAATGACAAATCCCTTTATTGACTATAGTGACACAAGGGCACCACATGTACTGTAGTATTTTCTGCAGTGGATGCATTTAGAACAAGGTAGGCTAATGGACTCAATCTCTCTTCAAGCAGGCTTTGAATTCAGGGCTGTCCTTGTCTGAGACTCTTTTTTCTGACAAAAAGCTCTGTATATCACCATTCTATTTAATCCATAGCAGGGGGATGATGGCTTAATCTCTTTTACAGAGGTATCAGCCCTTTGTGAATGAAGTAGACTAAGTCAAAATCTAAACCCAGCATGCTGGTTCCACTTTTTGCAACAATAACCCAATCATTTTTTAATATGTTTATTCCAAACTGCTCTTTCCTCTTCAGTTTGATAAAATTCTCTCCTCACCAAGTAAATGATTGTAACAAACAGCAAATAAAAAATAATCCTAATTATGTTCTGAAACTTAGCAAAAGCCAATCTTGCAATATATATATAAAACATCTGAAGACAATTGACCATATAATATCTGGATGTGGCTGATTTGCAACAACATAATAAGACTGTTCTGCACATACATCGGTCAATATAGTGTACATCCAATCTCCCTCAGAATGAGAAATGATGGGAACAAGTCATACAGAATGGTGAAGTTTCAGGTTTCAGAATGATAGGGAAATCTAGATGTTTTGGCCAGATAGAATTGTGAAAAATCTTGTTTCAGCCATGACATACTGACCCTTTTCATAAATTAAAAATATTCCCATTACAATACATATATATATATATATATATATATATATATATATATATATAAACATGGTAATAATTATTATTATAATTAATTGCATAGTGCAACTTGTTAGCTATAAAGTTTCTATATGTAATTATAATAATAATAATTACCATATATTTATGTTCTGCTTTTGTATTGAGCACTTTTTAAAATAAATATCTAACTGTGGAATATACTTCCATTAGTAACCATAATATATATATATATATATATATATATATATAATATTCTAAATATTCGGCTGTGTTCATAATTGATATTAATGAGAGTTAGCTTCTTTTTTATTGCTAATGCTTCCAGGCTTTTTGGATGTGAATGAGTTTATTATGCTAGTATTTATCACAAATATGTTGCTGACGGACATTGGCAGTTCTCTGTGTATTTTGTCAAGATACATAGCAGAAGTGTCAGACTAGATGTAGCAACAATATACAAGGTGTGATGAATGAATTATATAAATTATGCAAAAATGAAAATAGCACTAACATCTCATGTTAAAAGATATATTTATCAAAATTACACAAAAATAGCTTGAAATACTAAAGAGTAAATTTATTTTAAAAAAGTTCTCCATTGGCTTCAGTCATGGCCTCAAGATGAGTTGGGAATCTCTTACAACTTTTCTGAATGGTTTCTTTGTTTAAGTTGCTATAATCCTTGCCATCATTTCATATTTAGTATTACAAGGAGTATTACAATGAGTTTTATAATAATCAAGTGAATTGCTGTCTGAGGAGTTATGTGGCCAGATGTAAGGGGTGAAAGCTACAGAAATTGTCTGACAGCTATGATGTGATTCTCCTGCTTGTGTGGCATGGTGCAGAGTCCTATTGCCAGGCATAGGGTCTCCCAGCAGCTACCCTCTTGACCCAGGGCAACACTACCTCAAGGCACTTGATGTAAGCGTTTGTGTTGAGTCTGAGGCCCTGTAGAAAGATTAATGGAGGCATAACTTCTCCATCACTAATAATCACTCAAAACATCTTCGTAATCATCATTAGACTCATCCAACTTTCTGAATCTTCTACACTGTCTTCAGAGTGACACCCAAACAAAAATATTTGTATTGGAGCTTCTGGTGCAAATGCTAATCAGTACAGCATGCCATTTCAAATTTCTGGCAGACTGAATTCAATCACTTTTTCTCACAGACGGTGCCCAACTGACTCTGCTTTATTGTTCATGTGCAAAATTAAAAATAGGAAAATAGGAATAGGCAACAATTTACTCATAGCACTGTGTGTGTATATATATATATGTGTGTGTGTGTGTGTGTGTGTGTGTATGTATATATGTATGTGTGTGTATATCTAAGCAGCATTTATCTCAATTGTTTCCAGCTGAAAAAACTATCAGTAAAATTAATATGCAAAAATAAATTCAGCATCAGATAGCATCAATGTGCATTGGATGATGACATTTAAAGACAGAACATTTCTGTATCACTATAACTGGTGTGTATTTTTTTTTTTTTTTGTATTTCTTGCACAATATTCTAAATATAAGGTTGAATGCATCTATAAGCCTATCATTAGTTTGAAGAAGTTTCTTCTTTGAATGAAACATATAATTAATATTTTTTTTTTCATCCTGTCATTCACTAACCATATAACTATGGTTAAAAATCCAGTACATGCTTGTATGTGCCTCATGGCTGACCAAACAGCTGGACCATGGGTACTTAAAAGTAGACCAGGTGGAATATGGGATAGGTGAGGAAAAGAGCACTGTGGTACAGAGAATATTGGCTCGGAATGAGAAATCAAAGAGCAGAGTTCAAAATCCAGTTGAATTTGTTGCATTCACTTAGACACAAGTACCCTTGGGAAAGGTATTAATTTGTTTCTTCTCCCTCCAGCTTATATGTTAAATAGCAGGACAGATTGAGTTCTTTGGCTTTAGTTGGCAACCAGTCTACAGCAGAAAGTAAGGGCAAATCTTCTCTTCAGGGAGTTATATCTCTTTCAAGACATGATCGTCCATGTGTGTATCATGTATGGCACTTGACTGATTGTAATAGTAATATTTGCCATTTCCTTAAAAGAAAACATTCAACATTCAATGACTGAGCAGCCAGTATTACTTTCAGTTGAAATTTATAAACTCTTTTTCTGGAAACTATTTTTAAGGAAAACAGATTTCTCAAATCCAGTACCTGTCATCATTCTTTCTAGTATTAATTGGGGAGTGGGGTTCCTTCTTAACGTTTTATTTGAGGTAGCGTGAAACAACATTTTCATTATGTCATTATTTTCTCTTCAAGTTTCATGTGATAACCATTTTCATTATTGCTTCTGTTGGAAAACCCACAAATAATGTTGTTTTTGTTATTTCTGTTCTATACGATTGTGGCGCACCAGTGCACAAGGGTTTAAGAAGGATGGTTCTCACTAAAACCTGTAAGTTTTACTTGGTCAAAGCCATTTTTAACCATTGATCTTAGAAAGCAGTGATATAAAGTTGGCATTTTAGATATTTCTAAATTTGCGTTTTCAGGTCGTTTTGCTTTATAGCAATAAACGATAAGCTACATCTGGCAGCAAATCCTCTAATCAGGAGAATGGAGGTTTTGAGGAGTATGGAGCCACCTCGTAATTGCTGTTATTCCCATGTCTACCCTGACTTGGAGTGGTATCACCTGTCAGGGTTCCAGCTATGGACAAATAGTGTAAGCGGTATCCTAAGTAAAATGTTAAACTGCTTAAGCTGGGTAAGAGATTTTAGCTTTGGATAAAAAACTCTACACCTCTATATCAATTTGAGGAAGAATAGACTGGACCCAAAAGTTCTTCACAGCTTTTTTGATAAAAAGCAGACAGAGATATATAAAAATACACAATAATATTATTATTCTCTTTTCTTCAATGACGAGTGTTGGAATCAGGGTTTAGTTAGTAGCAGGTACATGCATGAGTTGACAACTCGACTGCTGTTTGCACTTAAAGCAGTGATGGCAACTACTAAAGTCAACTCTCAAACTGTAAAACTGACTCTCTGTGATAGCTGATGCCACTAAAATAATTGTCCTCATTGACACCTTTATCGTCTGGTGCCTCTATATCATCTTGAGTGTTGATCTTTCTTTAGCCTCCATTAGTCAAAACAAAATTCACCAGCCCAGCACCTGTGTTTCATACTTAGTAATGTCGCCCATTGAAAAATACTCTTATTGGCAAAATTCTATCATTTTCACTGGCAATTATGAATGACTCCCAGAATTATCTCACACCAACCAAGATATTACACAACACACCTGTGTAGAAAAGAGTAGGCTCAACTCTTTAACCTTGGTAGGTAATCTTCCTAGAGATTGTCACTCAATAAAAGCACCAAGTTTCCAGTCTCTTAAACTAGTTGGTGTTAGTAAGGGCATACAGCTGTAAAACTCACTCCAATATTTCATGATAGCTCCAATTACATATTATAGGTAGTCTATGTAAAACATGGACTCAGCTTATCAAAGACGATTTAAGGAAGTTGAGATTACAGCCAGGCCTTACACAAAATTGGGCAACCTGGAAAAGAGCTATCAAGCCAAAACCCTGTCCAACCCATGCTAGCATGGAAACAGACATTAAATGATGATGATGACGATGAGTGAAACTACTTCTAGCACAGCCTATTTATTGCTCAATTTATTTATTTCTTATAGTAATTTTTTTATAACTTATCCATACACCAAAGTGTTTGATGTATTTAGTGTTGACTAGTTTCACATTCTACATTTTTATGATGGCTTCTGGGTAGATGCCGTCACAGCTTTAACTGCAATTCCAGGTCATAGTTTCTGTTTTAAAAAAGATTTACTTTCATAGAACACTTCACAATGGATGTTAAGATTCTATTTAAGATCATTCTTATCCGGACTATGAACACCTATGACATTCGCACACTGGTGTTAAACGAGGAATATAGACATTTATTTATCTCTAAAATGGAGGTGAGCAATAAAAATGCAGAAGAATGTATATCTATTTTTCATAGACTTTATAAAAGCATTTGATAAGGTGCAGCACAAAGATCTATTTAAAATGCATGAAAAATTTTATTTGGGAAAAACTTTAGAATAATCCAAAATATTTACTGGAAATAAATCACCTTCACACAGACAAAAATTGAATTGATTAAGTACACAGAAGTAGAAAGAGATAAGGATATATCTTCTCACTGGACTTATTTAACCTATAAAGAAAGACAGTCTTAAGAGAAATAGAATTTCTGCCAGGACTCAATATTAGCAACATGATATGTTGGTGACCCTGTCAGATATTGAAAAGTACATGAACTTCTAGGTAAAGTAGTAAAGTAAAGTGGGAAGAAAGGACTAACCACCAATTGTAAGAAAACTGAATGTACAGTTGTTAGCAAGAGGAACAGCCCAAGATGTGAGATACTAATTTAAGACATCAAATTCAAGCAAGTACAAAGATTTAACAATTTGGGAAGTGTTATAATTGACTATACAAAATGTGACACCAAAATTGCTTTGGAATAGTGGAAGATGCCATCAAAAAACTAAACAAATTATTAAGAATTAGAAAAAATGTCATTATAAATCAAGAAAAGAATACTCGGTTGTTATGTAGTATTTAGTCACTTAATTGCAATACGTGATACATGCTTGCGTCATCATAATTCTTTCAATGCATGACTGACTAGGCAGAATATTTTCCCCCAGTAGGTTGCTATTACTTTCTTTGGTAGACCAGTTACCAACCAAGGCTATAGATCCTAATCTGTTATGCTATTCAACTCATAACTGGAGGGAGAAAAGATGGATTAATATTTTTCCTAAGGTTATCTAAACTTATTTATAAATGGAACTTTGTCTGTGTGTGTGTCCGTTACCTATAGACTCCAAAACGGCTAAACCGATTTTCTTGAAAATTTACACAGTTGTACTATAAACATTGGCGAGTGTTCTTAGCTAGGTTTTGTGTCGAGGTACCCCCAATAAATATCGAAAATCGATAATCGAAAAAAATCGGGTTATAGGATGGAGTGGTCCGATTTTAATCAAATTTGATACACTCATAGACAAAGACATAAGAAATGATATTCAGAAGTTTCAAGGTTGCAGTTCTTACAGTAGTGCAGAAAATCGATAATATATATATATATATATATATAAAAGGCAAGATGTTTGTGTGTGTGTGTCTGTTTATCTGCCTGTATGTCTGTATTTTTTTCAGCCCTTTTATTTTAGTTTTTGCTTCAGGTTTGGCTCTAAGTAGGTATAATTGTAGTTCTTAGTCTCAGCCATGACACCATTTACTCAGAGGACTTATTTAGCCTTCAAAATTCAGTTTACAACGAAAAACCTTATTTGATATCGATACCAGGAAATCAAAATTTGACTTACATCCATTCATTTTTTTTTCAGTCTACGGTTTCGCTTTAACTGGAAACAACTATTGTTTTTTAATATTTCATGCCAATGTCCAAAGAGTCTGAGCTCCAGGACCATGGATTAGTTTTAAAGCTTTCATTACACCCGAGCAACACCGGGCTATACTGCTAGTTTGTGCATAAATGAATGAGACAAATTCATCTTGAATTTGAACTTGGCTCTCCAATTTTTCATTCTGTTGGTATCTATTACACTACAACACTAATATTAATTCTTTTATATGGCAGTGAATGCTGTACAATGACTTTACAGATGAAGAAGAGACTTGAGACAACAAATAAGATTATACAGAAAGATGAACAGAACATGTGAGCAACAAAGAAGTTTTAAGGAAATTAGGAACTAAAAAAGTACATTTAGTATGAGAATCAGAGGCAGATAAAATTTCTGGAATGCATAATAAAGGTAGAGGGTTGATAGAATTTAACACTCACAGGACATATTGAAAGTACAAGGAGCAGAATAACAGCAAATAACCTACCGAACAAGCTTGTGTAACCGAAAGGCATAACATGGACTGGAAAAAATAATTCAACCAACATTGTTTAGATTTTTTTTTTTTTTTTTTTTTTTACTGTGAGCTTCAGCCTGTACAATTCCAGAGAGCTACTTTATAGAAGGAGTTACAGAGTAAAAGGCACTGTTTATGCTGGGAGGTGAGGGAGATAGTGATTAAACCTAGACTTGAACAGCCTAAAATCTGGGAAACAATATCTTGGGAGTCTGTTAGCAAAAGGTTGTAGGGTGGAAAACAATTTGTCACCCACAAGGACACAGAGATGTTTTTAGACTCTACTAAGTCTGAAAAGTGAAGACTGGGTAGTTTCCGCCCATATTTGGAAACAGTACTCCATTTTTGGCTTGATCTGGCTCTTGTAAATGTAGAAGATAACAGGTAAAGTCAGGTATTTACTGGAGCAGTAGAGGGAAGCAACCATTTTTCCAGCATCTTTAGGGATGGATTATATGCAAGGTGAGATGGGTAAATTGTCACCATTTTATATTTTTAATTTCACACATGCTCATTGTTTTTTTTTTGTTTTTTTTTGCTGATTGCACAGTATAGTAGGATTAGTCAGACATCGAGTAAAACTTGTGTGTGTATATATATATATATATATATATATATATATACATACAGACACACAAGTTCCACTTGATGTCTGGGTAGAGTTTAAGTTCTAATAGGTGCTCACATCATGGGGTCTCCCTTAGGAAACATCTATTCATAATTGGTGATAGTTCATGGTCTTATCAGAGATGATAAAGTGTCAATAGTTTGTTTCTCACTTTTTTTTTTTTTGGTACATTCAATGAAACATATAAAATTATATGTTTCATTGAATGTACCAAAAAAAAAAATTTTTTTTTATTCAGTTTTTCTTTTATGAGAATGAAGAGAATGTAGAAACTCTCTGTAGTAATTATTAAGTGATTAAGTTCCAAGCACTTTCAGCAAATTCATTAACGGTTTACCAGCAGTTTGTTGTTAGTACATTTTCCAGTGTTTATTTTTTAAATGTTATCATCTGGAAGTAATACAATTCTAAGACATACTGAATGAAAATAATTGTAATTCCATGATAGGGTGCCTTTAAAACACCATGAAAAGATTTTGTCCAGCTTCAAAGAAGTTAAGATAGATTAAATAGTTTTATAGAAAGTGCTTCAATTATCATCAATGGTATTTTGCAATTGTAACTTTTTAGAATAACAGTGGTATCATAAAGGATTTTTCTTGTGGGAGCAGGACTCGTGAATGAGTACTTAGATTCTCTTTTATCAAAGTGAGATCACTTAAAACAGAGAGTTACTATATACTCTTTTCCTTGCAAAAGTAAAACAATAAGAACATAAGAAAAGCCTAAATAAAAAACTTATAGAATAAAAAAAGAATTTTGTGCCCATATATATATATATATAAATCAGATTGGCAACTGGGTCCCACCCATTCACAGATCAACCAAATGCAGATAACAATTCTACTCCTGCAGCTTCTTTTCTGAGACTTTCCACTTGAGGAACTCGCTTCCATATTCTTGCTTTCCTGATGGCTACAACCTCCAAGAATTTAAATGCAATGTCAATACTCATCTCTTAACCATTTGACTCTAGTTCTTTCTTCACCACCCTGTATATCCTTTCCTTTCTCTCCACCTTTGAAACTGTCATCACACCTGTATTCCCATCCTTCTCTTGCTCTTTTCTAACTGGTTCGTCTTTCTCTTCACTCTCTTCTACTTAATCTTTTTTACCCTTATGTAGCCTTCTGCACATCAGTGGTGTTACCACCTTGCTCAGGGTGATACAATTAAAAAATTATATATATATATATATATATATATATATATATATATATGAGCAGAAATCTTTTTTTAATATATAAGTTTCATTTAGGTTTTCTAAAAAATTTATCTTTAATATATATATATATATATATATATATATATATATATGATTATTTACGCTCTCACACCCTGATTTAGCACTCTGGAAGAATGGTAGACTGAAAAGCAGTAGCTACTCTAGCATATATGCATCATTCATTCAGCAATGAATTAGAACACTCTGAGCTATTGGGTGTGTATAATGATAATATACATGCCAAAAAGTCTGCCTCCTTCTACTGAGCACCCATAGCTCAGAGATAGAATTGCCAACTGATGCCAATTCAGTCAGGTTTCAATCCTGGGTAAAAAGCAATTGGCTGTTTAACCGTACTGATGAGCTGTGATACAGCGAAACAGATCTGTCTGTGGATGACTATATATATTAAAGAAAAACTAAACCTATTAGTGGAACAGACAGATAACTTACCACAAGACGTAAATATTGTTAAACAAGATAAAATCTCACACAAAGAATGCCAATAAGAAAAAGAAAAGACTTAAAAGGCAAACACTTATCTACTCAATAAAATAAAGTGATCAATACCTAGATTACCTAGATATAGCAATAAATGTTTGGCAAGGTTAATGCCTATGAATGGATGGCCCTAGTCGTAAACCGAGTTTTATGTTAACATGATTTTGCAGATGTGTATATATATATATATATATATATATATGTGTGTGTGTGTGTGTGTGTGTGTTTGCTGCTGAATCTTGGATCTTCTCAAGGATGGCTAGCCAATCTCTGTTGCAAACAGCTGCTCAGACACATTTTTGTATTTTTAACAGCCACAGAGGTAGAGATAACCTGTAGTTTAGAGTTAAGGCTTGCTCAAAAGTCAAACAAGGCTAGTAGGCTAAAACTTTATGTTGCAATGACTTCCAACTTTATGCTAGTACAACCATCAACAATTTCTGAAAAGTTTTGTTAATACAATTTTACTCACAAGCCTTGTGACTAACTGTAATTGTCTTCTTAGGTTGATATGATTAAAAGTCAGTACCTTTACAAATTGAAACTTTGAGATTTGAACACAAGTCCCAAGATTTTAATTTTAATGCTATAATCATACAGCCATGTGTTTATACAGTATATATATATATATATATATATATATATATATATATATATTATGTTTTAGAACATGTACATAATTTTTTCTATATATGTCCTCTTCTCTACAATCATATGTTTGTTTCAATGTTGGGTCCCCAACATTTCATCAGGAGGAAAGAGCAAGAATTGGAATCATCCTCTGTTTATATTTGGTTTGTTGTTGTGGGGTTGGTTTTGAAGAACTTGGTGTGTAAGTGCGAAATTGTTGATTAATGGTATCTGTTGGAATGTATGTTTTTATCGGTCGGGTATATCTTTTGGTTAGAATTTCAAAGAAAGTGGTGTATGGAGGGGTTTGATTACTTGGTCAGTTTTGTGTGTTTGTGTGGGGATTTTTTTTGTGTGTGTGATTTAGGAACTTATCTTGTTTGTTGACCTTAAGAATTTTTAGGACGGCTTTATGGTTGGCTAGTGTTTAATTAATTGATGTCTGTTGTTAGCAGACCTATTTTATGTATTCTCTTTGATCTTGTGGCGAGGCTTTCCCTTTGGGGTTCCTTAGATCGATGTGATAGGGGTGGGGTGTTTTTTCTTTTTAATTTTGATTTTTCCATATGGAATATTTTTTTATTTTATTTTTGTGTTTTCTATTTTTATTTTAGCGGGTTAGGGCTTTTTTTATATTTTTTTATTTTATATTCGAGTTTGGAGTATTATTGTATTTAGGCGAAGTTATTTCAAGAAATCTAAACTTGTATTTTTTAGGAAGTAAATGCAAATTTGTATTTTATCAGTTTTTTATATAAAGTTGTATATTTAATCTTAATTTTGAGTTTAGAGGATCAGTTTTTTCTTTTAATTTTTTATTTTTTCTATAAATTATTGTTTGGAATCCTATTTATTTCTTTTAATTTTTTTTTATATATTTTATTTATTTAGATATTTTTGTGGGTATTAGATCTTACTTTAAGGATTTATTAGATCAATTTTTTTCTATAGCATTTTTTATCTTTTATAATAAAAATATCTACTCAAATTTCCAGTATTTTTTAGCATGATTGTAGGGTCAGATCTTCAATCTGCTTACAGTTTATTTTTGTGTATGATATACTTATTCTGAAATAGTATATTTAATCTTAATTTTGAATATAGGAATTTTGATTCTTTTTCGAGTTTGGGAGCCATTTTTTTCGTTTAATTTTGATTTTTTCCAGGAGGGAATATTTTTGTATTTAAGTAAGGTTATTACGGTAAGTAAGGTTATTGCTGTAGACTTTAGTAATAGTTTGGGAGCCTGTTTATTTCTTTAATTTTACGCTTTATTTATTTAGATGTTTTTGTGGGTATTAGACCTTCCTTTAAGGATTTATTGGATCGATTTTTTCTACAGCATTTTTAATCTTTTATAATAAGAATATCTAATCAAACTCCGAGTATTTCCTAGCATGATTGTAGGGTTAGGTCCCTAATATGCTTGCAGTTTACTATGGTTTTGTGCCTCTGATTTAAAAGCTTGTTACTATTTATATATTTAAGGATCTCTATTTTTTCTTGAAGGTAAAGAAAGCATGGTTCTTTTATAGATTTTGCTGTTCTTGCTTGTTTGAGGATTTTCCATTTAACCTTAGGTGTTTTATTTTCGTCTTTTAATTTCCAAAATTATTTGGAGAGAGATGTTATGTTTTGTTTTTCTTTGTTATTGAAGGATGAGAGGTGATTGTAAAAGTGCTTTTTAAATACGTTCATGGTATTCCCAATATATATTTTTTCATCTTTAGGATTTTCTATGGATGAAATCGAACACATATATATCAGAGATTTCATCAGACATTTATTGGTCATGGGGCATTGGTTGGGGTTTCTACAGTTACAGAGGCTGTTATCATGGGGCGGACTTGTATTAGTGTTGGATATATATATATATATAGTTATAGTCATCTGCAGTCAGTCCTGTTTTGCCGGATCACAACTCATCAGTACAATTAGACATCTCGTTACTTTCAGCCAGGATTGAAACCTAACCAATTGGACATCAGTCAGAGATTGTACCTCTAAACTATTGGTGCATGGGAAAGGAAGGCAGACTTTAGCATGCTATATACACAATATATACAAATGACAGTAGCCAAGAGTGTTTGAACCATTGCTGGAGAACGATATATATATATATATATAAAGAATGAATGGATTTTATTTATTAATTGACATTGTTTTTTTGTTTTTTTAAATGTTGTTTTTAGTGGATTACCATATTTAAGTAGATGTCCCATTTATTTTAAACACTATTTTATTTCATCCATTTGATAAATCATTATGTATAATAAATAAACTTATTTCCCTATAGTTTTACTGATGTAAGCCCGTGTTTCATGGAGAAGATAAATCAGTTTATTTCATTCTTTTATCGTGCCCCTGAAGAGCAAATATACCTCCACAAAACTGAGTTGAAAGATAAGTGTTTAAACTATTTTATTCATTTTTCTACTATTTATGGTCTATTTCTTTCTTTTTTTTTATGCTTTATCAACTAGTAATCTGAGGGTAAAAGGGAGTTTTAGTCTGTTATATTGGGCTTACCCCACGTAAGTACAAATCCTTCGTTGCATTGTTTTTTTTCTTCGTTGTTGTATCCCGGGAGGGGATAAACAGAGAAAGAATAGTGCAAGAAATAACTCTTAACACTGAGGATATATAAATAGAGATTTATTATACCTCAGTACAATAAACCAAATACAAGTACACCAACGAACAGTTAACAAGAATAACATTTAAGAAGACAATGTCTCTGTATAGGATGTATACGTCTGTCTTGAGAAGGCGGCTTCCGTCTAGTGATGTCTAACACTCATCTAAGGATGATGGCTCTCGATCACTCCTGTGTAATGATGAAGACTCTCATATAGTCATGAACACTCTCGATCACTCTGTAGTTCATTCCCAACTAGGTCTTTTATAACCCGAGCCATACCTATTCCTGGGTAAGACAGGATATTCCTCCACAACATAGGCATAAACAACTCTGTGTGTGTGTGTGAGTGTGGAGGACCCTCCCATTCTTTTTCTGTGTATGAAGATCCAGCAGCTCAGCTTAGAACCAAACAGTTATACAGCTTGCACACATGATTTAGTTATAGTGGTGAAGCTTGTACAGAACTAACCACACATTTCAGCAGAGGTGAATGGAAAGAATTGGTGCACAGTGTGTCACAAGATCTGTAAATCACTCTCCTCAGGTTTTGAATTCAGAGTTACCCTTCCCCTAGACCAGTTGCTACCAAAAGCTATAGGACACAGTCTGTCCTGGTATTTTAACCATAACAGGGTGGATTCATACAAAGGGTATTAATTAAAATGCAAGTAAATGTAATGAACCTGACTGGAATTTGAACTTGGCTCTTCAATTCTTCAATCAGAGCAATTATCCATTACTTTACTACGCTGCTGCTGCTGCATATATATATATATATATATATATATATATATAAAAAGACTGAATCACACATCATCTTTGGCATATAAATGTCTAACAGTTCAGCTCCTACAACTGAATGGCCATGTTACCCAACAAACATGATTTGATTATCAATGTGCATGCTTGAGCGGTGGCATCCATGCTTTTCAGAACTCATATATATATATATATATATATATATATATGACATGAATGTGTAGTGCATTTTACATTGTAGATATTTTTCACTAATATTGTTGAGATTATAAAACTACTTTGAAAGAAAGGATTGTAACTGTGTTTCAGTGTTGAGTTAATTTGTTTTTCAATTTGAAATTTTTGAATATATATATATATATATATATATATATAATTATTATTATCAAACATGTAGACTTTATATAGAACACGAGGCTACAACACTACCATGCTAAGTCAATGTTTATTCTACTTCTTATTACAATTAGTAGCAAGTTTGTTTTCACAGGTTGATGTTGGTCACTATATATATATATATACTTTAAAATTTGATTTTTGGGCAACTATATATTTACCCAAAGGAATGGTTAAAGAAAGCAAAGAGAGTACTCAATATAATTTTCAAAAAAGGAAAGGAAGGTAATTTAAGATATAAAGTATTAGAAACACCAATCTTTATGCCCCCACAATTTCTAAAAGAATGTTTTCATCTGGCAGTAAGTTTGTGTGTGTGTGTGTGTTTGTATAAGAGAGTGATAATGATAAATAAACAGTTTCTAAATATCTAATAACTTAGTATATAAATTCTTACCAACATATTTAAAAAAAAATGAAAAAAAAATCAAATAAATGTACATTTTTTAAATTTACAAAAATATTTACATTATAATGAAACATTTTATTTCAATGCCATACATGTTTAAATGAACTCTTACATTAAATTGAAATTTACAGTATGAAGATTAACTCATTCATTTGGCACCAAATCATAGTGTAATTTTAACAAACTGGTCTTGTTCATTATAACTGAGTAGTGTATACAATGATGTGCGTTGTGGCGCAATGGATATCAGCTCGAAATGAGAAATCAGGGAACCAAGTTTGAATTCCAGTTGAATTCCTTGCATTCACTTATGTGCAAATACCCTTGGGAAAGGTATTAATCCATCTCTTCCCTCCAGTTATGGGTTAAATAATAGAACAGATTGGGTTCTATAGCCCTGGTCGGCAACCAGTCTACCACAGAAAGCAATGGCAACCTACTGCGGGATAATCTTCTGCCCAATCAGTCATGTCTCTTTCGAGACATGATCGCCGAAGCATGTATCACGTATGGCACTTAACTGACTGACTGAGTGTATACAATATTTAATGGAAGTAACATGTTTGTAATTTGGGAATGAAACTCAACCAAACTTAAAATGCCTAGCATCATGATCTTTGTAATTTTCATTCTTTGCCCCAAATTCTTATAACTGAATTAATAAAACAATATCAGATTTCTTTTTTCTATACCTTGTAAGAATATCAAATTTCATCTTTTTTATATTCCTTAGAAAAATTTCCAATTTTTTTGTAAATAACTTGTAAAAATCTCAGATGCTTTTATACATTTATAGCAAAAATCTCAGATTTCTTTTTTTATACATACCTTAAAAATGTCACATTTCATATATATGTATAAAATATCAAATTTTTTTTATATTCTATGGAAAAATCAGATTTTGTTTTTTATATATTTATCTGGAAAACACATTGACATAAATCTTCACAATACCAAATAATGCATAAAAATAATAATTTAAAAAATATACTAAAAGATGCTAAAAAAATAAATTAAATTAAAATAAATACCTACCTCAAATTCACAACCTTCATAGAACTCCACTGGTAAAATAACAAATTGTGTCTTGGAGATTTTGATAACCTCATCTTGCTTTCTAGCTGTTTTAGGAGATATTTTTGGTAAATAATGTTTAAGTCCAACCAGGAAGCTATGTGGACTATTTTTTTCATTGTACATAGAATGGTCTTTTTTATCAATCTCTCTTAGTATTAAATCAGAATGTCTGTGCATTGGTTCTGTTTCCCCTTCACTAGAAACTGAATGGATGCTGTCAGTTGAATTATTGAAAAGGGCATTTGGTGCTATTGGAGCATAATGTTTTTTCGTGGACAAATCATTCAAACTTGATGATTTCCATTTTTGAACCTGTGGGGAAGGACTCCCATGCATATCAGACAGTACAAACTTGATTGTTGGCTGCAATTTCTCTTCTTGTGTCATTTTGATTGAGGGGGGTGTTTATTTTACTATTTTGAAACAATAAAACTCTCAGAAAATACACATTATCAAAGATTCATTTAAAATTTTTTGTTTTGTTTTTTTACTTGTTTGAAACAGAATAACATGGTCAGAAAATAGACAATATCAAAGATTCATTTTTTTAATTTTTTTTTGTTTTTTACTTTTTTGAAATAACATAACATGCTCAGAAAATAGACAATATCAAAGATTCACGTTTTAATTTTTTTTGTTTTTTACTTTTTCGAAACAATGAAACTGTCCCAAAATACACATTATCAAAGATTCATTTTTTTATTTTTTGTTTTGTTTTTTACTTATTTGAACCAATAAAACTGTCAAAAAATGAACATTATGAAAGATTCTTTTTTTTTACCCCCCCTACCTAATCTGTGAATTGTCGTTGGATAATTGACATAAAACTGTAAATTAGTCCCTTTTTGGAACTAGACTGTTATTAGTATGAATATTTGTTGGTTTGCAAACATAGGCAAAAAGTAAGAAAAATAAAAATCTTTTATATCTACTTCAAAGTGTGCATAGTATGCCTAATTGTTTTTCAAAATAAGTAAATCCAGGTTGATGAGTATATCAGCTGTTGAAAGGTTCTTTCTTAGATAAGAACTCGGTTAAGATCTGTAAGTAATTAGGAGAAGTAGAATAAATAACGACTTAATAAGTGAAAACTGTAGCAAGCATACCTATCTACAGATATCAGTAATCAACCATCTGTGACATATACACCTGTTGTATAAAGAAAAAAGAAACACCCTGAAGAAGTGTTTATATCGTCCCGTCAGAAGTTTGAAGTTATAAGAAACAATACACTTTTGAAGTTTATCCCTTGTACGTGCTGTCTCCATCCTTTTTCTGTATTTCGTCAGCAAATATCAGCAGGATGAAATCAATATATACATATCCAAAAGCAGCTGATGCCTGCTGAAGTTTTAAAAAGTTTTACAACTGGCGACAAAACAACTCCAATGAAAAAATGTTTCCCAGAGTAGGAGAGTGTTATTATATTATCTCACTGTTGTGTTAACAAATGTGTGTGTGTGTGTGTGCATTTTCTTCTTTTTTTTTTTAAACCTTCTAACTGATAGCTGCCTTGTCACACAACCAACATTAAGAAAGAACAACAACAGTGTAGCCCACGACTTAAGTTGTCATCAGCATTTTTTTCACTGCCCTACATAATCAGGGTAAATTTAGATATGGAAAACACTTCAATAACTTGTGTTACTACTTTTGGATGCTAATTCCAATGTTTAAACCTCAAAAGCGATCTTATGTTAAAACATTGAAGTTATATGCAACTATGAACAACTAATAAGTGTATGTTGAACATAGAAACTATTAGGCCAAAGTGAAACCTACTTAAAATAATTTTTTTTCCTGTCAACAAAACTTTGTAAACCTCTTTATCAGTCATGCATGTCCCATTAGAGATTTTATCAAGCCAAGGATAGATTATCACTGCTCAGCACGTATTTTAATTCAGGTGTGGCCTTTGCAATACATGTTGATTTTACTTCTATTACTTACACGCACAAAAATATTTCCTTGGTTCTGAATGTCAGGAATATTTCTATTTCTTTTGAAAAGTAGAAGTACTTTTTATAAAATCCAGCCTTGTAAGAAATAGATAAATGAATATATAAATAAAGGTTAATGCCCACTTGCTAATGTGAATGAGAACTGCTCCTGATAGTAAAAAAAAAATGAAGTTTATGATCTCATCACTTGAAACCCCTCCCTCGAAACAGAGAAACAGTTTTTTTTCTGAGGTTGTGGGTGGAAGTTGGAGAAGAGAGTTGATGTTCTGAGTTCAATCTCAAACCAGTAATCTGTTTATGCACAAGAATTGTATAAAGAAATCTGAATCTAATATTTGTTAATTAGATTGACAAAAATTGTGGGAATGAAAATTAAAAAATATTTTTCTCAGCCAAATGAAAAATATCATTATACATATAATATTCCTATTCTGTCAGCAACATCTGTCTTAATTACTAACCACTGACAATAGTTTCCTCCCTGATTACAATGTTTTCTATAATAAATCTAAAACAATGCAGTACTATAGTAAATTATGAACAAGGCATTTATATATATATATATATATATATATATATATATATAAATGCCTTGTTAATATATATATATATATAAATGCCTTGTTAATATATATATATATAAATGCCTTGTTAATAATTTACTATAGTACTGCATTGTTTTAGATTATATTATATATATATATAATAGCCATATTCTGTCATCAACACTTAATTCCTGACTATGGATGTATGGGTAGAGTAATGGATAGCAGCTCAGAATGAAAAACTGGATAGCAGAGTTCAAATTGCATTCACTTGCAAATATTCTTGGAAAATACATGAATCTATCTCATCTATTCTTATTTATGGATAAAGTAGCTGAGTAGACTGTGGTTTTAGCTGTGATTGTTAAATTTATATGGCCAACTGAATTAAAAAACAGCCAGGTATGAGCTAGCAACTCCATCTCGTAAAAACAGCAATTCATAACATGCTGAGAGCTGTAGCCCTTATGCACCACAGGAATTCTACAAGTTTTGAGTGCTGTGGCGCTATACTCCTCAAGGAGGCTATGAATATAAGAGAGTGTAAATCCTCACCAGTGAAAAATCCCTTTCTTCTTGGTTTTTAATGCAATCATAAGATTAACAATGTACTTTTATTATTAGACCATTAGCAATGTATGCACATCAAATAAATAAATATACACACACACACAAATATAGGGTTGATATAGATGGAATTGTGGTTGTGGTGCATTGAATATCGGCTCAAAATGAGAAATCGGGGAGCCGAGTTCAAATTCCAGCTGAATTCATTGCATTCACTTACGTGCAAATACCTTACTATTCCTTCAAGTTATGGGTTAAATAGCAGGACAGACTGGGTTCTATAGCCTTGGTCGGCAACCAGTCTACTGCAGAAAGCAATGGCAACCTACTGTGGGATAATCTTCTGCCCAGTCAGTCATGTCTCTTTTGAGACATGATCGCCCAAGTGTGTATCACATATGGCACTTAACTGACTGACTGATAGATGGAATAAAATTCCAATATCCCAAAATAAACTTTTTTTTTCACTTTCAGTCAAGTGCCATACATGATACATGCTTGGAGTTGTTTTATCACCAGTTTTAAAACTTTTTAAAACTTCAGCAGGCCTCAGCTGCTTTTGGATATGTATATATTGATTTCATCCTGCTGATATTTGCTGACGGAATACAGAAAAATGATGGAGACAGCATGTACAAGGGATAAACTTAAAAAAAAAGAGACAGACATGGCCGACTATGCAGAAGATTATCCTGCAGTAGGTTGCCATTACTTTCTTACTTAAAGTCTCCTTTTTGTTTCCATTTTCTGTTTTTTAATACTTAGATTTGCTTTTTGAAGACATCTTTAGCTATCCCAATTCTCTCTTGGATTTTAGTATTGCACTTTGTGTCCTGTTAAAATATTTTCTGATAAACTGCATCTGGCAACAAGGCCTCTGATAGGGAGATTAGAGGTTTTGAGGAGTGTGGAATCACTTCTTAATTGTTGTTGCTTGCAGGTCCACTTTGACACAGGGTGGTAGCACCTGCTATGGTCACAACTACAGGCAAATAGTTAACCCCCAAATATATCAAGTACATTATGAAAGCATAAAAATAAATTTTTATCAGAAAAATACTAACAACAGGTTAAAAAAAAATTATCAGCAATATATTTTTGAAAGAAAAAAAATATCATGAGCAATACATTTTGCTCTCAACAAAAACCCTCTTAACGCCAATGAAACCTGATTTACAAATTGATTTTTTACAAAGAATACATATTCTATTCATACAAACCTATCTTAAAAATCTTGTTGTTATTAAATAATTCATTGAAATCAATATATCATAAGACAAACCAAACCAAAACACTTCCCGAGTGTTTAATTTTTTTAATTTTACAATTTGTTGTTTTCAAGTTAGGGTGTTACTTTTGCTAATACCTATGAACTTCATCTTCTTGCTTTCCTTCACTACTTTCTGCAGGAATGTTTTCATAATTGCCTTGCTATGTTTGCTGTTAATACTATGGTCACCAATAATGAATCTTGGTAGAACTAATTGTTTAGCATCACCTCACTGTATAGATGAACGAGAAGACATATCCTTGATTTGTACCTCTTTTTATGTTTTTTATATCTACTGAACCATTTTTAAGGTTATCCAGTAGTTCTTTTCATATACTTCATCAAATGCTTTTGCATAATCTATAAAACACAGGTACACATCCTTCTGCATTTGTATTTCTCTTTCTGATATTGTAATGAGCATAAATATTGCATTCCTTGTTCCAGTGTCTTCAACTCACACTGTTTTATTTCAGGTCAGATGCATGATATGCTTATCAGACTTTTTGTTATATGGCTCATTAGGTTGATTGTTCAATGGGGTTCATTTATTTGTATCTAGTTTTTTAGGCAGTGCTATGGAAGTAGATTTACTTAGGTCTTCCTGAATTTCACCACTGTTATATATTTCATTTCAAATTCCTCTTCTTGATAGTGGTTATATGATGCTTCCAATGGGCTTGTTTCTTGTTTGATGATGTCTCATGCTGCATCATTTATAATGCAGTCTATGATGGTGATACCTTTGATAGTTCTGTAGCAACTCATCATCTAATGCTTAGATTCTTTGCTTTAATTCTGCTGTTAATGCCCATGATTCACAGGTACACAGAAAGCTTGAGAATTCTTTCTGATTTATGTTTTAAAGCAGATTTTCTTATTTTTTTCCAGATTATTCTTATTTTGGAAACAGATGTCATTGTTTGTACAGATTTTGAAATTATTTCTATCCTAGAGTCCTCTTTACTGATAACTGAGCCAAGAAAGTTGATTTGGTTCAGTACTTTAAGTTCCTGAATATTTGCTTTTATCTTACTTGAAAGTACTTTCTTGCTGTTTGACATCATGTTTTTAAAACATTAATTAGAGGATGTTTCATCTAAGTTATTTAACGGACTGACTTACTAATCATACTGTTTTACATTGTAAATCTGATTCTGTACCAATGGTTAAAAGTGTACTGGCAGCCACAGGGTTCCTGTGTACTGGCAGCCACAGGGTTCCCTGGCCACAGGGTTCAGAATTGGTTGATCTATGCATTTATATAGATATATTTAAGTTATTTTATAGTTGGCAGTATCACATAACATCTGCTATTGATCCCTGCATACTAACTGACTTTGTTGGTCTGTTGATGCTTGCATATCTATGCAGCTGGCTGGGTGCTGCCTGATCCAGGTATTTTTAAAGATTTTTAATACCTTGTCCTAACTTTTCTTGGGCTTACTACCTTTCCATTCTTCAAGAACATTATAGCAGTTTTTATCTTCTCCTTTCATAGCACAATTTGTTTACAAGTAATAAGATATTTTTTTAATCTAAGCATGGCAATAAAGCCACTAAGATGCAAAGGTGAGGGGGTTACTGAGAATAAAAGAAACTGAGGAAATGTTACTAAGGAGAGAGGACAATAAAAATGTTATTAAGGAGGGAGGACAATAATGTACAGCTTTCAGAGAGAGAGCGAGAGAGAGAGAGAGAGATGTCAATTGATTTAGCATTTAATTTTTTGAAGAACATAGTTGACAAGAAAGTAAGAAGTGAGAAGAGAATTCCAGAAGTAAGAATTGCAGGAGAAGAAATTATTAGCATAGAATTTATGTTCACATCTACCAATTTCAACTATAAAATGATGAGACATACCTACCAATCATACTTAAATTCATGAATTTAACGTACTAGAGAGGAAATATCATCAGAACAATTACCATAAAATTTTTTATAGAAAATGCACAAGAAATCTATTACAGTAGTGGAAAAGTAATTGAAGCCAAGATGCCAAATCAAAATAGTTGACAACTTCCTTCTCATAGTGGCTTCTAGTAAGTCAATTAAGTGCCATACATGATACAAGCTTGAGTAATCATGTTTCAAAGAGACATCACTGACTGGGTAGAAAATTTTCCCCCAGTAGGTTGCCATCACTTTTTGCAGTAGAATGGTTGCCAACCAAAGCAATAGAACTCAATCTATCCTGTTATTTAACCCATTCCTGGGTATTTGCGTGCAAGTGAATGCAATGAATTCAACTAGAATTCTAATAAGTGGGAAGCTAAATTAAGACTGACAGGCAACATATACAAGCTTTCACTATTAAGTCAGGACAGCTAGTGAAATACCCAATAGAACTTCAGGTTGCAGAATTTACTTTATACTAATTTTCCCAAGAAAGGTATTGATCAATATCTTTTTCTTTCCACTTAGCTATGGGCTAAATAGCATGCTAGATTGGTATTTAATGGTTGATTCATTTTTCTACAGCTTATCAACTCTTTCCAGGCTATTTAAGCTAGAAAATATTTTTTTTAATAATCATATCGCCCCAAGCAAGGCATTTTACTGCCACTATTTTGCAGGGGGTTACATAGGACGAAAGTTATAAGAAAGAGTGACAGGTTATAGGGGGTGTCAAGAAGTGGGTAAGAGAAGGATAAGAATACTGATGAGTGGAGTGGATGAGAAAAGGAGCATGAGAGAAAGGATGCAAGTCAGTAAGATAGGAGATAACTATTGACTTTACATTTAAATTCTTGGAGATTGTAGCTGTTGGGGAAGCAAGTAAATGGAAGGGAATTCCATGGGAAGAATATTTTAATATTGTAAGAATTTGGGGGAGATATAGTGATTTAGTGATACAACACTTACTCATTAACCTATAGCTGGGGGAGAAGAGTGAATTCATGATTTTCACAAGAGTATTTGTGTGTAAGGGAATATAAAAATCCCAACTGGAATTGTAACTCTGCTCTCTGATTAACAATTTCAAACCCTTATCCATAACCCCATTTGCACATTCAAGCTTACCTGGAATTCAAATGCAGTTACCCATCTAGGTACTAACCACGTTGGACATTGCTTAACTTCAGTGATCTTACAGGAACCAATGTTTCAGTGTGATGTGGCCATAAGCCTGGGATTTATAGGCTTATTTGGCAACTTCCTTCTCATAGTAAGTCAGTTAAGTTCCAAATGTGTCATACATGCTTAGATGATCATGTCTAAAAAGAGACATGACCAACTGGGCAGAAGATTTTCCCACAGTAGATTGCCATTACTTTCTGCAGTAGATTGGTTGCCAAACAAAGCTATAGAGACCCAATCTGTCCTGTTATTTAACCCATAGCTGGGGAGAACAGATTAATACCTTCCCAAAGATTTTTGTGTGTAAGTGAATGCAACAAATTCAACTGGAATTCTAGTAAGTGAGAAATTAAATTAACAGAAAACATACAAACCTTCTCTATTAAGATAGACCAGCACAGAAAGGATAATGGAGTGACAGAACTGCATTCACCCCAGATTAATCATGTAAAACTAGGTACTTTTCTGCTGTTTGTATCTATGTCAATTAAAACAAAGAATATACAAGAAATATTATATATTGTTTTTATTAATATATGTATATATATATATATAATGTTTAATCTGTTATCAAACAAAGAGTATAAAATGGTTTACATTGAAGTACCCAACTGAGTATTAGTAATTTAATTTCACCATACTGTTCAAGTAACAGAACACTGGTATATTTGATATGTCACCTGCCCCTTTGCTTTCAAATCGCACGCTCAAATCAGAGTAAGCATCTTGTTAATTTTATATATCTGATTGTTTTCAGCATGTCAGGGACAGATGAACATGAAGAAAACAACAATATCACACTTTTCATTGAACAGATACATAACTAGATTGCCATGTCAATGAAATAAATGAGACAATAATCTAATGAATTAAAACATTGGTTTGTGAAATTTCTGACATAGTAATTGTGAGTTCAATCCCTGGGCTAGAAATCAGGGCCAGCAATAAATGAGCAACACTAGATAAGAACTAGACAACTCGAGAAATGTTCAGTGGAATTTTTTCTTTTTTTTTTTTTTTTCAACCATTTCACCCAAATCAAGGCTAAACTGTTACTGGTGCACAGGGGTTTACTGTGAGAGAAAAATGAGGTATAACAGGTGCTGAAGAAAGGATAAGAGATAGATGGCATTCAAGGAGACTGAAGATAGTGATTGACATTGCATTTAAACTTTTGAAGATTGTAGCTATCAGGGAAGCAAGTAAATGGAAGGAAGTTCCACAGATGGAAAGTGTAAAAAAAAAACTGTTAGAGTAGAAGAGGCATTTACATTTAATTATTTTGGCAGTAAAAGGGTATAACTTTCATGCTAATCTAGTAACGCATATAAATTCATGTGATTAGGGCACCAGGGAAAGAATCTTGTCAGAGCAGTTGCCATGATATAGTTGCCATGAAAATATTTGTAGAAAAGACAGAGGGAAGCCATGTTACATTAGTGAGAAAATAACTGAAGTTAGGCTGCCAAGTCAGGATCAATTGCATTGCAAATTCTCCTTTGGATTTAGTTGAAAACCTCAAGGTCAATTGCAGGAGAACCTGACCAGATATGGAAACAGTATTCAATGCATGAACAAATGTGCAAGATGGATTCTGACACAAAAATCTTTGTGGTCCCACACAGTAATCCAATCATCCTAGCAGTAGATGTAGCTATAGATTCAATGTAGCTGTTCTACTTCAGGTTGATCAAGAGAATGAAGCCAAGAAGTGCTGTTTGTTGCTCTCTAGGAGACTAGCACTATCCATTCAGGTAGCAAGTGGGAAAGTTTCTCTACAGTGGTCAAAGATGAGCTGAGAACAATCTACTACCATTAGTTAAAAAAAAGGTTCAGTTTGAATTATACAGATTGAAAAGCACCTGATGAAGACCAGAGAGCACACCAACCAAAACAGTGTGATAACAAAAACAAAGATTTACATTATTTGAACTATTGTCCTCATCTATGTTGCCATTTGTACGTTTCGGTCATTGTACGCTCCAGCTTTCTTCAGGTGCTAGGAATTTCGAACCAAACCCTTTATTACAATCACTGGGGTACATCATTCTCATCCCTTAAGGAGACATGGCCCAGTGGATATAGACATTGGTTAGTTCCTGTGACTTAACCTGAAGAGTTGTGAGTTCAATACCAGGCTACAGCAGTGATGAACAAGTAACTTGCAGAGTTAGAGAGAGATAACTCATGACTTCCAAAAGAGGCATTACTACACAAGGGATGAGAATGATATACCCTAGTGATTGTAATAAAGAGTTCACTTCAAAATTCCTAGCACCTGAAGATGGCTGGAGCATACAACAACTGAAACATCGTACAAATGGTAACAAAGACGAGGACAATAGTCTGAATAATGTAAATACTGTAAATACTATCTCATCTCAGAAATATAGAAAAATAACAAAGATGGGGATAATAATCTGTATGTAAATAATGCAAATAATACATGAGGAGACTACAGGTACTTCACTATTTTTAAAGTAATTTAACCCATTAAAGCCCACTATCCCATCTTTGAGATGGTGGGCATTTATGGTTTATAATTAATACCAGATTTTGTTAAACCCACTTAATTGTTTATTTTTAATCAATTCATCTCAAGCAAAGTGACAATGATGCAAGGAGCATTAAAAAAATAACAGAATTTTACAAGGAACCAGAAACCTAATCCTAAACAGAGAACTCCTGTAAAGTGTGAACCAGACAATAGTCAAACCTATCTACTCCTATTAAGAATAAAAAAAAATGAAAATAAAGTTTCAGAATTTAGGCAGCGATATCTAAAGTATAGAGTTGCAGTAGACTTTAGAAGGAAGCAGAAACTGTTTAAGTAAGTAATTAATACATGTACCATATATGCTAGGATGTGCGTTGTGGTCCAGTGGATATCAGCTCGGAACGTGAAATTGGAGAGCCGAGTTTGAATTCCAGTTGAATTCCTTGCATTCACTTCCGTGCAAATACCCTTGGGAAAAGTATTAACCCGTCTATTTCTTCCAATTATGGGTTAAATAACAGGACAGATTGAGTTCTATAGCCTTGGCTGGCAACCAGTCTACCGCAGAAAGCAATGGCAACCTACTGCGGGATAATCTTCTACCCAGTCAGTCATGTCTCTTTCGAGACATGATCGCCCAAGCGTGTTTCACGTATGCCACTTAACTGACTGACTATATATGCTGAAGTATAGTATGAGTTTTATGATTAGTTTTTTAAGCAAAATAGTCAGTTACGCTATACCCAGTTTTTTTTTTTTAATAGTAAAAATCATGCATTTTTGCTGACTGGTTGCACTATACTCAGGTAAATCTTTCTAGAAGGTTGTATCAAGAGCAATATAAGCACATGGTTAGTTTATACATGAGTATGCAAAAACATATTGGTGCACTGGGGTTTACTATGAGAGAAAAATGAGGTACAACAGGTGTTGGTCACCACTCTACCGGAGAAGAAAATTGCAACCTACTGCAGGATAAATCTTCTGCCTAGTCAGTCATGTATCAAAAGAGACATGATCCACCAAGTGTGTATCAGTTGACTAACTGATGCATAGTATATCTAAAGTTTATGGCATTATTTCAGCTTTGTTGCACACATTGATCTAGTAATGAAAACAACTTTTATCAAAATTTAATAATAAAATTTAAAATTTATTTCTTAAATTAATTTCCAGATTATTTTTGTGGAGGGGGAACTATAATTAATACTAGATTTTTAATTTATTTTTCATAATTAACACTGGGTACTACAGTATGTAGGAATGGGTTAGTGATAAAAAAGTAACACATTTTTTTACTAGTTTCAAATATTACATATTTTATAGCTGCAGGTGGACCATGTACGCATTGACTGGATTTGTTTTTTTTGTTTTGTTTTTTTTTGCTATCTTTAGTTTTACTATGCAGTTTCTTCAAATGAAAAGGTTCTACAGAAGGATACTGAGAATAACATGGATGTAGTATATGAGCAACTAAGAAAATAGAGAGTAAAAGGACACTATTTAGAATCAGAAAAAGAAATTTTAAATTTCTTTGGTATATAATGAGGAAAGAGGGCATGGCGACTTTGACACACAGGACATACTGAACACAAGAAAAGCAGATGGAAACAAGTTACTTGTCTAATGAGTTTGCGTCAATGGATAGCAGAATATGAATTCAAAGAAATATTAAGAGGACAAACATTACTTCAAGCTACAGCAAATAGGAAGTTATGTTGAGTCATGATCGTTAGCATACTGAAGGAACAGGGTACATAAAATTAGAAGCTAAAATACAGGCTCTCTGTTTTGATATCTAGTTCAATAAATTCAGTGTATAGAGAGCATTGTGATGACATCAATCCCAAGTATGAATGACTTGGTAATTTCTCATATATTTATACCTGGAAGTGCATGTTGACAACTCTTACGAAACGAAAATCAAAATTGTTTCAATTACATTTGAGAGTTTTATGCTTAAATATCAAAACAAGTCCTTACAGTGGCTAGTTGTATCACTGTAGCAATGATTTGTTACTAGGATCTTAAAAAGATATGCATATGAAAGTGACTGACTAAGTACTTGCACTATCTATGCTAAAGTACTGGCTGCTATATAGTTTGTCAATGATGTATCTTTTTTATATGCCATATCCTTTCAGGATGTAGGCAATCATGGACTTCCACTTGTCCCTATTACTTGTCACTTTTAAGATTTCCATCCTATGAGTATCAGATTCCCCAAGCCTTACTTCCTCACCTTATAAAAAATAATCTTTTTTTTCTTCCTTGCTTTGTTCAAAATGTTGTTCATATTAGATGAAGCACTCTCTCTCAGAAACTTTAACTAAGATTTACTCAGCATAGTTGCAGCAGAATCCATAGATGTTGAACAAATCCAAGTGTACCTGATCAACAATGATACCTATAGGTCTAGAAAGTCATTCTATTTGATACTGTTCAGTATCCAAAAACAAAAATGACAATCGTTTCCAAAGGTTCAACACACAAGAGCAGTTTTCTTGTTGGCTAACAAAGTAACATAACTCAAAAAGGAAAATATTTACTGGTAAAAATAACAAGTACTTTCTGGTAAAAATAACAAATAGCCACCAGTAATAGTTTATTGAGTTTTGATTAATGGCATATCAACCTTAGTGGGTTATTTAATGCCAAAAATGTGGGATTTTAAGGTATTTTTTCTATTTTTTTTATGTTTGGCTATAGTGAGAAGATTGATTTAGTCAGATTTTAATGAAAATTCTTTTGTTTTTATTCTTATTTATTTCATTCAAAAATGTGTTGTGGCAATGATTTTTTCTTCAGAAATATATTATTGGTAATATTTTTCTTTCAAAAATGTATATTTTTCTATAAAAGTCTATTTTCATGTATATATTTCTATAAAAGTGTTTTTTTATAATTTCATAGTGTCTTGACCCCAGTTTGGTGCTTAACTATTTGCCCATAGCTAGGACCCTAACAGATGCTACCACTTCAGGTCACAGTGGACCTGGGGACAACAGAAATTAAGAGGTAGTTCCATGCTCCTCATAACCTCCCAATCAGAGGCCTTGCTGCTGGATGAAGTTTACCATCATACCCAGGACCACCAGTAATATTTATAAGTACTTACTGGTAAAAGTAATAGGTCTTCCACTGACAGTCCACTGCTGATTTGATTCTCCTGGCAGAATTTGGTAAAAGGGCATTCTTCTTGCAACTTCTGCTGTAACATACTGAAATATGCAAAAAGAACTTGTTAATTATGTGCATAAATTTAGAAAAATAGTGCTACTGAAATTGACTTTTCTGCTCATAAAAAAAAATTTTTTAAAATTTTGTGGGGAATCATTTTTGAAGATTATCTATGACTACACTTTCCTTTACCCTCGGCATTTGTCAGAATAAAAATATACTTAGTTTTTGTCACTTTAGAAGAGACTTGGCCAAAATACAAAAACTCTCAAATCAATCCCTCACTTCTTAAAAAGTTGCCTGTACTTTGCTTTTATCTACAAATGTCAATCATGTTTATGTCATTGATAACTTCATACTATTCTTCTTCTTCTTTTTATGTGCCCTGTCCCTTCAGGACGTAGGCGATCATGGTTCTCCACGTCTCCCTATCCCTTGTGGCTCTTAGTATGTTTGCTCCTGTTACTCCTGGCAACCCCCGTTTCGTCATCCACCTGATCAGGCCCTGCAAATATGTTATCTGCTGCCTTCCTCTGTCTCTCTTTCCTTCTATCTGGCCTGTCAGTATCAGGTTCTCCAGGCTCTCCTTCCTCATTGCATGTCCCAGGAACTTCAGTTGTCTCTTCTTGATGCTCAGTATTAATTTCCTTTTTGTTGCCATTTTTTCCAACACCTCATCGTTGCTTGCATGCTCAGTCCACGATATCCACAGCATCCTTCTGTAGAACCACATTTCTGCTACTTCCAGTTTTGTCCTCATTTTCGATGATATTGTCCAGCATTCACTGCCGTATTGAAGAACTGACATCACGTAGCAGTCCAGCACTCTTTTCTTTGTTTCTAGTGAAATTTTCCTGTGTGTTACTACTTTACTCAGCTTCTGGAACGCGTCCTTTGCCATGCCAATTTGCCTTCAGATCTCTGTGTCGCACTTTCCATCTCCTGTTAGAACACTTCCTAGGTATTTAAATTTTTGTACTTGCTTGATTCTGGTATCCCCCACCTGTATTTGGCATTTTGGCTTGCACCTTTTGCTGATGACCATGCATTCAGTTTTCTTAAAGTTTATTTGTAGTCCTTTTTTGTCGCTCTCCACCGCTACCTTCTGTAGGAGGTCTTGTAGTTTCCTTTCCATGTCTGCAATATACGATTATGTACTGGAAAAAGATCATTGTCAGTAGTAGGTAATTAGTAATGATTTCAGCACAATTTCAAATTTTTGTAAATAAAAACAAAGTACATATTGATTTTAAGACTGGGCTTATATTATAAACAGGATGTTTTTTTTTAGTAATATTTACTCAACATAAAGCCAATGGGCCGCTCAAGATAGAGTTTACTGTATGGAGTTGAATTAACATAATAAAGGGCAAAAGTGAAGTTCTTGGGAAGTGGCTATAGTCTGGTTGATTAAGAATGAATACAAGGTTTACCCAGAAAAAAATGTTACCAGGACACGTTTTATATCATTGCAAGTAGAATTTTATATCCTGCAAAAAAATAAAAAGTCCTCTCTCATCCACCTTGTGGAAATTTTTATGGCTGTCTTTTTTAAGTACCACTTTCTTTAAAAAAAAAACAAAAAAAACAAACAGGTGCTATATAAGGTGAAACATGGTTCTTAGCCACTTAAGTAGTTTAAACTACATGCACAGATTAAGAGTTATTTGAACATTATGATGTGAATTTCTGATGTTTAGTAATTTAGGTTATATTTTGCTGATTGTGCAATATAAGCTGTAACTGCTTCATATTCTTGTAGGTCAGATAGTATCAGCTAACAGATAGCATTTAAGAGAGACTTATTCAAAGTGGAGTTTATTTAAACTGTTCTGGATCAGTGAAGTGAAAAACCAACCAATAGTAAACAACCAAGATTGAATAGTAAGGAATACAGGAATTTTGTTTAATGTCTGTATTTTAACTTTTCTTCTTGAATGTTGCTGATGAAGATTTCTCAGGTTGTATTATTTATGATACCAACATGGGTTTTTTAGTTCAAAGAGGAATAATCTTCTTCAATACACATTGAAAAAATCTGAATATCCACACTTCTCTTGTATTCCTAATCACTTGGTTCTTGCAAGGATATAGGAGGATACAACATCTTTGGATGCTATGAGATATTTAGTAGCATATGGGTGCTTGATAGAAATAGAAAGGAATTTTTTCTTTTATTTATCTTAAGTAGTTCACATCCCTGCACTTATAAGTTATATATAAATATGATTGCACAATCTTTTCTACAATAGGAAATAAGGTTCAAGTTTGTTTCAAAAAGTTCTTCATAACAAAACTTCTCCTTCCGGTAAGTAAAAAAAAAGTCTTATGAATGGTACTGCATTGTCACAATTACTATCATCTACGCAGAAACCTCAGTGTCACACATTATTTCAGGAAAAGCTGTCTCAAGAGCTATTCAAGCACACTTCTTTGTACATGCAGCCTTGATGAGAAAACTTATTGATGGTGTGCTTCCAGCAGGTGCTGACCAATTAACTTCTCAGCTTTCAAACTCAGCTGATGTAGCAGATGGGGAAAAGATTACTTTCAGCATAAAAGATGTGTTTGCCTCTGTGGAGAATGAATCTGAGCTTCTAGATATTGACAACTTCCCTGATATGTTGCAAGACCATTTGCCTAAGAAACTAAAACATGGATGAAATAAACAATTTGTATAACAAACTGCAAGTGCATAAAATCAGTACTGATGACATTGGCAAATCTTCAGCTCTCATAAAGCTGCAAAGAGTGCTCAATACTCTGATGCATGAACTCAGGAACAAATCAAGAACAGCAAATTTATGGCTAGCCTACATTGAATACATGAGTGCACTCAAGCTGTATATTCATGCCAAAAAAAAAGGGGATTGGAATTTGCATCTTATGATGGTAGAGCAGATGCTAAATTTATTTGCAGCAACTGGGTATTTCAACTGTGCAGAGGGTGCAATATTGTACCTACAAAGAATGATAGAATTACCTGAAAAGTGTCCTTGGCTGCATCAGTAGCTATCAAAGAACAGGTTTGATTCTGTACAATGCAGTGATTGTTACTGGGCTGGCTTGTCAACTGACTTCATTTTTGAACAAGTTATGATGAGACCCATAAAAAGCAGAGGTGGGCTAATTAGAGGACAAGGGCTGACGGAATCAGTGAGATTAACCCATCACTCAAGTCCCATGCCTGACATATAGACAGCGCCACAATATAAAAAGTACATATGGTTTTATGAAGTAGTAACCTTCAAATAGCATGTAATGAAATTTGGGCGAAATTGGATTATTAGTTTACAAATTACATTTATTTAAGTGAAGCTACTGTTGCAAATTTTCAAAATAATGGAAAGATCTGAATTTCATGTACTGATAAAGCATTGCTTTCTGATGTGAAAACATACTGTTCAAGCAAAGCAACGGCTTCATAAGTTATTTGAACTGCTTCATCAGAAACAATGATTAAGAGGTGATATGCTGATTTTAAATACACTTGTACAAACACAAATGATGCTGAATGCTCAGGTCACCCAAAATTGACAACTGTCCCGGAAAACACCAAAAAATTCACAAACTTGTTTTGGCCAATCGTAAGTGAAGTCGTGTGAGATAGCAGAGGAGTTGAACATCTCAGAAGGCAGTGTATTCATCATTTTGCATAAACATTTGTTAATAAGAAAGCTGTGTTCAAAGTGGTTGCCACGCTTGCTCACAATCAATCAAAAACAGTATGTTGATAATTCAGAGCATAGTTTACAACTGTTTCAATGCAACAAGAAAGATTTTTTAGTAAATATGTGGCAATAGATAAAATATGGATCCACCACTTCACAACAGAATTAAATCGACAGTCAGCGAAGTGGACAGCAGCAAGTAAAAGATGTCCAAAGCAACTAAAGGTGCAAACATCAGCAAGCAAGATTTTGGCATGCACAAGGTATTTTCTTTCATTGATTACCTTGAGAAATCCAGTTGAATTCCTTGCATTCACTTACGAGCAAATACCCTTGGAAAAGGAATTAATCCATCTCTTCCCTCCAGTTATGGCTTAAATAACAGGGCAGATTGAGCTCTATAGCTTTGGCTGGCAACCAGTCTACCACAGAAAGCAATGGCAACCTACTGCAGGATAAATTTCTATCCAGTCAGTCATGTCTATTCCAAGACATGATTGCCCAATCGTGTATCACATATGGCACTTAACTGACTGACCTTGAGAAAGGAAGAACCATCAATAGCAAATATTATATAGCATTATTGGCACGTTTGAAGGAAGAAACCACTAAAGGATGGCTACAAATGAAGAAGAAGTGATCTTTTACCAAGACTACACATTGTGTCCCAAGTTGATCACAATGATGGCAAAACTACATGAATTGCACTTCTGAATTGCTTCCGCATCCACCCTATTCTCCAGATCTGACCTCCAGTGACTACTGGCTGTTTTCAGACATCAAAAGAATGCTATAGGGAAAGAGATTTGGCTTCAATGAAGAAGTGATATCGAAATCTGAGACGTATTTTGAGGCCAAACACAAATTGTTCTACAAAAAATGCATCGGATTGTTAGAGAAGCAGTGGAATCAGTGTATCACCCGAGAAAACAAATATGTTGATGAATAAAGCGGAATTTTGTCTAAAAGTTAGTGTTTTATTAGTTAGATTTATTGAGTGATGTGTTGATGTATGTGTATGGCATGCATACATGCACCCAAGTGCATAATGCCATGACAACACTGACCTATCTTGACCACACAACTAGCAAGCAACATGGAGAGCTGACTAGCACATGTCGGAAGAGAGATCTTGTTGATATAACCTTCAGTTTTTTTTTTTTTTAATCATCTCAACCCAAGCAAGGCATTCAACTGCCACTGTTATGCAGGGGGTTACACTAGGGAAAGTGATGAGAAAACGGGTTAGTTAGAGGATGTGTCAGGAGGAGGGTAATAGACGAATGAGAATACCGAGGATGTGGGTGGAAAAAAGAGCTTGAGAGAATGGATGTGAGTTAGTGAGACAGGAAATGTCTATTGCCCTTACATTTAAACTCCTGGAGATTGTAGCTGTCATGGAAGCAAGTATATGGAAGGGAATTCCACAGGTGGGAAGTGCATAAAAAGAAGCTGTTAGAGTAGAAATTGCAGTTACACTTTATTGGTTTCACTGTAAAAGGGACCTAGTTGCTAATCTAGTAGCTTGTGTAAATTCATACCTAGGGGGCACCAGTGATCTAAGTTCATTGGAGCAGAAGCCATGAAAGTATTTGGATCTTTCTCTGTGATCCAAACCAGCAAAAACTATTATCAGTATCATCTGCTTTGGCAGCATCCAATGATGCTAAAATCAATTGTGATATCATCAAGGAGATTCGTCACTCTATTCAGAAGAAGCTTGACAACATGAATGTTTGTTGAACTGAAAAATGTGTAAAGATTGATGGTAAAAATATTTATGCTGACCCTAATGCTTTGTTTTCAAGGCTGGTTGTTTTGTTGGAACGATATGAAGTTATAACTCCATTGTACAAGTTCAAACTCACTTCATTTCATAGTTCAATTTTCAAGTGAGAAGACAAACAAAGCTGTGCTGAAACACAGTCATACACAATGTTTGTTTTAGATGGAGATGCTGAAGTGATTACCTGAAACACAGTCATACACAATGTTTGTTTTAGATGGAGATGCTGAAGTGATTACCTCGGGTGACATACAGTGACATGGTTACACATTACCTGAGCTACATCAAGGCCAAGTATGGGCCATCAAGCATCATTTTTGATAATTATACAGGTCCATTCATAAAAGACCATGAACATCACCAAAGAGCAGCTCGGAATTTTGTTAACATACACATCAAAGATGAATTGCAAGGTGCTGTTCATCAAGAGTTCTTCCTCTCAAATGAAAACATCAAAAATCAGTTTGTCAAGATGTTATATCATTCCTTTGAAGAAAGCAGATACTAGGTGCTCCAAAATTAGATAGACACAGATGTGAACATTGTTTCTGGAACACTCAAACTAGCTAATTAAGGAAATTTAGAGGTTATAATAGCTGATGACACAGACATCCTTGATCTTTTACTTTTCCACTTTTCCCAAGACATGACCAACATTTATATACATTCTGAATGAATGAAGTCAAAAAAAGATAAAAAAGCTACTCAGCATCCATGAAACCAGAGAAAACAAACTCCTATATTCTGCAAAACTTACCAGTCATCAACACATAGAGTGAATGTGACTCAAAATCAACTGCATTTAGGCATGCGAAATGGAAAAAATCAAGCTTATAAGTCAAAGGAAATACCATCTTGTTGCACTATTTTAGATGATGCAACTGCTTTTCCTGCCTAAGTTGAATCTACAACCTGAAAGACTACCCACAACTGAACAGTCAGCTTTGTTCCACAGTCTTCCATGTTCATTTTCAAGCTATTATTTAGTCATTGTTGTAGCTGGGGTTGGAAAATGAGGAATGTTTTTTGCCTCAGTTCTTACTGATCTAAATACTGCTCCTGTGGATCTACTGAAGTTTGTGCATTGTAAGTGCAAGATTTTGTCCAAAAGTCCTTGCAGTACAAACATCTGCTCTTGCCAGTAACATGGTCTCACATGCATAACAGAACACAGTGATTGTCACAGCACTGATTTCAACAATGCTAGTCTAACTCTACAAGAAGAGAACAAATGGAAAGACGGTGCTAATTCATTTGGGTGTTTATTTTGAGTCATATCAGGCCATTTACAGTGTTCTGTTTGCTATTTTTGGTGGTAGAGTTGCAAACATTTCAGTACTCATTTGTGGTATCTTATAACATTTTTTGATGAAGTGCTATTTTCTAGACCTAGTATTTGTGCAATAGTGTTTGAATTAAAGATTTAAAATTCTATAATTTCCTGTTTTTGTACCAATGTTCATATTTTTGGCAGATATCAAAAACGATGTGAAAAGATATATACACTTTTTTTTAATAATAAGCACCTTCATTGTCAGGGTGAGCCACCAGTTTGCTTAGCAAAACAGGACTTTCAGGCATCAAGTCAGTTGTTTAATGTAATGATTAAAAACATTTTAAAAATTAAAACAACAAATTTGTTTTATAGCAAAATATGTACAAAATTTTGCGGTGGACTTTTGACTGTGGCCTGAGTTACAAGTGCTTTATTGAGTTGGGCCAAATTCAAAATGGTGGATTTGCAACTATATGCTAACATTTTCATATCTCCCAATATGGTCAAGTTGTATATCTTTAGAAAGTTCATATAGATAGGTGTGAGTTTGTAACCCTGGGTTTCACGCTCTTACAATCGTCAGACAAACTGATTAATTTTTTTAAAAAATTGGTTATATGTAAGGTTGTGTATATTCGTGTATTTTTGTGGAAGTGGGGGAAAATCTGTTGTCATGACAGATGCAGACATATATATATACATTTGTATACCCATTGACATGTGCAAGGACTCACACACATGCACGTTGGCCCACTGGGGCTTGCGTAAACATATATATGTGTATCGTGGGGGGCTCGGCATATATATGTATATGTGTGCCATTGCGCACATACAT
>JBBBDQ010000727.1:6970000-7157500 GCA_037127315.1 Ascarosepion bandense
TTATTACTATGGCTATTCATACAAGGTAAATATACCTGTCATGGTTTGTAGGGAGTTTTTTTTTTTTTTACAATGAGAACTCAGGTAGAAGATTTAAGTTAAGAAATTAATCTTGAATAAATAAATTCTTTATTGCTGCAAAAATGCCCTTATATGTCAAAACCAGCAAATTGTTTATTCAAGGGTAAATAACATAGATTAAATAAAATAACATAAATCTGACCAATCAGAAATGACACAGAAGCATTCCATGAAATTATGGGAAGCTTCACTAAACAGAGGTATTTAAACAAACAAAATATCCATATTTTTTTTTTTGTGTTTATATTTGTGTAAAATGATAACACTGTTAGATCAAGTTCTATCATTCTTTTATATATGTTTTTTAAAACAAAAAAACAAGGATATTGGATCAAACCTGGATATTTGCTGAATAGATTGTTTATGCCAATAAGAAATATATATGTATACATGTTTTTACAAAAGTTAACTTAAATGAAATAAATCTACAAGTGTGCATCATAAAGTGAAGACTAAATTCACTATAGATAATAATAGTAATTCAACTTACTACCTCTTCACATAAGTAATTCATCATTATATGTGTACACTAGCAGTATAGCCCAGCGTTGCTCGGGTGTAATGAAAGCTTTAGAACTAATCCATGGTCCTGGAGCTCAGACTCTTTGGACATTGGCATGAAAGACTAAAAAGCAATAGTTACTTCCAGTTAAATCAAAATCGTAGACTGAAAGAAAAATGAATGGCTGTAAGTCAAATTTTGATTTCGTGGTATCAATATCAAATGAGTTTTTTTCATTGTAAACTGAATTTTGAAGGCTAAATAAGTCCTCTGAGTAAATGGTATCATGACTGAGACTAAGAACTAAAATTCTACCTACTTAGAGCCAAACCCGAAGCAAAAACTAAAATAAAAAGGCTGAAAAAATACAGACATACAGTCAGATAAACAGACACACACACAAACATCTTGCCTTTTATATATATATATATTATTGATTTTCTGCACTTCTGTAAGAACTGCAATCTTGAAACTTCTGAATATCATTTCTTATGTCTTTGTCTATGAGTGTATCAAATTTGATTAAAATCGGACCACTCCTTCTATAACCCGATTTTTTGGATTATCGATTTTCGATATTTATCGGGGGTACCTTGACACAAAACCTAGCTAAGAACACTCGCAGACGCTTATAGTACAACTGTGTAAATTTTCAAGAAAATCGGTTCAGCTGTTTCAGAGTCTATAGGTAATGGATACACACACACACACACACACACACACACGCACGCGCACACACACACACAGACACACACACACAACACACACACAGACACACAGACACACACACACACAGACACACACACACACAGACACACACACAGACACACACACACACACAGACACACACACAGTTCCATTTATAAATAAGTGTAGATTAGATTTAGATTTAGATCTGTGTGTACATTAGGGATTACTGAAAAACTTTTTGTTCAAACAAAATATGATTTAAAATAAATCTAATATTTGGCCATTTGATTAGATTTTGGCTTCAAAGTTGATCTGGCTGACATTTTTATCATCCACTTACATAGATCCTCAAGATGTGGATGATAATGGTTCTCTACAACTTTCTGTTCTTTACAACTCCTTGTATGGTTTGTCTTTTTGCCATCTCTTCTAATCTCTGTTCTAACAACTATTTACACAATCTTGTTAAGTATAGTTATGAGCATGACTGTAAACTGCATCCAGCAGCAAGGCCTCTGATTGGGAGGTTGTGAGAAACATGGAACCTGTTAGGGTCCCAGTAGTACCTGTTAGGGTCCCAGCTATGGGCAAATAGTTAACCTCCAAACTAAGGTCAAAACAATATGAAAGTATAAAATTACACTTGTATAGAAATATATACATAAAAATAGTCTTTTATAGAAAAATATACATTTTTGAATGAAAAAATTACCAACTATACAGAACAATAACCTTTTGTTCATTGTATATACCACAAAGTGAAACCATGAAACTAAAAGTGATTTAATGCAGCAACTACCAAAACCCTTCATACTAATGGGAGACTTTAACCGCCATAATGAGTTGTGGGACATGATCATATGAGAACCGATGTTTCAATGTGGTTTGGCTGTAAGTATAAGGACACTTTATTATTGCTCACATGTTTGGTCTGTGGTATTCTAAGCATCCTTCTGTAAAACCACATTTCCTTCACTTCAAGTCATTCTTTCACCCTTGAGATTTTTTTCACTATCCCAATGTATCCTCAGTATTACATTTCTATCCTCTGTTAAAACACTTCCTAGATACTGAAACTTTTGTATTTGCTTAATTTTGATGTCTCCAATTTGTAGTTTGCATGTTAGGCTGCACCTTTTCTCACAAATGATATCTCTTCCTTCTTTCTTTCCATTACACCTTCTGTATTAGTTCCTGTAGTTTTCTTTCTATGTTTGCTGTCAACAGCATTAGAAAAATGCATCCTCTAACAGGTTGAAGCAGAGGTCGGTAACCTGTAGCACACCAAGCATCTCCAATAGCACAATTTGTTGGACTAAGAAAGTCTCTAGAAGATAAAAATTAGAAAAGTCTGCTGTTTTTCTCAACTGTTGAACATTTCTTTTGAGATCTTTTATCTATTTGAAGAAAATTGCTTTTTCGCTTTTTTTCAGCTTTTGGTTCAACTCATCCTGTGAACAAATTTTCTCTCACATGAAAGCAATGTTAAGTCCAAAATGAAGTTGCCTAACACTTGACTATTTGGAAATTTGCCTAAAACTCAAAGTAACAAAGTATGTTGCCAATTGGTTAAGACCATGCAATGGTAACATTCCCATTAATAATAAAAACTTTAAAAAAAATTAAAAACAGTTTATTTCTATTAATGTGGTTTACATATCATTGTATATATTACTATATAAAATATATTGTAGAACAGGTATATTGAGCTTGACTTGTATAAAGATGCATATGCTGTTGGCACACTAAATGATTTTAAAGTCCTAAGTCAACATATAGTTCTCAAAAGGTTGCCGACACCTGGGTTAAAGCACCTCGAATCTAACAACAGTTCTTCACCAATGTTTTTTGTTTCTGTTTTATTATTCATTTTCTATGAGCACTAATATTTTAGTTACACTTTCTGTCATCTCTCTGTTACTGCATTTTTAGTAATGACATATTATTGTATACTTAAAACACATTAGAGTGGATATTGTTGAGTCCTGTACCAAATTTGTATAAAAAAAGATTTCAAGAGAGGATAAAGCTAACAAAACAAAAGAGAGATAAAAGGCCTTAGCAATTACTGATTAAATATTTATGAAATGTCACCAACTTTTACATCGTTGCAATAAAGATCAACATAATAAATGCACGGAGATAAAGATTTTTATTATAAGGCTGAGAATGCAATAATCAACAACTAAGGTGAAAAAATAAATTACTTTACTTGAGTAACACAGCAGGAGCAAAGAAAACAAGTTTTTATTTTATTGAAGAAAAAACTTGATTTTATCATACTGATATCAGTTTTAGGGTCAAAGACATTTTATCCTGTTATCTATTTTTAGTCTCAATGACATTTTACATTTATTTTATCCAATTCTTAGCATTTTTTATATGTTCTTTTCTGTTTCTAATAAAAGATATTTTATTTCCCTTTATTCATTTATCTATTTTTAATTATCAAGAGCAATTTTCCTATATTTTATCCTATTCTTCTTCTTCTATGTGCCATATCCCTTCAAGATGTAGACAATAACGGATTTCTACATCTCCCTATCCCATCTCGCTCTTAATACCCCTTCTCCTGTTATCTCACTCAATCCCTGCTCTACCATCCATCAGGTATGTTATAAATTGTTTTCCTTTATCTCTCTTCCCCTCTATTTATCCAGTAGGCATCATGTCCTCTAAGCCCTTCTTCCTCATTACATGTCCCAAGAACTTCAGCTATCTTTTCCTGATGTTAAGTATGAGTTTACTTTTTGTGTCCAAAACCTCATTGTTACTTGCATGTTTTGGCCATGGTATCCTCAGCATCCTTCTGTAGAACCACATTTTCGTTGCTTCAAGTCTTTCCTTCATCTTTGATGAGATTGTCCAGCATTTTCTGCCATATTGAATGATAGATATTACAAAACAATTCAGTACTCTCTTCTTTGTTTCCAGCAAAATTTTCCTTTTTGTTAATTCTCTACTCATCTTCTGGAATGCATCCTTGACCATGCCAATGCACCTCCGATTTTCTGTTAAAACACTTCCCAGATATTTAAATTTCTGCTGGTTGATTTTGGTATCACCAACTAGTAGCTGGTATTTTGGGCTCTTCTTTTTGCTGATAACCATGCATTCAGTTTTCTTGTAACTGATATGTAGTCCTTTCTTTTTGCTTTCTTTAACGACTTCCTGTAGGAGGTTTTGTAGTTTCTTTTTTGTATCTGCTATCAGCACTGTATCATCTGTGTAACTTATATTGTTCAGATTGTGGCCACCAATGATGAATCCTGGCAGGACTTCTAGAGCTCTCAGAATGGTCTCATTGTATAGGTTGAATAGATCTGTTGAGGATATACATCCTTTTCTTACACCCCCTTTTATCTTTGTGTATTTGCTGAACACATTTGCTGTTCATACACAAGCAATTTTCTGCCAGTACAGATTCTTGATTACTCTAAGGTCTTTCCCGAATATGTCAAGGCTACCAAGCATCTCTAACAGGTCTTTGTACTGTATTTTGTCAAATGCCTTCATATAGTTGATGAAATACACATATTTCAGCATTTCTATTGCCCTTTCTGATAACATTCTAAGCATAAATATTGTGTTCCTTGTTCCAGTGTCCTTGACAAACACACACTGTTCTTGTTCTATTTTTGGTCTGATTCTGCTGCACATTCTGTTCATCATTCATTCATAGATCAGTTATGTGACTCATTAAGCTGATCTTTCAGTGGAGATCACATTTGTTTGCACCTGGCTTCTTAAGCAGTGCTATAAAAATTGATCTGCTTAGGTCCTCTAGGATTCTGCCACTATTGTAGATTTCATTTATAATTTCTGTGATTTTCTCTACATCAAAATTGTACAAAGCTGTCAACATCTCTATTACACTGTCATCTGATTCAACTGCTTTGTTTCTTTTCAGTTTAGTCAATGCAGTTTCCACTTCTGATTTTAATATTTCTGGTCCATTAATATTTTTGTGTATAATCAGTTGCTCTTTCTTGTCGTGTATGAGATCTTTTGTATATTCTTCCCACTGCTAAAGTATTTCCTTCTTCTCTAATATGAGTGTCCCATCCTTGGATTTATGCATCCCATTGAGGAGTATGTTTCTATTATTAGTTCCCTTATCTTTTTATGCATGTCTCTTTTATTGGTCAAGCTCAATCTCTCTATTTATGTGCATTTCTCATTGAGCCATTCCTCTTTCACCCATCTGCATTTGCTTCTTATTTCCTTGTGTAGTTTTCTGTGTCCATTCCATGTCTTGGCATTATTTTCAGTCTTCTTTACATTATATCAAGATTACCTCCCTTTATTATGAAAGACCATTTCATTCTATTTTATCCTGTTACTTCTCTTTAGGATGTCTGTTGTGGTGCAGTGGATATCAGCTTGGAATGAGAAATCGGGGAGCCAAGTTCAAATTCCAGTTGAATTCCTTGCATTCACTTACGCGCAAATACCCTTGGGAAAGGTATTAATCCGTCTCTTCCTTCCAGTTATGGGTTAAATAACAGGACAGATTGGGTTCTGTAGACTTGGCTGGCAACCAGTCTACCACAGAAAGCAATGGCAACCTACTGTGGGATAATCTTCTGCCCAGTCAGTCATGTGTCTTTCGAGACATGATTGCCCAAGCGTGTTTCACGTATGACACTTAACTGACTTCTCTTTAATATCAAACAGCATTTTCATTGATTTTAACCTGTTACCTCTCTTTGGTATCATAGACTACCTTACTTGTTTTATCTTATTACCCCTCATTATTATCAAAGTCCATTTACTGCTTTATTCTAAATATTTCTTTCTGAAATGACATGCAAGTCATTCTTATTCGTATTATTCATTATTCATTTATGTATCATGTGGGATTATCCTACTTTGCCTGGTAATTTCTGCTAGCAGCCACTAAGGCAGTGTTTCCTAAAGCAGTATTAAAAAAAAGGTACACTATCTGTTCATCTTTTCATTCACAAAATGTCAAAGAGACAAAATATATCTCATTCTCTTCTGTGTGAGTTCTTGTCTTCAGTCAATAGCAAAACACATCATACTCCATACAATACAGAAAGTATCCCATTTCAACAATCTAAACTTCTTTATAAATGGAACTTTGTCTGAGTGTGTGTGTGTCCATTACCTATAGACTCCAAAATGGCTGAACCGATTTTCTTGAAAATTTACACAGTAGTACTATAAGCATCTGCAAGTGTTCTTAGCTAGGTTTTGTGTCGAGGTGCCCCCGATACATATCGAAAATCGATAATAAAAAAATCGGGTTATAGAAGGAGTGGTTCGATTTTAATCAAATTCGGTACACTCATAGACAAAGATATAAGAAACGATATTCAGAAGTTTCAAGGTTGCAGTTCATACAGTAGTGCAGAAAATTTGATATCGATACCAGGAAATTAAATTTGACTTACATCCATTTATTTTTCATTCAGTCTACCCTTTCGCTTTAACTTGAAACAACTGTTGCTTTTTAGTCTTTCGTGCCAACGTCCAAAGAGTCTGAGCTCCAGGACCATGGATTAGTTTTAAAGCTTTCATTACACCCAAGCAATGCCGGGCTATACTGCTAGTTAATAATATTACAAAAAACAGATAAACCACAACACACTAAATAGTACATTTGTAATTTGCATAAATACCTGACCCTAAATAATATTTCACTTTAGCTACTGCTACTAACTGGTAACTTAATACCACCACAACCAACAAACATTCTTATTCGATGTTCAGTGCTAAAATCAGTTAAATTTATTTAACTAGTTTTGCTAGTTTGTTTTAAAATTAAAGATATTAGGCTTTGCTAGAAAAACCACTGAAAATGTGGCAGAGAGAGACTGAAAGTTTCACCGATGGTAATGTTTTAGAGAAAGAGGTTAAGAATTCTTGGCTCTGAATGGAGAACGGGTCAATTCACACATAATTAGAATAAAATATCTGTTCATTATGCACCCATCCCTGACACCAAACAGACAATCTCATCATATATTATTTGTAATGACACAAGAAATCTAATTTGCAAATATATGAAACAGATACAGATTAACAAGCTAGTTCTCTCTAAATTACAGAGAATGAATATTTTGCCTCTTAAGCAACTGTGTTCCTGATCAAACCAAACTAATAATTATATTGATTATACCTCTACATGTCTATCTCAATAACACACATTACACCTATCTAACCGTAGCTCAATTAGGATACATTTAAACACACATGGAAACCTACCAAGCTCTATTCGCAACATACTAGTAGAAAATAGAAGTATAACAGCCTCATCAACATACTAGTAGAAAATAGAAGTATAACAGCCTCATCAACATACTAGTAGAAAATAGAAGTATAACAGCCTCATCAACATACTAGTAGAAAATAGAAGTATAATAGCCTCATCAACATACTAGTAGAAAATAGAAGTATAATATCTCACCACATCATAAAGGAAGATTAAAAATAATGACAGCACTAATAATAAAAAAGGAAAAGTCAACACTAAGTAACATTAACTATGAACATGGCGACAATGTGCTGTATTTAAAAAATAAAACATTCTTATACCTTCAGACACTTCCATAAAAACCCACATATTCAGTTTAAAAATAAAAATCGTCCTTGATAATGGATAAAAGAACAGCCAAAATGCCCGGATATGAAGAACTTTTGAACAGTTTTTACACGCTTTGTGTCCAGTATAGAAAATTCTTGTATGAACACAAGAAAAATTAAATAAAATGCTTCATAACAGTACCTTGTTAGTCATCTTTAACAAAACTTATATAAAAGTGTATATATATATATATATATATATATATATATATATACACATACATACACGCACATATATACACATATGTATGCATACACACACACACACACACATATATATATGTATATAATTGTAAAGAAGAAAAATAATCATACATCCAAAATTAATGCCACAAGAAAATTAATTACTAGTCAAATGTAAATCTTTTTTGATCTCTCACTTTATTAAATCTTTTGGTAGTAACCTTCTACTAAATCAGTGTAAACATCTGCAGGAACATTTTGCCACACTTCACGTACAGAATTTTTAAGGTCTTACAAATTATTTGGTTTTCTCTCTCTCATTTGTTATTTTAACTCGCAGCATAAGTTTTCATTTGAATTCAGGTCAGGTGCTATCTAAAATTTCTAATCATTTTTTTTAAAAACATTTTTGGACTTCATCAAATTACACTGAAAGCACTGGTCAATTATCAATTATCGAAGTTAAGAAGTGTTGAGCCCAGTCAGTAATCAGATGGGGGACCACTTGAAAACACCAGATACAGTAAACTCCTACAATTCAAAATATTTTGTCTTTAAAATGGTTAATAAGTTGAAGAAACAATTTTTTTCCTAATCATTTCACCCCAAGCAAGGCACAACTGCCACTGGTGTGCAGAGGATTACATAAGACGTGAGTGATGAGAAAGAGGAACAAGTTACAGGGGTGTCAGAAAATGTGTAAGAGAAGGATAAGAACACTGGTGTGAAGAGAGCTGCATAGGAGTAGAGTAGAAAGAAAGAACATGATACAAGGGTTGTCAAGGAAAGGATATCAGTCAAGGCGATAAGAGATGGCAATTGACTTTGCATTTAAATTCTTCGAGATTGTAGCTGTCAGGGAAGCAAGTATATGAAAGGGAATTTGCTCAGAATTTAATGTTGGAGGACCAAGTTCCCATTCTTGTCAGGTTTATTATATTCACTCATGTACAAATACCCTTGGAAAAGGTATGAATCAACCACTTCTCCCTCCAGTACTTTGTTTAATTAGTAGGACTTGAACCTACCTCAAAAACAAAAATTCTTACAATCTAAAATTGTTTTCAAGCTTTAAATAACCTGTCAATGTTTGATAAGCCATAAAAACAAATCACACACACAAACACACATACATATATATATATTCAATTAATCAATAAATATTCAATGGTATTTACACTATTGTCCTCATCTTTGTTGCCATTTGTACAATGTCGTATGGGTTAGAGGGAGATAACTCATGACTTCCAATTGAGGCTTTACACAAGCAATGAGAATGATATACCCCAGTGATTGTAATAAAGGGTCCAATTTGAAATTCTTAGTATCTGAAGAAGGCCGGAGCATACAACAGCTGAAACATCATACAAATGGCAACAAAGATGAGAACAATAGTCTGAATAATGTAAATACTGTAATATTCAATGGGTGTATCTCATTGACTGTCAAATTGCTCATCAAGGTCAGATATTATGGAGACAGTCAATAAGATAAGTTTTATGAATATTTGTGAAAGCACTAATGGCACTTATCCTGAATCCAACATAAAAATTCAGGATATACAATTAGCAAATACTAAACAATTTAATACAAATTTCGAAGCAAAGCAGTACTGGCTGTTTTGTCAATTAATGCTAAATGTTTCCTTATAAGTTAATATTTCTCTTACCCTGTTTGTATGCATGAGCATGTGAATAAATAATGAACAAAGAGGGTTTGACTATTTACTTCGCTTCATCAGAAATTTTTGAGTGGAATGATTCAAAGTAAATCTAATTTATTTTTTCTATGTTGTCTTGTTTTTAATGCTATATATAATTAATGTTCACAAACGTTGATTGATTTGATGTTACCTTCAATATCCTTTGTCACTGAGCCGATTGATCTTACTTTCGGCAGCCTCACATGTCGCTTATCAAATCAAAGTGTGATAAAAAACATTTATTAACCCATAATTTACACATTTAATTGGAGTAGATAGACTAAACTAAACTATCGCCCAGTTCATACTCCACCCACATCTATTGAACAGGTGAAGAGGCTCATCCCTTGTTCCCTGTTTAGGATGTGGTTTCTGGCTTTCTCTTTTCCATTCTTTTTACCCTTATGTAACCCCCTGCACATCAGTGGCATTATCGCCTTGCTTGGGGTGATATGATTAAAAAAAAAAAAACCTTTAAGAATTATTCTGATTGAAAACACAAAAATCCTATATAAATTACAATACCAGAAACATCTCACTATTCGAGAGGCCCAAATATCAAACATTCCTATCCTACCATCAAACTTACGTTATTTGATAGTAGAAATGGAGCATTGGAAGTTTAAATAAAAAGATGCTCACATGATTTCCATTTGTGTATGGTATTTGAGAACTTGAAATAAATGCTTCTTTTTACAAAACAAAACAATTTATTACATAACAGTCAAAATATTAGATAAAATAAAAACAGCAGAGACAAACACCTTTAAAAATAACTGGAGAAGTGTCTGAAAGTGCCTGGGACAATAAAAATTATGCACAATTTTTATAACCCTTCTCTCCAACAAAACCAAGAATGTTATGATGTCAGAAAAACTTAAACAATTAATTAAATCTTCCTTGTCAGCCATATTCAATGAAAGATGTGTGAAAGAAAGGTTTCTGCCAGTGTATGTATATATATATATATATATATATATGGATGTAGTGAGAGAAATACATTACATTTATTGATGGGGTAATGAATATTATAGCTTTATCAAAGGTATGACTTATCAACTTGTCATATAAAAAAATGTTGCATTATGCTAAATTTAGCATTGCCTAACAAATATTCAACACATAGTAAATATGATGGACAAATATATCAAACTGAGATTTTGTTTCCAATGTTATGTCTACAAGCTATTCAGTAAAACTAGGCCAAGTATTTTGTTTCCTTTAGTTATTGCCAGTCCATTTTCTACCAACATGTGGTATTTCCTACTCTGATAAGTCATTTCTTTGCCTCACTGCTTACCTGTCAACCATGACCAAATTGTTATTGTTGTGATGACATTCAATCAATTGTTACCATATGTGTTCTTTTTTGATAAATGCATGAAATAGACAAGTCAGAAAGTTCCTCAGATTTGAAATTAAGTTTTATTTAATTAGAACTGGTCAATATACTAGAAAATCTTAATGATAGTCGGACAGAAGACTAGATTTTGGATTCATCTCTAAAAGCTCATTTTATTTCTAGTAATTTTATAAAATCTCTTATTTATGAGAAATCTTTAAATAAATGTAAATAGTTTTAATTTGCTCAAATACAATTATTAAATTCTGAATGGCTAAATATTTTTTTTGCTTCCAGCTTTTTTGTTTCATCTTAATCTGCTACTTTTTATCATAATAATTAGATGATTTCTTTTTCTCTGTTCTTCATGATATTTCACACGAGATCATGTTCGAGAGCTAGTCAAAGTGACGTTTTATAATCAGAATAGTAATGATGAGTTGTGATATGAATAAAGTGGTAGGCAGTAAAAATTATGAGGATAAAATGATAGATAACAGATGAACCTTGGCTTGAAGTGGTCAAGATTAGAGTATTCAAGGGAGCTCCACATTGGAGTTTATTCGATAAAAAACCATAATGGAATCAGATATAAGTTGTTTTATATTATATGACAATAGTAAATGCTGTACCAGAAAGGCAACAAAAATAAACTAAAACGTAATTTGGGATAAAAATGGTTGTCATCATGATGGGCATGTTTTGCCTCATATTTTTGTTCCCCAGTATCATTTGCTGACACCCAACACTTGTTCAATAATCAAGTCCTCTAAAGGCCTAATAGGACAGAATGAAATAAATGCAGTTATAATAAACATTTATTTACAAGTAAAAATTACTTCCAAACAAATGTGAAGCAGAGATATTGGAGGTTTTTGAAATGGCTATTAATCAGTTCTATGAGGTGGGACATATGTCCAACAGATATTTTTCAGTCTGTGATGTCTTAGCATTTTTTCTTTTCAATTGAAGCAATGGCACTGTGAACAATTGAACATTGCATTTTCACCTATAACAGTTTCATTAAGAATAAGTTTTACCACTGATTCATCATTCCCCAAAATCAGGTTGTTTCTACTCAAAACACAATCTTGCGTTGGGTTCATGCACTTTGCACACTAATGAATAGCAGATTAGTAGGGGCCGCACAAATGGTATGTACCCCAGAAAATGTAGAATACATCAGACGAGTTCTGCTGCGCAGTTCAAACTACTCTGATTGAAAGCATGCTGCTGAACTTACCATTGATAATCATTTGGTAAGGTATATTTTGCATGAAGACCTGCATTTTCACCACTACAAATTAGTCATGGTGTAACAGTTGAGATCAGGGGACTATGCACAGTGGCTTAACATTGCACATCAATTTTTGAGGCAAATGACAACCTCAATTTGGTAATGAGTGATGAAGCTCATTTTTATCTCAATGGTCAGTCAATGATTAATCAAAATAATGATCATTATACTGCTCTTGAAAATCTGACAGAACTGTACAAAAAACCACTGCACAGCTTAAAAGTGACAGTCTGGTGTACTGTTGAAAAAGCTAGCATCATTGTTCCTTTCATTTTTGAAGACCATAATGGAAATGCTCTTACTGTGTACTTCAAGTGTTATATCAAGATGATAAACAAATACTTTGTTCCTGAATTATGATGGAAACATTTTCCTACTCGACATGTTTGATTTCAGCAGGATAGTGACGACGACCCACACAGCCAGAACATCAATGGGTGTTCTTCACCCTCTCTTTGGTGACCGCCTCATTTCCAAATTTGCTGACACTCTTTGGTATCCTCAGTTCCCTGATTTGTCTATCTGTGATTATTTTTTGGGAAGAAACCTCAAGGCATGTGTGTATGAGTATAAGCTCCATAGATTGGATGATTTGAAGGAAGTTATTAATGTGGAAGTTACCCAAACTGACATCGCAATACTGGAAAGAGTGGAGGCTAACTTTCAAGAATGCTTTCAGAAATGTATAAAAATGATAACTAACATCACATGAGAGATATTGTTTTCTACACTTGATTTTTTCAAATGCTAATTCAATATAAACACATTGTTGTCAAGAAATTGTTTTGGAACTAAAATTAATGATTTGACAGATTTTCAAAAACATCTGTCCTCTCTGCATCACCCTGGGATTTTTATTAATGTTACCACAGAAAATGTAAATTCATTATGATAGAAAATTTTAGATATTATGTTATAATAAAACAATAAGCTGTCATTGATGGCGTAGATACACTAGTAATAATAACATTAATATTCAAATAAGATATGGCAGCAATATTCAATATTCAGTGCTCGGACAAATGGTAGATTTATAAACATGTAAAATGGATTTTGGTATGAAAAGTTGTATAGCATGGCACAGTGAACAAACTTTAGGCCTAGCAACTGATCCAATATAATCAACCAAAAAAAAAAAATGCAAAACTCTCAAATTTTTATCAATGTTCAAAATATTGAGAATTTTTCTCCTTATGCCTTCAGTCAGATTTGATATAAGCTTGACTCATTTTAATTGTCAAATAAAAAGCATCACCTTTTTCATTTATAATAAATGACCTTTTGGTTTCTAGTTTATTAGAAATCCTCTTCTGTTGTTCCAGTCTAAGAATTCAGATGAACTGTCTGAAACTTCCAACTATCAACCTATTAGTTTTCTACCTCTCTTTGGTAAAGTACTAGAGGCCCTAATTAACTCTGAATTGATTAAGTATCTCACATCACGGAACCGTTTTTCAGACAAGCAATACAGCTTCTACTTCTCTATGTTAATAACTGATAGTACAACAGCAGTTGACCAAGTTTATTACTGAAAGAGTCTATTAAACTTTAGATTAGAATAGTGAAACTTGGACTGTTGCTTTGGACATTTTGAAATGAGGTTTGACATGCCAGTTATTTTACAAGTTGAAAGGTTATTACATCTCTGATTAAATTTTTGAACTGATCATGAAATGAAAGTTGTTCTGAATGGCCACTCTTCTAGATACTTTTATACTAATGCAGAGCTTTATCTTCGGACCTACTTTGATTTTAATTATCATCAATAATAGTATCAGCTTCCAACTTGGTATCTATGCTGATAACACAACCATTTCCTTCTTTCTTGATAGAAAGTCTGATCAGTTTGATGAGGATAACATTAAACTGGAAGTTGATCTAAAAAATGAGGGACAGCAGTCTGTTCTTAACAATGGCAAAAAATGATTTGTTAATTTTAATGCTTCCAACACTAAATTTCTCTTTATTAATCATCTGAGACAACTTTTGCCTTCCATCATTATGGCTGATGCTAACCTCCAGGAAAGTGACTCCTTGCACTCACTTGGACTAATATTCTCATCTGTCATGAAGTGGAAAGATTATCTTGCATTCATTGCTAGGCCTGATTCTATAAAGATTTGTTCGTTATGTCCTGCTATATAATTTTTCTCTCCAGAATCCAGCTTCAGTCAGTTAAGTGCCATACATGCTTGGGCAATAATGTCTCTTTTGAGACCAGACTGACTGGACAGAAAATTTTCCCCATGGTAGGTTACCATTACTTTCTGCAGTATAAAAATGTAAAAAAAATTATAAAATCTAATTAGAATAAAATAAAATGCTGGTACAGTGTGTCTATGGCTATATCATATTGAATGCACGGGTTCCTGTCCGATCACCAAAGTTAAGCAACATCGAGCCTGGTCAGTACTTACATGGGTGACCATTTTGGGAATACCAGGTGCTGTAAATGTAAGGACCAAGAATGGTCCACCAGTCCTTCAGGTTTGGGGGTTGGGTGCAGGGCTAACAACCCTGCCCCGTAAAAAACAGTTTGTTACAGAAACAGCAACAAAAAGTTGCTACCCTATGCACCATTGGGTGTGATGGATAAATGATGATGACAGTGTGTAAACTCCACAGAAAAATAAACTACATATAAAGATCAGATTGATTTGTACAGTACTTTTCATCACTGCAGTTTTTTCTTTTACATTTTATTATATGGGTACTGTACTGTACAGTTTAATGTGTTACTGTAAATATTACTGTACATGTATAATAAGTTTTAAATTTTAGTGAGTAATATTTTTTAATTTTTGTAGCCCACAATGTCACCCATGAAGCTGGTTGCTATTAAGATGGAAAAATATTTGTGTAAATGAAGGAGATCATTCAGAAGGATGAAGAAGGTACCCATGTTACTGACCTTGCCAATCTATACAGACGTTGAGCATCAACAGTTTGCACTATCCTAAAGAACAAAATAGAAATTAAAAAGCATCATCCAGAATATATTAAGAAGCTGTTGTTGGTGGGGATGAATGAGAAGCATATATGAGGTGATTCTATATCTAAAGATTTTATATGTGCAAAGGTAAGGGCACTTTATGTAGATATTATCAGAAAAATACCAGGCAGGTTTTTTGAAGATGAAATTGCATTTAAGGCAAGCTGAGGATGGTTTGAGAAATTTTAAGAGAGCTGACATCTACTGTGTAGTGAAACACAGAGGCTGTGAGCTCTGATAAAGCTTCTGTCTTGAAATTTGTTCTAGATTTCCAAGAACTCATTGATAGTGAGGGATACATATTAGAACAAATTTTTAATTGCAATGTGACAGGTCTATTTTGGTAAAAGATGCCTAAGAGAACTTACATCCCCAGAGAGAAAAAATATTTACCAGGTCACAAACCAATGAAGAATAGGCTTACTCTCGTAGTCTGTTCAAACATGAGTAGAGATTGCATGATTAAACTCTTGCTCTTCTACCACTCAGAGAATCCACAAGGGGTAATGTTCAAAAGAAATAACTGAATGTGATGTAGAGGACCAACAGCAAGGCATGGGTTACAAGGCAATTTTTCATAGAGTGGATCAATGAAGTTTTTGGCCCTCACTGAAGAAATACTTTGAAGAGAAAAACTTACGACTCAATACCTTGCTTTTGCTAAATAATGCTCAAGCACATTCTCCAGGACTTGAAAATGACTTGTTGGGGGAATTTCAATTTATCAAGATCAAGTTTCTTCTACCCAACACAGCACCACTCCTCCAACAAAATTGTCCAGCAAGTTATTTCTAGCTTCAAGAAACTGTATACAAAGACCTTGTTTCAGGGGTGTTTCGAAGTGACCAAAATACAAACCCAACCTTGAAATCTGCATGTCGAAAACTGTGGCCTGAAAATTTCCCCTCTAGATAAAACCATGAGCTTGGAGAGGGATAGTTCTAATGTAGACGTTAGTTTTTCTTCATGCTCCTGCACTAACCAGTGAGGAACTTCAGGAATTTCACAAGGAGCAGCATCAAGAGGTGGTTTGTTTGTTTGTTTGTTTTGAGGTTTAACAATCTATCAATCCTTATGGGATCATTTTAAGGTCATAACCAATGATTTTTGGGTAAGGTTATTTTTTTACATTTTTCTTTTCGAGTAGAAGATTCATTGGGATTTGTTTTTAAGAGCAGGGTCCCCAAGTCCTACCCTTGTTATTTAACCCATAACTGGAGGGAAGGGACGGATTAATACCTTTCGCAAGGGTACCAGTGCTTAAGTGAATGCAGGGTATTCAACTGGAATTTGAACTCGGCTCACCGATTTCTCTTTCTGAGCCGATATCCACTGCACCACAACGCACATCCGTCACTATATGCTTACAGCACCTGGTATTCCCAAGAGGTCACCCATCTAAGTACTGACCAGGCTCAACATTGCTTAACTTCGGTGATCAAGCGAGAACCGGTGTATTCAACGTGATAGGCTGTAAGCCTATCAAGAGGTGGTAGAAAAGATTTTATTAAGGGGAATAGGAGGTAGGGGAGGATGCCATCTTGTCCAGTGAAAATTGCAAGAAATGTTGCAAATTTAAGAGAAACTCAAGAATTTTGTGGAAAAGCATCACCCAAATAAAGCAGTGGCATGGGGCATGAATTTATTTAATAACAATGCATTGTCTCATTTTACGGCCATTTTTTTATAATCATTTTACCCCAAGCAAGACAGTACTGCCACTAGTGTGCAGGGGGCTACATAAGAGTGATGAGAAAGAGGAACAAGTTACAGGAGTGTTAAAAATGGGTAAAAGTAGGAAATGAACACTGGTGTAAAGAGAGCTGCATGAGAGTAGAGTGAACAGAGAAAAGAACATGATACATGAGTCGTCAGGGAAAGGATGCAAGTCAAGGAGATAGAAGATGGTAATTGACATTACATTTAAATTCTTGGAAATTGCAGCTGTCAACAAAGTAAGTATACATAAAAGAATTCTACATGTGAGAAGTGCGAGAAAAGAAACTGATAGAGTAGAAGTTGTAGTTACATTTGATTGGTTTCACTATAAAAAGGGTGAGACTTAGTTGTTAGTCTAGTAACTTGAGTATATTCATGCAGAAAAGGCACCAGGGAGCCAAGTTCATCAGATCAGAAGCCGTGAAAGTATTTGTAGAAGAGACAGAGGAAAGCCACATTATGTCAGTGAGAAAGTAATTGGAGCTGAGCAACCAGGTCAGAATCAATCACATTGCAGATTCTTGGTTGAATTTTATCAAGAACCCTGAAATAAACAGCAGTATTCAATGCTGATAGTACATTTATATATGTGCAGGATGGATTCAGACAAGAAAAACTTCCTGGCCCTACACAGTGAACCAACCTTCCTAGCAGCAGATTTAGCTATGAATTCAATGTAGTCATTCCACTTGAGGTTGGCTGAGAGCATTAGGCCGAGGAGGCACTGTACTTTGCTTTCAGGGAGACTAGCCTGATCCACGCTGATGGGAAGTATGAGTGATTGTCTATGGTGGTTAAAAGATAGCAGCTTTGTTTTGGAAGCATTAAAATTCATGAGCCATTTCTTACCCCAGTCCACCACAGATTGAAGGGCCTTTTCAAGATCAGCAGTGAGGTTTGCTTTGTCAGCCTCAGTAGATTTCTTATCAAGGTAAAAGTAAATGGTGGTGTTGTCAATGTAGATGCCTACTTGGGATCTGATTACATCAGGGAGACCATTGATGAAGATCAGAAAACGCATTCATATGATAGTATCTGCAAGCATGTCTGTTCAATACTACCTTCATTACATGATCTGAAAAGAATAAATGGACTTGATCAAACAATCATCCAGTTATATCATAGACCTGTAGCTTGTGTAGAAGGCCAGCATGCCAGACTCTGTCAAATACTTTAGAGATATCTCAGGCAACAGCTCAAACTTTGCTGTTCTTATCAAGAGCCAGTGATGGTCATTAGCATATCAGCAGTAGACCTGGTAAAGTGGAAACCATACTGTTTGTCAGATAAAAGACTGTGGGCTGTGAGCTGTTGAACTCCTTCAGCATTGATAATAGCCTTGAACACTTTGCCAAAAATTGGTAGGATGCTGATAGGGCAATAATTAGAGGGGTTCAAAGGTTTTCCAGAAATCTTAAATACAGGAACCACAGAGGAGGTCTTCCAGCAGGTAGGAAAGCAAGCAGCAGAGAGGCAGTAGCTGTAGAGTTTGGAGAGGACAGAGGAGAGTTCAGAGGCACATTTTTTCAGGACAATGATTTGGATTCCATCATTTCTGCTTGCTTTATGGAGGTCAAGCTTTGAAATTATCTTAGAGACCAGTATCATAAAAAGAAATGAAATACAGTCATCATTAGATAATATCTTTATTAAGCTACCTAAAAGATCATCAAGTAAACCACAACCTGACACCAGTGGAGAAAAATTCCAAAGAAGAGAGAGAGCACCCTTGAATCAGAAGCAGATTCTCCCTCTCCACAGTAACCCCTCCCTCATCCCAATCATTTTCCTCAAGTCAGTCAAGATTCTTCATAAAAATAAAGTACACTCATTTATTTTATTATTTAATGTATAATCTTATTTAAAGTGTCAAATTTAATATATTTATTTAGATTATTTATGTATAATCTTTAAAAACTAATTTAATTTTGTATAAAATACAATTTTTATATCAATATTTCTGTAGCCTGGAACAAATTAATTTCTATTATTTTAAATAAAGAAAATTGTTTTGACATACAAAATTTCCAGTTACAATTTCACTCCTGGAACAGATTAAATTCATAAGTCGAGATGTTCATATATATATTTTTCTATGTGTGTGTGTGTGTGTGTGTGTGTGTGTGTGAGCATGTGTATATGTATTGGGGAATATGCTCAATAACAGGAATTGACTGTAAATATAAATGTGGACACAAAAATTCATGCTGATATGGGGAGTGACTGTTTCACATGGTCTGATTACTTGACACATGAAACTCATTCACCATGCAGTATAGTTTTCAATGTCCAACAATTTCTTATCATTTCCCCTCTTTCTCACTCTTTATATATATATATATATATATATATATATATATACACACACACATACACACAGTAGTTGTTTATGTAACTTATGTCATAGGTATGATCAATTACTAAATAAAACATATTTAATTTCCTGATAACATTTATAGCAACAAAATAAATCCTAAACTGTTGGCATAAATTCATTTTAAATTTTTTTACTATACAAATACACTGTAAATTATTTTAATACTAACTTTTATATAACCTATGATATCTATATATGGTAGGGTTTATTAAATATATATGCATCAAAACTTGCATTTACTTTCCTGTTTCCATTTATAGTAAAAGAAAAAAAATTGGTCAGGGTAAAACATACCTGTTGTGACCACTAAAATTGCTAATATAATGGAATTTTTTGAAGCTTTGCAACCTATTTTACCTTCTTTACTCCCATGACTACATCACTTTCTCCACTAAATGGTGGTATCACATCTCTACCCAGTCTCACCACTTCAGACTCCACAGCACTGAAATAACTTGCAGTTAAAAAAAAAAAAAATTCTCCCAGGATCTATATCACACTTCCTTATTCTTAAATCTCCTTCCTCTCTCTCACAATCTTTCACATATGAAACTGTTATGGTGCCCTTTTACAAGGAATGAACTCTTCCTCTTACTATATATAATTACTCGTGAGATATCCGGTGGGCAGTTAAGGACAGCTACTAGTCAGACAATAAGCAGCATAACTGTACCATTCAGACTTATTTCTATTTACTTAATTACTAACACTTACTTTGTATATATGTTCTTGTTATACTTATACACTGTTGTGAACCTACCTTCTGTGTTTCGTGTCTTACTTCCAGCACAAACTGGTCACTACAACTTTGCAGCAAAGTTTTGCTGCAACAACTGTACAACAGAATAAAAAACCAACCAACTTGTATTTTCAAATGAGCTTTATTGCTTTTCTTTCTTCCCATAATTCTTCCCTCTTTCCACAATATCTTTCTGTAAAAGAAATTACCACCTGTTGTTGCTTCTTCTTCTCCCTAACCACAAGGTAAGCAACATTCCATTTACTTTTCTTCATTCAAATAACACAAACCCTGCACTGTTCTTGTCCTATTTCCAGTTTGATTCTATGATTCTATTAAATCTGTGAAAGTTGTTTGTTTTTGTTCCACTACCCAAGACTAGTAATAGCTTGTTTATTTTTTTTTAGTACTGCTCAGTTATTGTTCATGTTTCCACTGTGTCCAAGTACACACTACCCAACCCAGGGATTGAACTCTAAATTAGTATATCACAAAATTTACAAATCAAGGCTTTAATTTACTAGATTATTGTTCTCTATGAATTAAATGACTCAGATCTCAGAGAAGTTTCATTCACATAAATAGATTTACTTTACAATATCAATCACAGTAACCTAAGGGAATTTCAAACTGATCGTTTTATTAAAACTACAAGAGTAGATTGTTCTCATTCCACTACCCATGCCTAGTGATAGCTTGTTTAGTTCTTTTTAGTACTGCTCAGTTATTGCTCACCTGTTCCTACTGAGTTCAAGTACACACTACCCAGCCCAGGAGTTGAACTTTAAATTAACATGTTACCAAATTCAGAAACCAATGTTTTAATCTACTAAGTTAGTTTCCCCTTTCAACATTTGAGATTAACTTTAGTTAGGTTTTAACCCAAAGTTATTTAGGAGCATTAGGTTTGTAAATTACAGGACAGCTTGTACTTCAGACAGAAACTACAGAGGGTGGACAAAATAAACTACCTTGATATTTCAAGCAAATTTATTTTAGTGTTAAGTAGGATCGCCTTTAACAGTAGTTTCAGCTTGAATTCTGCATGGGATTGACTCAAAGAACAATTTGAATTGTTTCCAGAGAAAATTTTAACAATTCTTCAGCTAAAACAGTCTGCAATTCTTTCAATGATGATGGTGGAGGATATTGACTTCTCACTTGTTTTTCTAAAATGAACCATAAATCTTCAATGAGGCTGAGATCTAGTGACTCTGGTGGCCAGATAAGATGTTCTACTTCACTAGAATTTTCAACATCCTAAAAATTGACATTTCCCTCCAAAAACAGTTCCTAAATTATAGGATGAAGTTGATCACTTAAAATTCTTAAATAGTTCTGTCTGGTAAAAAACAGTTTTACCAAAAAATTAGCTACTAATATTAAATCAACAGGCATAAAAATTGACAAACTCTTGATAATTTAATCAAATTTTCCAAATACTGCTAATATGGTACTAAGTTTTTTCATTATTTTGTCTACCCCATATATTATATCTGCTTAATTGTTTACAAAACAATTAAGTGGGCATCCACTCATGAGTACATTAAAAGCAATAAACAAAGCATTAAAAAGAAATCAAACACCTGCACAATAAAAATAGAAATAAAGAAAATAAATCAATCAATCAGAAGCAAGTCTTCCCCCACAAAATATCAAATTACATCAGGCTCCTTATAAATAAAATAAGGAACTGGGACCCAACAGCAAAAAAAAAAAAGCCTTGATGAGTGAAGACATTATCATGGTGTCCTCACAAAACTTCAAAAACCAACATGAACCTGCTCAGTTAAAGTGACAAATTCTTTGCACTAAAATTACCAACGCTTTATTTTCAGCCCTGATATCAAGCATAAAATAAATAAAAAAAAACCTGCTTGCAAAAATGACTTTTATCAGTAAGACTACTGAAAAAAAACAATCTTGGTGCAAAAGTCTATCACAACACAATTTTATATATATATATATATATTGTACTATAATCATTTTTTGGCAATTTTTAACTAGTCAGAAATGATGAAGACAAAAAAACTTTGAGCTTAATAACATTGAATATGAAGTTGTTGATCAGTTTTGCTATCTTGGTGACATATTAAGTGCAGGTCAAGGTGTAGAAGTAAGTTCAATATCCCATGTAAGATCAGGTTAAAAAACAATTTAGGAAACTTTTGCCTCTTCTGACATATCGGGTATTTTTGGACAGGATAAAAGGAAAGCTATACACAATTTGTAATAGAAGTGTCATGCTACATGGTAGTGAAACCTGGCCGCTTAAGTTGATATTAGCAGAATTGCTCAAACTGGCATGCAAATGGTATGGTGGATGTGCAACGTCAGTCTTAGGGATAGAAAATCATCTGAGGTATTAAGAAATAAGCTGGGTATTGTCAATATAACTGATGTTATGTGTTAAACAAGACTTACATGGTTTGGGCATGTTAACAGAATGAACATAGAAAACTCGGTCAGCAATTGTAGGGTTACTGAGGTTGACAGCCAAAGTAGGATAGGTAGATCGTGTAACAGATAGACCCAGCTTATCAAAGACAATTTAAGGATTTACAACCAGGCCTTAAACAAAATCAGGTGGCCTGGAAAAAGAGCCATTTAGAAAACAGATGTTACACGATGATGATGATGACATACCTTCTAAAAGAAAACAGTGTGTCAAACAATAGATATTCTCTTGACACCACTATTATTGTATGCACTTTGAACTCCCTTAGAAATATTTATTGTGACTTTTAAAACTTTTAATAAAGCCAGAATATATGAAAGTGGATTTATACATTTTTTTTCATTCTTTCAAATTGACAACATATATATTAAACACTGTCTATTAGATTGCTTATTTGCAAAAGTAATTTATATTTACAAGATAATTTATCACTTTTATTGAATTTAAATACTATTTTTAACAGATACACTCCTGATTAAAATTTTAAGACCACTTAAAAAGAAATATTTTTTTATGGATAGATTTTAAACTCCTCCCATTTAAGGTTACCAATACTACAATCTAAAAGGTTATGGAAACAAAAAGCTACATTCCAAACGTTTTATTTAGAAATTTACTTTTTTATTAAATGATGCGATTTATACATGATCAAAATTATAAGACCAGAGACAAAAATTCTACAAAATTGTACAAAAAGTGCATGAAAAGTGTATGAAAACATTCAACAACCAAATTTAATAATGAGTTCTACCTCCACTGCTTTTGATGACTTCAAAAATTCTGTTGGGCATGCTAGAAATAAGCGTTTCCATTAAGGTGCGGGGGATGTTGCTCCAGCTTCTGAAGATGGCTTCACAAAGTTCATTTTTTGTTGAATATTGTTTGCCATTTTGATAAACATCTCTTGTCATCCATCCCCAAACATTTTCAATTGGGTTCAAATCCGGTGAGCATGCAGGATGTCCCAAGGGATGGACCCATTTTCTTGTAGAAAGGTCAAGGTCCATCTTGCAACATGGATTGCAGCATTATCCTGTCGGAATAACCATCCATCCCCACACAAACGATGGCCCTCCATCATCAAAGATGCTTTTTGTATCATGTTAACACAACCAGCTGTTCTCTGACGACCCTGCATCACCTGGAGCTCCATCGTCCCTCTGTAAGAAAAGGCACCCCATACCATTAGGGATCCTCCACCACTATGACGTGTGGAGAAAATTTCAGGAGGCATGTTTTTGTTATGCCAATATCGTTGGAAGCCATCAGGACCATCTAGATTGAATTTTTTCTCATCAGAAAACAGGACTTTCTTCCACTTCTCAACGTCCCATGTTTGGTATTCACAACTAAACTTTAAGCGGTCCACCTTGTGACAGGGAAGCAGCCGAGGAATTTGTTTACACTTTTTATTTACCATGCCTTTTTGTCATAAGTGTCGTCTGATGGTTACAGGACTACAATCAGCATCTGTGACTGCCTTAATTTGACTAGAAGAAAGTCCCCCGTCTTTCATAACAACCGTCTTATTCTCTTACTCAATGCAGGAGAAATTTTTGGGGCCTACCAGAGGATTTTGCTTTTCCATAATTCTCACTGTTCTTTAGAAAGTTGCAAACCACATTTTTACTGCGATTTACCTTAGCTGCGATCGCCCGCTGTGATAAACCTTGCTTATGGAATTCTAGAATTCGAGAACGCTCAACTTTGGTAAGTTTGTTTGCTTTAGGCATGGTAACACCTTTACGCAGTGATTGCTAATCTCTAACTGAACTAAAAACATTGAAATTACCATAGATCTAACAATTTATACCCTTGGTCTTATAATTTTGATCATGTATAAATTGCCTCATTTTATAAAAATGTAAATTTCTAAATAAAATGTTTGGAATGTAGCTTTTTGTTTCCATAACCTTTTAGATTGTAGTATTGGTAACCTTAAGTGGTAGGAGTTTAAAATCTATCTGTAAAAACATTTCTTTTTAAAGATTTTTAAGTGGTCTTAAATTTTTGATCAGGAGTGTACTCATATTTGAGTAGACTTTCTGTTTATTCATTAAGCACTATTTATTTTTGCCTACCAGCCTGAATGTTTGAGAAACCTTACCTGTTCAATTAACAAAATTTTATTACTTTCATGAAAAGATTATAAAAATATGTGAACCAACTTTAATGTAACATTTATTATTTACCATTTTATAAATAAATAAATATAAAAAAAGTTTTATTCATAAATTTATACAAATATATCTGAAGAAAATTTATCTCACAATCCATTCTCTGACAAACAATGTGGCTTTCGCTTTGCCAGGTTTACCGCTGACGTGCTAACAGGCATCACTGAATATATATATATACTAGGCTCTTGATAATAAAAGTGAAACTCAAACTGTTGCTCTAGATATCTTGAAAGCTTTGACAGGGTTTGGCATACTGGCCTTCTGTGCAAGCTCTAGAGCTACAGCATTTCTGGATGATTGTTTGATTTAATCCAATCATTCCTATCAAATCATGAAATGAATGTCGTTTTGAATGGGCAAGCTTCCATATCCTTTCATATGAATGCAGGAATCCCTCAAGACTCAGTCTTATGCTTTTTTTTTCAATTTTCTTCTGTAATCTTCTTGATGTAATTAGATCTCAAGTAAGTATCAATGCAGATGATACCATCATTTACTCCAAAGGCTGACAAAGTAAACCTGGCTGCTCATCTTTAAAAGGACGTCTAATCTGTCATTGAATGAGGCAGAAAATGGCTTCTAAATTTTAATGTCTCAAAAACAAAACTGCTCTCCTTTAACCACCATAGAGAAACTTTCCTACCTTGCATCAGAATGGATGATACTAGTCTCCTATAGAGCAACACACTGTGCCTCCTTGGCCTCACTTTCTCAACCAACCTCAAGTGAAATGATTATGTCAAATCTATAGCTGAATCTACTGCTGCAAAAGTTGGGTCACTGTGCTGAGCCAGAAATTTTTTCTTGTCAGAATCCTTCTTGCACATTTATAAACTTACCATTCATCCATGCATTGAATACCATTGCTATATCTGGTCAGGTGCTCCTGCTATTCACCCTGAGGTTCTTGACAAAATTCAAAGGAGGATCTGCAATGTAAATGATCCTGACTTAGCAGCCCAACTTCAGTCACTTTCTCACCAATGTGATATGTCTTCCATCTGTCTTTTCTACAAATATTTTCATGACACTTGCTCTGAGGAGTTTCTTTCCCTGGTACCCCAACCACATGAATTTACTCTCGCTACTAGATAGACATCATGATCCCTTCCTTTTACCATTGAAATAGTTAAATGTAACCACTTTTTCTACTCTAACAGTCTCTTTTCTTGCACTTTGTATTTGTGGAATTCCCTTCCATTTATTTGCTTCTCTGATAGCAACAATCTTGTTTAAAGACAATGTCAGTTTCCATCAATCTCCATGAAACCCATCCATTTCATATACTTTTTTCAACATCTCATGTTCCTTGTTTTTGTTTTTTTTCTCACTGTAACCCACTACACACCAACAGCAGTCCTGCCTTGTTTGGGGGGTGAAATCATTTAAAAAATAAATAAAAATGAACTCGTCTCAATGAGTAAGTGTAATTATAAATTTAGAAAAGATGCATTTTCTTGTCATTTCATTCATTTGCTCTCCCTAAATAATTTGAGATCTCTTTCTCGGAACCAAACATTTTTTTAATTTTAGATTTTAAGAAAGACTCCAAACATTCAATATTTTGAATGTGTATCACCCTATTCATTAGGTGGACAAAGTTTTCAATGTGTATAATTGCAGAATGTCTAATTTTTACCAGGTCTTACATTATCTTATGTTTTCTTAGTTATTTATAAATATAATAATACTAGCAGTATAGCCTGACATTGCTCAGGTGTAATAAAAGCTTTAAAATTAATCCATGGTCATGGAGCTCAGACTCAGCCTAAAGAATATTTGTGTGAAGTTTGGTGAGAATCAGATAAAAATTGTGGATTTGTATAAAGAATATACAGACGGATAAACAAACACAAACAGCTTGCCTTTTATATATATATATATATATATATATATATATATTATCAATTTTCTGCACTATTGTAAGAACTGCAACTTTGAAACTTCTGAATATTGTTTCTGATATCCTTATGAGTGTATCAAATTTGATTAAAATTGGACCACTCCTTCTATAACCTGATTTTTTCGATTATTGATTTTCGATATTTATCGGGGTTACCTCAACACAAAACCTAGCTAAGAACACTCACAGACGCTTATAGTACAACTGTGTAAATTTTCAAGAAAATCGGTTCAGCCGTTTCTGAGTCTATAGGTAACAGACACACACACAAAGTTCTATTTATAAATAAGTTTAGATTTAAATTTAGATTTAGGAATATTTGGTTTACATATTTGGATAACTTTGTAACTTATACATTTTTTTAATTAAAAGATTTTTTTTCAAATTTATTTATTTATAATAAAATGTTAAATAATAAATATTTGTAAAATAGTCAGTTATAAGTATTGCATTGTACTTGTTTTTTTTATAATCTTGTAAACATTACTAGTGGAGAGTAAAATGTGTATACAATGATAGTGGTGTCAAGGGAATAATCATCCTTTTTTTTGGCAAGCTGAAAGATTAAACATTGACCACTTTTTGTTCCCCTCATGCTTTAAGTTTTAAAATTATCCAAGACCTAAAATATCATTATCAGTTTTATAGCCTATTTAATAATGTTTTCTCACTTGTACCTGTCATCCATTTCAGTAAATAAGATAATTAAGTTTCAATTTCATTACACCTGTTGTTAAATATGATATTGGAGAAGCAGAAATGTGTTTACGCCTTTTCACCTTTCTGCATATGAGCTTAAATTTAGTTAGGTTTTATCTTAGCTATTTTGGAGCATTGGATTTGAAAATTACAGCCCAGCTTGTAATTATCAAATCATACGGATATTAATGTATTATATCTTAAGCAAACCCTTACTTTAAAAATTTCACTAAAATCAAATAAGGCAAACAAAAGAGTTGTGTTTGTCCGTGTTAAAATAAGTCAAGCTTGAAATAGTTTTCTTTTCATATTATATAATTGCAGATTGACTCCAAAAAATATCTAATAGTGATAAATCTTGAAAAACAATGATGTCAAAGACTTTATGAACTTGTTCACCAGTAAAATTTTATTGCCTCAGTTCATCTCCCTCACAATACAGCCATTTAGCAGAATGAGCAATCTATTTGAAAATGTTAATGTTGATGGCTTACAAGAGTCTGACCAGGCCAAAAATGGAATATTGCTGCCACATCTGGACTGAAGCTGCCCAACCCTGACTTTCCAGCTTTAACAGAAATCAAAATAGTTTATTCAGCCAAGTGGAGGGGATGAATTAATTTCAACCCCATAACCCTTTTCTAATAGATAAAATGTCGCTACTCTATCTACTCTATTGCTACTAGACATCTTGTTCAATATAGCAAACAGATTTAAAAGCAAAGAATAAAACTAACTAGAAATAATCCTCCCTATTATAATAAAGATTATTGTGTGTGTGTGTGTGTGTATATATATATATATAGTAATTTACTAAGCGCGGCTTAGATATGGCACAAGGCCGAAAGAAGGAAGCACCCAGTGAGGATCGAACTCACTACTGAATTGCAATAGTTCTAGCGTGACAAGCTTGCTAACCATTGCACCACCTCGAGGTGCTCTGTATATATATATATATATATATATATAGATATAATTTATAACATGAATAGGTTATATCACTACAAAAGTAACTTTTTTCTTTTTTAATTGTTTCACCCCAAGCAAGGCAGTAGTGCCACTGGTGTGCAGGGGACTACACAAGAGTAGAGTGAAAGTTTAAACAGGAGGAGAGCAAAGAGAAAGATGAACCATTTACAGGGGGTGTCAGAGAAAGGGCAAAAAAAGGATGGGAATACCAGTGTGAAGACCTTTGCGAGGGTTGAGTGAGAAAGGAAAAGAATAAGATACACAAGGTGATGGCGAAAGGACGAGAGAAATACTGGAGTCAAGTGAACAAGAGATGGGAACTGACATTGCATTTAAATTCTTGGAAATTATAGCTGTCAGGGAAGCAAGTCTATGGAATGGGGTTCCACAGGTGGAAAGTGCAAAAGAGGAAGCTGCTGGATTAGAAGTGGCAGCTGCATTTAAAAGGGTGGGGTCTGGTTACTTGAGTAAATTCTTGTGGAGGGGCATCAGTGAGCTAAGTTTGTTGGAGCAGAAGCCATGAAAATATTTGTAGAAGAGCAAGTGGGAAGCCACATCCCACAAGTGAGAAAGTGACTGGATTCGAGCTGCCAGGTCAGGACTGATTACATTACAGATTACTGGAGCCTGTTGAGAACCCTGAGATGAATGGCAGGGGCACCTGACCAGATATGACAATAGTATTCAATGCATGGTTGGATGGTTGATTTGTATATCTGAAAGATGGACTCAGGCTGGAAAAACTTCCTGGCCTGACATAGTGACCCAACCTTCCTAGCAGTTGATTTAGCTATTGATTCAATGTAGTGGTTCCACTTGAGGTCAGAAGAGAGTGTAAAAATGGTGCAGTGTATTGCTTTCAGGGAGACTCCCTTGGTTCATGCTGATGGGGGATAGGAGGGACTGCCTGTGGTGGTTGACAGATAGCAGCTTTGTTTTTGAAGCATTAAAATTTACAAGCCATTTTTTACCCCAGTCTACCATGGAGTGGAGGTCCTTTAGAACAGCAACGAGGTTATCTTTGGCTACCTCACCAGATTTCTTACTGAGGCAGGAATAAATGGTAGTGTCACCAGCATAGATGACTACTTGGGATTTGATCATGTCAGGGAGGTCATCTATGAAGATCAGAAAGGATTTCAGGCCTAGGATAGAGCCCTGGGGGACACCAGTGTTTGTGCAGTAAGATGTGGAGGCATGCCCATTCAAGATGACCTTCATTATGTGGTTTGATAGAAAAGATTGGATCAAATCAAGCATGTGTCCAGTGATACTGTAACCCTGTAGCTTGCGCAGAAGGTCAGCATGCCAAACCCTATCAAAAACTTTGGAGATGTCATGGGCAACAGCTTGAGCCTTGCCAGACTTATCAAGGGCCTGGCATAAGTATTCGGTGGAGGTCATATCAGCAGTAGATCTAGTAAAGCAAAAGTAATAATGTCTATCTATAAACTATTTCAGCACTGATAATAGCCTCAAACATTTTTTCAAAAATTGGTAGGAGACTGATAGGATGAGTTTAGAGAGAAGAGTTCAGGGGAACATTTCTTCAGGACAATGAGCAGGATTCCATCACCTCCGCTCGCCTTATGGGGTTCAAGTTTTGAGATTATATTAGATACCAGTGAGGGGGGTTATGTGTAAATCTTTTAGTTGTGCCTCAGTTCTAAGAGAAAAGTTGGGTATGGATACTCCAGATGAGTCAAATGGGAAGTTGGATGAGAATCTGTGAGCAAAGCTTTCGGCCTTGTCCACAGATGCCATGAGGACCTCAAACTTATTGATTAAAGAAGGGATGGAGGATTTGCTGTTGTTCAACATATGCTTGCAAAGCCGCCAATAGTCTTTGGAGCTGAACGTGTGAGCAGTTATGTGCTGCCTCATTCTATCAGAAAACAACAGTTTAGCATCATTCAAGATCCTCTTACACTCATTACAAACAGAAGAATATAGGCACTTTTTATGGTCAGATGCATAGCTTGGAAATAGCCAGAAGAAGTGTTTCCTGTGGGCAATGACAGCTTAACAGGCAAGAGAGAACCAGGAGGAGGAATGAGGTTTGGGACAGAACTTTCTGATCAGTATGAAGGCATCAATGCCAGCTTTCACCCAGGTAGAGACCTCAGGGGTGCAGTCCTCAACTGGGAGACTGAATACTTTTTCCCAAGAGACGTCACATAGGAAATCGCGAAACCCAGTCTGCTCTTTGGTAGCAGTAGGAAATTCTGTTGATAGAAGGTTCTTGAGAGGAGTGAGAGTGGTGAGAGATATTAATAGAAATGACAGCATGATTGAAGTTACCAAGAAGACAAAAATTGCAAGATTTGGCAGGAGCCAGGTACAGAGGTGAAGCAGACATCTAGTAGAGAAGTGTGTCCTGAAGGGATACTGGGAAAGTGTGTGGAGAAATCTACCACTTGTGTAAGAGATTTAGAAATAGCAAAGTTCATAGCATAAATGCCAGCAGAATCAGTGACAGAGTCTTCTGGCCACTTGGCATGGTGGGTATTAAGATCTCTGAACACAAATATGTTAGAAAATGGGTGGGGGGAAGTAGCTTTATCTATATTGTCAGAGATATTGTCGAGCAGGGAGCAGTCAGAGAGAAGTAGGAACGGTACAGAAGGAAAAGATAGCTAACCAATTTGAGGAGTGACAGGTGGAGACACATGTAAGAGTGGTCAGGGGATTCAAGAGATGTCACCCTAGCTAGAGGGAGGTGTTCATTGATGCAAACTCCAACAACAATAGAAAAACATTTGTTGTTTTTATAACTGAAGTTGCCATTCATGTTGGTCTTTTTGTTGTTGTAACTGTAGTTCTTGCTGCTGTTTTTACAGTGCCAATATTTGAAGCCTATTTGATTTCAGTTTGTCCATTGTCCTTGTATTCCCATGAATATTTCAATTACTACATGTATAATATGTATTTTTTTCTCTGTAGTGCTTGTAAATGTTCAGGATAAGATCTTCATCGCCATTTTTATAACATTAGTTTTTATAGCATTATACTGAAGTGGACTTTTGGTAACTCACTATTAGTGAGTTATTTCAGTATCTTCATGTACAGTCAATGTACTAAATGAATCCTTCGAATAATACACAATAATGCTCTTGGAATTATTCTCTTGAGTAATTCATTCAAAAAAACAATCTCTTCACTGACACAACACCAGAATGATGCACAACACAGGATATACTCAAACTTCTGTCTGAGTGCTTTATATACTAAATATTTATGGTCATGTGATTTTAGTAGCACAATTTATTCATTGGTTACGTTTGTTGTTTGGAGATACATGTCTGACCACACGTGTTGGTATCAACATTTGTTTCCTATATAACAAAAACTGTTGTGTGTGTGTGTATATATATATATATATATATATATATAGAGATAGATATAGATATTTCCCTCTTCTCACACTCAGGGGTTTGGATTATTTTGTTTTTTTTCTTATGTCTTAATGTAAGATATTCAATAGTAGATACAACAATATATATGTTGCCATCATTTTTTGACAGCATGGGCCCACTCATAATACACATAATCTTGAAATATAACTTAGGTTTTCTTTGTGATGAAACTATCTTTAACTTTTTATTATGCTAATTTTGTCATTTAATTCAAGAATGTTTTTTATTTTTATCTATGCTATTAACACACTGACTGCCAGAGGTCAATTGCAAAATATGACTAGAAACACCATCTTAGGCAATAAAACATTTTTATGAGATGATTTATAAATTCAACTGACGTCTTAACTTTATTTTCATGCTAAAATTAAGTATTTATCAATGCTTTATCCAGGTTTCCATGTTGCAACAGAATGTGACTAAGTTAGAGTCTAATGTGGGATTTCCACAAACTCTCTACAAAAATTATTCAAGCCCTCTTGACAATTTACCCTTTGAAGATACTTCAGAATGGTTATGAGATCTCATACATGGTCTTTCTTATTCTATGTGCTGTGTATTTTTAGAACAATGGTAACCATGTTTTTCCACAATTTCCTGTCCTCCCTAACGCTCAATAAATTTTGTCTTTTTATCCCTCCTATACCTTGCTCCACCATTCAAACTCATTGGGTAGGTTAATAGGTTGTTTTCCTCTGTCTTCTTTCAATCTTTCAGTAAGAACTGAACACTCACCTGACACATGCACAGGGCAGAAACTACACCTCAGTGCAACCAACTTCTCACCATCAAGCATATCTTGATAGAATTCAAGAAGCACAAAAAAATATGTAGTAACTATTACTTTCTCTTAAAAAATGTACCCACTGCCAAAATAATAGGATATCTGAAGAAAATAAAATACTTCCAACTTCTATAAAAATAGAGCTTTTACTTTGAACGATACAATTTACATTTTAAAATACTACTGAGGTATACAACTTGCGATATTTTAAAAACAATTTTAAAAAATACCCTCACAATTTGAAACATTTTAAAACTTTTCTGAATAAAAAAAATCCAGTTTCTGTATTAAATAACCCACAGAGGTTGATATGTTAGTAAAACAAATAATCAATCAATCTTCTTTTTTTATGTGCCATGTCCCTTAAGGATGTTGGCAATTATGACTTCATAACTCCTTGTCCTTTGGAGCTCTTAATAACTTTTGTCTTTTTGTCATCTCTCCCAAAACCTACTCAGCCATCCATTCACTGAAACTCACCAGGTAGATTGTGCATTGCTTACCTTCTTCCCTTCAATCCGTCATACGAGTATCAATTTTTCTATGGTCTCTTCTCTCCTTATGTGCCCCAGAAATTTCAACTGTCTCTTCCTGATGTTAAGCATTAGTGCTTTTTTTTGTTATCATTGTCACTAGAACTTTGTCTGTTCACACGTTTGGTTCATTGTATTCTCAAGCATCCTTCTGTTAAACTACATTTCTGTTGGTTAAAGTTTCTTCATCATCTGTGAGGAGATTGTCCAGCATTCACAGTCATATAAGAGGACTAATACATGACAGTTCAGTACATTTTTATTTGTTTTCAACATAATTTTTCTGTTTCTTAATGCTTTGCTTATTTTTTGGAAGGTATCTTTCACTACCCCAATATGTCTTTGGATTTCTGTGCCATACTTTCTTTCCTTTGTTATTATGCTTATCTGTGGGTCAGTTAGTGCAGAAACTGGATTTTTTTTATTAAGAAATGTTTCAAAATATTTGGAGTGATTGTGACGTTTTTTAAAATTGTTTTCAAAATATCACAAGTTGCATTGTTCAGGAGTATTTCAAAATGTAAGTTGCATGGTTCAATGTCCAAGCTCTACTTACTATAGTAGCTGGAAACATTTTATTTTCTTCAGATATCTTATTATTTGGGCAATAGGTATATTTTTGAAGAGCATGTTAAAATTTTGTGCTTGATAATGGTTACTACATATTTTTTTGTGTTTCTTGAATTTTATCTAGATATGCTTGATGGTGAGAAAGAATACGACATGAACAATGTCTCAGAAGTTTAAAACTGTTGATACAGTTTACAATTGATACACACTAAATAGTTTTCACGTTTTTAGTATGGATAGTGACATCATGATGACACCATCAGAAAATGATACTGATGAATAAAAATGTCATGAGAGTATATTCTGCTCTTGATTTTCTTGATTCCAGCACAATTAACCGAGCCATCTGAAACAATATGACTTCCAAGCTAATTACATCACACAATTGTCTCTGCTTGTCACTTGATACCACCACTTGATACTACCAAATGGCAATAGTGGCTTTTTCAAGACCATTATATAAATAAAACATTTAAAAGATATAAAATGACATTTATTTTATGTCATTTAAATGAAGCAAAACTTTGATAGATTATTTTATGCTGCTTATGTGTAGGATTACCAAAAGAATTATCTTTGGTAAAATGCTTATGAGAAATTCTACTTACTTTTTGATCTCAGGATATTTCCAATAATACTCATTGTAATGCTTCCAAATCTCAGATGAAAAGATGCCACCTACAACAGAAAAAAATATACACTAGACTTGAGAGAAAAATTAAAGGTGGGAGAATACTATTTAAATGATGACCATAGAATGATGGCAAAAGATGGTGTAATAAAAAGTGTTACGGCCTGGTTAGGGACCAGAATTAAAGACAAATATATTAACAAGGAAGAGTAGTACAAACAGATACAACATGAGAAGATCACCAGTGTAACTGTATTGGTCCAGCTGTCAGAGCTATCTGCTGGAACAGACCTCTCTCTCACTCAAACAAAGCAGAAACTGCTGCTTATTTATATAGTTTGGAAGAGTTCATTTGTGCATGGATAATTTACCATAATAAAAAGCAAGTGAAGATAAGATAAAAAAGAATTACTAGTTAAAACTTGATAACCGATACTATGAAAAAAGAGATAATACTCTGTCTATCAAACACTGTCTGCATATGACTTTGCATACATATATGCAATGTATATGCATGCGTCTGTGTTGTGAGTGTGTGACTTAGATATGCTTGAGACATTTATTGTACACAATTAGACTGTGCTTATGGTGAGATCATGTTGAAACACCAGTTCCCATATGATCACTGAAGTTAAGCAACAATGGGCGTGATCAGTATTTAGATGGATAAACTTAGATAATGGCTTATAAAAATTAATAAATTGTTAGGAAGGCAATGTCTTGATAATAATCAGACTGGAGAAACTATCCCAGCATGCACCATTATTGAGAAGTGCCTGAAAACCATACTACAGGTCAACTCGAGCCTTGTGAATGAAATTGGGTTGACGGAACTGTTCAGAAGCAGCCAATGGTCATACTAGCATGAAGCTACAAGTTATCATAACTGAATATTTAAATGGGTGATCACACCAGATTATATGTTCTCTCCCATTGACTGTAACTAAAGTCCATTTAGCATACTCACAGTATAAACCACAGGTGAACTCTATAGGTGTTGAACAAGCCACAAAATGTACCTGAACATGATTAGTTAGCCATAAGTTAGCTACACTTGGTCAAAATAAATAAATAAAATATGTTTAGTTGCTTGAATATCAAAGATTGTACATGATGTTTGATGAAACATTTTTTTTCATTTGTATATACCATTTTCATCATTTTAGTATTTATTTCTGAGATAAGTAATTTTCAATATCTTGGTATTTGGTCCTGGGCATGACAGTAAACTGCATCTAGCAGCAAGGCTTCTGATTGGGAGGTTGTGAGAAACATGGAACCATCTCTTAAATGTTGTACTTCTCAAGTCCATCCTGACCTGGTGTAAGGTGCTAGCTATGGGTAAATAGTTGACCCCCAAACTTGGGTCAAAACACTATGAAAGTATAAAAATACACTTTTATAAAAATATACATTTTTGAAGGAAAAATATTATTAACAATACATTTTTTAAGAAAACATAACCCATTTTTGAAGGAAAAAAATTATTCTTAGCAAAACATCTTTGAACACAAAACTGGAAGACATTTTCAGTATGCTAAAATAAAAAGGAAACCAAAAAATTTCATTAAAATCTGACTAAAAAAAAAAAAAATTAAAACCACATCTTTTTAGCATTAAATAACCCACAGAGGTTGATATGTCATTAAACAAAACTCAAACTCTTGGTATTATTTCTAACTATTGTTCTCATCTTGGTTGATAAATGTTATTATAGACACAACATTTTGACCAAGTACCCTCTGTCATCATCAGGTGTCCATTGATTGGCTATTATGGATTATCTGTTGATTATTGTGATATATTCTGTGATATCATTAATTGTTTGTTCCTGCTGGATTGAAGTCATGACTGCTAGATGATAATAACACATGTATAACCAACTGCTATATCCACTACACCACTGTCTAGAAAGGACATTAGTGGTGTATTTTTGGAGCCTTTTATATTCAGTGTCAGATAGTCTTGACAACTGGTTATGTTAGTTGGTTTGTATCACTTTTTCATTAAAAAAGAGACTATCTGACACTGAGTATAAAAAGCTCCAAAAATACACCACTAATGTCCTTTGGTACGGAGACGTAGTGAATATAGCAGTTGGTTATTTCAAAATAATATTAAGCCCAAACCCCGGGGGTGGGGCATCCTCCCCACCAGTGGTAAATCAGTGTAGATGTCTCTCTCTATAACGATAATATTATAGTTGTTGTATAATAGGAGAGGGAGAGTGAGTAGTAGTGAATTACTGTGGTAACAGCCTTTAGTGGGTGTCATTGGAGAAGGGAAGTTACTGTTGACAAGCATTGTGACTGGTATGTTCCTTTGATGGGTTTTATATCCTTTGCTTAGGCTCAGGTTGGTTTCAATTTTTTTTTTTTTGTTTCTTTAAGTGAGAGTGGTTGCTATAGGTGAAAATTCTGGAATGTATTTTTCTTTGAGTATGAAAGTGAAACAGAAGCTCTGTGCATAGCCTATGCACAGTTAACAAAGTTTTTAGTTCAGCCTTGGGTTTTGGAGTGTTCACATCCAACCAGTGGTGGAAATTTGTATAACATGAAACAGAAGATCTGGTTTCAGCAAGATGATAACACACTTCAGTCAGAAAGGTAGACATAGATCCCACTTACACTCCAATCAGAAAAGCAGACATGGATCTAGTTTATATTCTAATCAAAAAGATAAAAACTAATTGAGTTTATGCTATAAAGCCTGTAAGGGGTCAGCTTTAAACTAATTCTTTTTTGTGGAAAGGAATCTTACCTCTACAAAAGTGTACAATCAATGTACACTCAGCCCAACCCACAGATTAATCATAATTATTGACTTTTATTTGATTTCTTTCAAATTCAACTAAGTCCTACACATCAGATACTCCAGATCTAATTTCCCATGATACTAGGAAGGAAATATTTTATATGCAACTGAATATGTTTTCTCGTGTAATGGCTTTTCTTAAACAGATAATAACTCATTCAACTGTACATGAAAATTTTTTTTCTTGTTGGTGTATACAATTTAGTCACTGTTAACAATGAGTGTTGTGCATTTTATGGAATTTTTTAACATCATTTCAGGTGTTATTTTTGTTCTGCTTTGACCAAAACCTTGGAAGTATTATTTTTCAATGTTATTAGTCGAAATGCTGTTTATCAAATGAAACACTCCTGCCTTTATGGTCTTGGGCCTCAATAACTTCATTTAAATAAAATATTTGGAAAGCAGTTTTCTTTTTGGATCAGTAAAAAAAGAATTTCTTGTTCTTACATACCATCACAGATTAGTAGCAAACATAATGAAGGAAACAGGTTTAACCATTTATACTTAAAATCAACTTTCATATAACTTGCAAAACTAAAACTGTTACATCTTACTCTACAATACAGCAAGGGATTTTTCTGTAATAGCTGGAAGGTCAGTCAATGGATGGCTGTTCCAAGATATTACATGAAACCAGGAAATGAAAAGACTATGTGAACGTGCAGGGTACAATTATAACAAGAAAATGTTTCATATATGCAATAACTTTTGATAGCATGTGTAGGTAGCATGATGGTTATCAGCACAGAAAGTAATAATCAGTGAGCTGTGTTCAAATTCCAGCCTGGTCTGCTGCATTCATTTTGCACTAATACCCTTGGAAAAAGCATGAACCCATCTCTTCACCCCAATTATCTCTGAGTTAAATGGCAGGATAGACTTGCTCTCTAAACTTAGAGTGTCAGCCCCTCAAAGAAAAGGACTACTTGGAACTCAAAAACCACAGAAGAAGGCAATGTGAAATCACTCCAATTCAAGGAAACTTGTCCAATTAGATTAAAGAATCAAATCAATTATTAAAAAGGGTTTTAAGTGAATTAATCTTTTATGTTTCAAAGAAGACAATCCTCAAACAGAACTGGCACTAAAGAATTACAAAGAACATTACCAAATTAAAAGATAAAACACATCAAATGGACAGTACATATAAGTAGAAGGGAAAATAATCCTCTCTATTATAATAAAGACCACTGCGCATTTATATATATATATATATCCCTCCTGTCACTCTCTCTCTCACACACACATATATATATATATATATATATATATATATAGATATCCCTCTTGTCACAGTCATATATATATATATATATATATATATACAGAGAGAGAGAGAGGCAATGGTGAGACAGCGTCAGCTCAGTATATTCTACCAGTTATTAAACTTTATTTTAGTTATTAAAGCACTTGCTGACACATTTGTTCTTTAACAGAACTTTATTATTTTATTCTTTTGCAATAATTATGTTGTGAAGTTATGAAAAATCCTTTCTATTATGATAAAGGCCATTGTGTATGTGTGTGTATATATAGTTTACAAATAAAAATTTTAAAATAACACATTATATGATCATTTCAGTGAAATAAATTTGCTTCATCAGCAATCTTTTTTATTATGGAAAAATTTAAAAGTTTATTGAGTGTGTGTGGGGGGGTAAAGACACTAAAAGTTCACTTCAGGGAGAGTGGAAAAGAAAAAGGAAAATCATAGCAATAAGCAGGAGAAAAAAGAAAATAGGGAAAGAAAGAAAAAGAAAAAAGAAAAGTGGGAGGGAAAGTGAAAAAAAGAAAAGGAAGGTTATGTTATCAGGTATACCAAATACTTTTTCAGAGGGTCGAAAGAGAGATGGAAGCTTTAAAATGGTTAGCAAATGGAATTCAACTCGATCTGTGAAAGAGACATTTAAAAAATTATGCATATATGGGTAAAGAAATCAGAAATAAGCATGTCAAAGAAATGGAATGGGGAACAAAAAGAAAAATGAGAAATAAGAAAGAAAAAAGGGAAGATAGGAAAAAAGTCGAAGGAGAGAGAGAGAGGAGGAAAAAGGAGAAAAGGGGAATATACGTTGGATATGCAGACGTGACAACTGTTAGTTTAGAGAAAATAAGAGGAAGGAATAGATACATAAAAAAGGAACAAGTAAAAAAAGAAAGAAAAAGGAAAAAAACTGAAAAACAGAAAACATATCATAATTTAGCTTTGCCAAATGTTTCCCAAAATGTTTCGTTTCAAAATAAAAGAGGGTCTGACAATTGTTGAGATCAAATTAATTTACATTAAAATCTATCACAGACATAAAAGGAAAGGCTGGAAAAAGAAATGTAATATAAGTAGGGGATATATACAAGAATATAATTAAAATAATATTTAAAAAAAGAAAATAATAATAATAATATATATACATATATATATTCCATTTATAAACAAGTTATTTTGCTACCCAGGTTTTTACCATGAATGGTGTCTTCAGGCGATTTTTAATAGCTGATTTTACTATTTTTCTTTTTAAGAATGCTCTTGTAATGGCGTTTTATTTTAATGTTCACATGGCAGAGAATTTATGAACATGCAATTTTTAAATTAAAACGGAATATGGCGTTTTCATCCATGGCAGTATGAACCTAAGAAATACCTTTTAGGTTCATACAACCATGGATGAACATGCCATAATCCATTTTAATTTAAAAATTGCACGTTCATAAATACCCTGCCACATGAATGTTCAAATAAAATACTGTTACAAGAGCATTCTTAAAAAGAAAAATGGTAAAATCAGTTATTAAAAATTGCCTGAAAACACTACTCATGGTAGAAACCTGGGTAGCAGAATAACTCATTTATAAATGAAAAATATTCAAAAGTTCTACAATATAATTGTATCAAACACTTTTTAATACAAATGTGTACTGGTCTAACCCTATTATGACCAAAAACTAAGTATTAAACAACCATTATATAAATATATATATATATATATATATATAAAGTGAAAAATATACCAATAGATGAGAATTTGACTATTTTAGGAAATCATAAAAATTATAGATGGGTGTATGTTAGATTATATTTACTTTTAAGTGACACCAACACATCTGTATTACATTTGATATGAGTGAATTACTTAATAATGGACTATATATCTATATATATATATAAAATAAAAATATTTTTACAAATATTTTCAAAAATACGAAAAAATAAGTAAGTACAATCAAATATAAATAAAATAAAAAGAGTATATCCATATCCACTTTCTCTTACACACGCATACATAAGGATACATATACCACTACTTCTGGCTTTATCAGAGCCATGCATCTGACCATAATCGGTGCTTATTTACCTCTTCTCGGAATGAGTGTAAGAGGATCCTCAATGACGCTAAGCTGTTGTTTGCTGACATGAATGAAGCTGTGTTTAGCAGTGCACAAGTTTGGCTCCAAAGACTATTGGCAGCCATGCAAAAGTGTGCTGTTTAAGCAGCAAACTTTCCATTCTTCTTTTAATCAATAAATATAAAGTCCTCACAGCTACAGCAGACAAGGCCGAGTGCTATGCTCACAGATTCTCCTCCAACTCTTCACTTAATTTGTCTCGAATATTCACACCCTACTTCCCACCTAGAACTAAGGCTCAACTGAGTGACATATGCCACACCTCCTCACTAGTCTCTAAAATAATTTCAAAACCTGATCCCCATAAGGTGTACAGAGATGACAGATTCCCAGCCATCGTCTAAAAGAAATGTCCCCCTGAACTCTCCTCTGTCCTCTCCAAACTCTACAACTACTGTCTCTCTGCATCTTGCTTTCCTGTCTGCTGGAAGTCCTCATCTGTAGTTCCTGTTAAGAACTTGGGAGAACCCTCAGACCCCTCCAGTTATTGTCCTATCAGACTTCTATCAATTTTTTTCCAAAGTGTTCAAGGCCATCTTCAATGTTGAAGTGGTTCAACTTTTCATAGCCCACTGTCTATTCTTCGACAGACAGTATGGCTTCCATTTCACCAGGTCTACTGTTGACATGCTAGTGTCCATTACTGAGTACATATACCAGGCTCTTGATAAGAACAGCAAAACTCAAGCTGTTGCACTGGATATCTCCAAAGCATTTGACAGGGTCTGGCATGTTGGTCTTCTGTGCAAGCTACAAGGCTATGGTTTCTCTGGATGCTCGTTTGACTTTATAATAATTATTCCTATCAAATCGCATAATGAAAGTCATATTGAACATGCTTTCAGATCCTATTATATGAAAGTGGGTGTCACTCAAGGCCCTATCCTAGGTCCTAATCTCCCTGATGTAATCAGATCTCAAGTAGGTATCTATGCTGAGATGACACTACCATTTACTCCTGCCTCACTAAGAAATCTGCTGATGCAAACAAAACAAACCTTACTGCTGCTCTCGAAAATGACCTCCAGTCGGTTGTAGACTAGGGTAAGAAATGACTCCTAAACTTTAATGCTTCCAAAACAAAGCTGCTATTCATTAACCACCATAGACAACCTTTCCTACCTGCCATCAGCATGGATCATGTTAGACTCCCTGAGAACAATGCACAGTACCTCCTCAGTCTCACTCTCTCAGCTGACCTTAAGAGCAATGACTACACTGAATTAATAGCTAAATCTAATTCTAAGGAGGTCAGGTCCCTGTGTCAGGCCAGGAAGTTCTCTTCTAAATCCATCATGCACATTTACAAATCTACCATCTGCCTGTTCATTGAATACTGCTATCACATCTGGTCAGGCATCCCTGCTGTTCACCTTGGGGTTCTTGACAAGATCCAATGAAGAATCTGCAATGTAGTCGATCCTGACCTAGCAGCCTGACTCCAGTGTCTCTCTCATGAATGAGATGTGGCTTCCCTCTGTCTCTTCTACAAATACTTTCCCAAATTCTGCTCTGATGAGCTTAGCTCTTTGGTGTTCCTGTATGGAAATTTACTCAAGCCACTTGACTGGCAACAAGGTCCCCACTTTTACTGTGAAAACAATCAAGTGGAACCCCAACTTCTTCTCCATCAGCTTCTTTTCTCACACTTCCTACCTGTGGAACTCCCTTCCGTATTCTTGTTTCCATGATAGCTACAATTTCCAAGAGTTTAAATGCAACATCAACTGTCATATCTCCTTGATTCTTATCCTTCTTCTTAATTTGCACTATGTTCTCATGCAGCTCTCTTTACAACAATGTACTTGTCCTACCCATTCTCTAACTACCTACTGGACCTGTTCTCCCCTCTCTTCACTCTCCTATTATGTAACCTCCTTCACACCAGTGGCAGTACTGCCTTGCTTGGGGGGAGACAATTATATATGATAATATATGTGCTAAAAAGTCTGCCTTCTTCTACCGAGCGCCCCATAGCTCAGAGGCAGAATTGCCGACTGATACCAATTCAGTTGGGTTTCAATCCTGGGTTAAAAGCAATCGAAGTCTAGCTGTACTGATGAGCTGTGATACAGCAAAACAGATCTGTCTGCGGATGACTATTTACACTCTCACACCCTGATTGAGCACTCTGGAAGAATGGTAGACTTTGAAAAACAGTAGCTACTCCAGCCAATATGCATCGTTCACTCAGCAATGAATTAGAACATTCTCAGCTATTGGGCGTGTATAATGATAATATACGCGCTAAAAAGTCTGCCTTCTTCTACCGAGCACCCCATAGCTCAGAGGTAGAATCGCCGACTGACACCAATTCAGTCGGGTTTCAATCCTGGGTTAAAAGCAATCGGAGTCTAACCCTACTGTCGAGCTGTGATACTGCGAAACAGATATGTCTGCAGATGACTATATATATATATATATATATATATATATATATATATACATACATACACACTAATAAACACACCACTCAAATACATATAGAGAAATAAACAATCTTAAGTTATATTGCTGATAAGAGTGGGAAGGATCCTTAACTAAAGTAATTTGGAAATATTAAATTTAGGAACTAAAATTAAAATATAATTAAGTTAATATAGGAATAAAAGAGTATTTAACTTAACAGATGTGTTAATCTAGAAATACACACATACATACACACACACATATATATACACTATATACGTTATTCTAGAAACATGCACACACACAGATACACCCACTCAAATGCCATATATATATATATATATATATATATATATATATATATATATATATACTGTCAAAATAACCAAATGCAACAGTCACTTTTACTCTATCAGCTTTCTTTCTTACACTTCCCACCTGTGGAACTCCTTTCTGTATACTTGCTTCCCTGATAGCTACAATCTCCAAGAGTTTAAATGCAATGTCAAATGCCATCTCCCATAGTTCTCTTATCCTTTCCCCAACACTCCCCGAAATTTTGTTGTTTTCCCTTTTTCACTCTACTCTCGCAAAACTCTCTTTACATCAGTATTCCTATCCTCTCTTGCCCATTCTCTGATACCCCTTGTAACTAGTTCCTCTTTGTCTTTGCTCTATTCCTATGTAACCCTTCACTTTCCTCTTATGTATACCCCTGCACACCAGTGGCAGTACTGCCTAGCTTGGGTGAAATGAATAAAAAAAAAAATAATAAAATGAAATATATAAAAGTGACGCGGATGGGCATTGTGTAAGTGTTTGTTTGATAGATTCGACTTAGCGTCTTCATTTTGTGGTCTAGCTCAACAGGAGTTGCACTCAGATGTAGATCAAAATTTTAGAATGCTAATGACACCTTGAAATTTTTCAGAAAGCCAAAATTAGGGGTAGAAAAATATATATTATCACCCCACAAAGTCAGGGATCAGTTTATGTATTGATTGTAATATAGAATCAATCACCCCACTTTATACTATCTATATGCGTTGCTCCTCCCCCTCTCACCCTCATCCAATAGAGACATTCTACATAGTTATCTATAACTATAACAGTGACAAAGGTGGACGTTGTGTAAGTACTTGCTATGTAAATTCATTGTATGTTTTTTTATTCTTATTATTTCTTAAGCTACCCAAGTGAAACCGGGCTAAACTGCTTGTAAATATATATTCCATCCTGTCATGCTCAGACAACCTGTAAGGAAACAACTAATAATCTGTTCAAATATTTTGCCTCATTTTTGATGGCAGGGATACACTCATGATGTAATAAAGATGGTGATACACTGCCTGAAAAAAAGTTAAGGAAACCTTCATCAATGCTAGAAAGGGCAATACCAGTGAGTGTACTTGAGAAACCTATTTTTCTGAAAAGCAATCATTAGTATTGTTTGTAACATATTCATGATTGTACTGTTTGCCAGGTTAGCATCTTTACCATTGTTGTTTTTTTCTTTCAGTCATAGAGTGCATACATGACATTCTAGGAACATTACACCACATTTTTCCAAATTATGCGTCTGATGTTTTTTTAAATATTAAACTAAAACTCCTCAAAAAGAATATTATATCAAGAGCAATTTATAATAGCTGATCAAATACGAAGACAATAAGCGAATCAACAAATCACAACATAAACTCACCATCCTATATACCAATAATGATTGCCACAAGGAATACATAGGAGAATCCTCAAAGAATTTAAATAAAACTAGCAGTATAGCCTGGCATTGCTCGGGTGTAATGAAAGCTTTAAAACTAATCCATGGTCCTGAAGCTCAGACTCAGCCTAAAGAATATTTGTGTGAAAATTGGTGAGAATTGGATAAAAATTGTGGATTTGTATAAAGAACATACAGACAGATAAACAGACACACACACAAACATCTTGCCTTATATATATTATCGATTTTCTGCACGATTGTAAGAACTACAACCTTGAAACTTCTGAATATCATTTCTTATGTCTTTATGAGTGTATCAAATTTGATTAAAATCCAACCACTCCTTCTATAACCCAATTTTTTTGATTATCGATTTTTGATATTTATCGGGGATACCTCGACACAAAACCTAGCTAAGAACATTTGCAGATGCTTATAGTACAACTGTGTAAATTTTCAAGAAAATTGGTTCAGCCTTTTTGGAGTCTATAGGTAATGGACACACAGACACACACACAAAGTTCCATTTATAAATAAGTTTAGATATTGTATGAGCACAAAAGTGATTTTTACAGAGAAATACACTTAATACATTAGTTGCTCACCTCAGCAGAGACAACCTCCTGAAAGACTAACAGTATGGTTTTTACTTTTTTAGCTCCACTGCTGCACACATAGAATCAATAATAATAAACAAATCTTGTTAGTGATTGCCTTAGATATTTTAAAAGCATTTGACTAGGTGTGGCATAAGAAATTGCTATACAAACTATATATATTATTGATTTTCTGCACTATTGTAAGAACTACAACCTTGAAACTTCTGAATATCATTTCTTATGTCTTTATCTATGAGTGTATCAAATTTGATTAAAATCGGACCACTCCTTCTATAACCCGATTTTTTCGATTATCGATTTTTGATATTTATCGGGGGTACCTCGACACAAAACCTAGCTAAGAACACTCGCAGACACTACAAAATCTCTGGGATAGTTTTCTCAGTTAACAAATTTTTCCTAGCAGATAGGCTTATGAAATTGTTGTTATGGCCAGTCCTCTGAAGCACATGATATCAATGCTGGCATTCTCACAAGGCTCGCTCCTTGGTTCTACTATCTTTTTACTTTATACTAAGAACATTCTCAGATCCATAGTAAGTATACATGCAGATTTTACTCTGGTATAGGCATGCAATAATCTGGCAGCTGATCTCTTCTTTGATCTAGGTCCTGAGTATGACGGTAAACAGCATCCAGCAGCAAGGTCTCTCATTGACAGGTTGTGAGAAGCATGGAACCACCTCTTAATTGCTGTTCTTCCCTGGTCCATCTGTTAGGGTCACAGCTATGGGCAAATAGTTAACCCTCAAACTGGGGTCAAAACACTATGAAAGTATAAAAACAGACTTTTATAGAAATATATACATAAAAATAGATTTATATAGAAAAATATACATTTTTGAAGGAAAAATAATACCATCAATACATTTTGAAGGGGAAAAAAAACTATTGCCATAATACATTTTTGAAAGAAAAAAATTATTACCAGCAATATATTTTTGAATACAAAACTAGAAGACATCTTCAGTTTTCTAAAAAAATAAAAAAGAAAAAAAATTTTCATCAAAATCTAACCAATTCAACCTTCTCACTATAACTGAACAAAATACTTTAAATCCTCACTTTTTTGGCATTAAATAACCCACAGAGGTTGATATGTTATTAAACAAAACTCAAACTCCTCTGACCTAACTCTCTCAGCTCAATAGGGAAACAACTGCCTTGTATCATGTGAGTTCTCCAAAACCAAGCTTGTAATGTTTCATCACCATGAAGCAGATCCTAAATTTGCTCCAATCTAAATGAACAATCATACCCTCAATAAAGTTCCTAGCCTTGAATATCTATTGGGTCTAGACTTCACCCCAGATCTCAAATGAAATTTGTCTATCCATGTCATTGCTAAAAACGCTGGAAGAATGGTGGGTTTTATTGCTCCAGAAAATGCCTAACTCCTGCTGCCATGTTCTGTTATTTCAAGAGTCAAATCAAACCAAGAACAGAATATTTCTGCCATATATGAGCTGGGATTTGTGTCGTGGTGCAGTGGATATCAACTCAGAAATAGAAATTGGAGAGCCAAGTTTGAATTCCATTTGAATTTATTATATTCACTTATGCACAAATCCCCTTGGGAAAGATATTAATCCATTTCTTCTCCCTCAAGCTATAGGTTAAATAGCAAGACAGATTGGATTCTATATCCTTGGTGGGTAATGAGTCTGCTGCAGAAAATATTAGTAACTTACTGCAGGAAAATATTCTACCCAGTCAGTCATGTCACTTTCAAGACATGATCACTCAAATGTGTATCACATGTGGCACTTAACTGCCTGATATGAGCTGGTGTTTTTCAGTCCTTACTCTCCAGCCTTAACAGAGTACAAAAGCATTATTTCTGTGTTTTGTAGAATGAAATTTCAAAAGGATGCTTTTCTAACCACTAAAATCTTAACAGGATCATCTGGTATCCATCTAAGCCCTACGATTTAGACAGGATCATCTGGTATCCATCTAAGCCCTACGATTTTGACAGGATCATCTGGTATCCATCTAAGCCCTACAATCTTGACAGGATCAACTGGTATCCATCTAAGCCCTATGATCTTGACAGGATCATCTGGTATCCATCTAAGCCCTACGATTTTGACAGGATCATCTGGTATCCATCTAAGCCCTACGATCTTGACAGGATCAACTGGTATCCATCTAAGCCCTATGATCTTGACAGGATCATCTGGTATCCATCTAAGCCCTATGATCTTGACAGGATCAACTGGTATCCATCTAAGCCCTATGATCTTGACAGGATCATCTGGTATCCATCTAAGCCCTATGATCTTGACAGGATCATCTGGTATCCATCTAAGCCCTATGATCTTGACAGGATCATCTGGTATCCATCTAAGCCCTACGATTTTGACAGGATCAACTGGTATCCATCTAAGCCCTATGATCTTGACAGGATCATCTGGTATCCATCTAAGCCCTATGATCTTGACAGGATCATCTGGTATCCATCTAAGCCCTATGATCTTGACAGGATCATCTGGTATCCATCTAAGCCCTATGATCTTGACAGGATCAACTGGTATCCATCTAAGCCCTACGATTTTGACAGGATCAACTGGTATCCATCTAAGCCCTATGATCTTGACAGGATCATCTGGTATCCATCTAAGCCCTATGATCTTGACAGGATCATCTGGTATCCATCTAAGCCCTATGATTTTGACAGGATCATCTGGTATCCATCTAAGCCCTACGATTTTGACAGGATCAACTGATACCCATCTAAGCCCTACGATCTTGACAGAATCAACTGATATCCATCTTACATATATTCATAATATACACTTCTTACTTCCTCCTCCTCCTTCCTCTTACAATAGTCTCACTCATTAACCTTCTACTTTGAATGGCTCTTGGGCCTTGTATTGAGTGAAATAATGTAAAAAAAAACTGTCAGGTTACAGATTTATTGATTTTTCTCTCATTAATTATTCCAGTTGAGAAATGCTAGGTTAAGTTGGTTGGTTTTACAATGCATCATCTATTGTTAGCTGGACACTCAGTGAAGATCAAACTCACTACTTACTAATATTAATCAATCAGACAAGCTTCACAAACAATTATTCTACTCCAAGATGTGTTAGTAAAATGTTGTTGATTAAGCAATAAAAATAATGCTAAAATTCAGAATGTACACAATAATCTTTTAAACATTTTGTCAAGCTTAACAGATGAAACATTGTAAGCCTCTCACTATTATCACTATTTCCATGGAAAGTGTTCAGATGAACTACATTCATTAGTTCTACTAGTTTTAACCTTCACAGCTAGACCCTCCCCATGCCATGCACATTATAGCACCCCCACTTTGTGTTTCATTAGTGAAATATTGGTTCCACTTGAGCCATTCTTCTTATAAACTGCTAGTTTGTATAAGCAACTCCCAAAAAGATGCTTCCTCAATCTTAACCTGTTTAAGTCTAGGGTTTATCATTATTGTTGTAACTCTAAATGGTTAATGTGATTAAGAATAATTCTATATCAACAAGTACAAGACTCACAGGCTGTGTGAAGTAGATACACTGCTGGTGAACTGCTGAATCCCTCTCCTCTACTTCAATAGTGTCCAGTTTATGAGGATAGGAATGTCACATTTCTGTATATAGATAAGTATACAACAATTATTTTTCCTATCTACTTTTTTTAATCAGTTCACCCCAAGCAAGGTAATAATGCAAGGGGACACTAAGAGTTAAAGTGAGTGAAAAGATTTTAGAAGGAACTGGAAACACAATCCTAAACAGGAAACAGGGGATAAACCTCTACTCTTGTTCAAAAGACTGGGGAGAAGTGTGAACCGAATGATAGGCAAAATATATCTAGCCCACATATCCCAATAAACTATGCCTCTTACTTCTTACTCTGTTAATCTCTATCTCGAGTGACTCTTGGGCCTTGTAAAGCGTGAACATTATTGTAAAAAGCTAAAAAGCAAACAACAGGGGCCAGACAGTTCTATTTAGAATATATGTGTATTTTTGCATTTATTTATGAGTCAAGTCTCCAAACTATAAAAGTGATTGAGATTAAGTGCATGTAGAGATTTTTATTAGTTTATATATGTTTTTCTCTCTCTGTATTGAACTTTTATTGCTATGAATAAATGCCACACATTATTAAGCAAACCCCATCTGGAGCAAGCTTCTTTGTAAATTAAGTTCAAAATCATTATTATGAATGATTGTTATAACAGATTGCCATTTTAAGCACATCCAGATAAAAAAAGAATGAAAAATATCTTTTTCCACTTGAGTTAACAAAGTTATTTTCTTCTTTACTCAGGACCAACTATCTCATATCAGGAAAGAATTATTAAAAAAATAAAAAAAAAGTTAAATATAAATAAACAATTGAAAAAAGACTAAAGAAAAACACAAAAAAACCTATATATCTTTTCTTTGGTTCAGTCATTATCATTTATATGCCATATCCCTTCTCGATATGAGCAATCATGGCTCTCCACAAATAACATTTGACTCTTTACCCTCCCTCATTGTCTCTGTTCTGTCATCCATTCACACAAGTTCATTAAATAAGTTGCTCACAGTTTCCCCGGTATTTTTTTCCTTCAATGCTTCCTCTTAGTGCTAAATATTCCAAACCGACATATCTCATATTCATCATCATTGTTTAACATTCATTTCCATGCTAGCATGGGTTGGGCAGGGTTTTCTTGATGGTTCTTTTCAAGTCCACCTGCTTTTGGGTAAGATCTGCCTGTAATCTCAGTTTCCTCAATTCATCATTGATAATCTGAGTCCATGTTTTAAATGGTCTACCTATCCCTCTTTGGCCATTGACCTCAATAAACCTATAATTGCTGACTGGGCATTTTATGTCCATTCTCTCAACATGCCCAAACCATCTAAGTCTTGCTTGATGCATAGCATCTGTTATATTGGCAATAACCAGCCTCTTTCTTAATTGTTCTGAAGATTTTCTGTCCCTAAGATTGCATTTCAGAAATTTGAACATCTTCTGTTGCTTGGAGTCTCTTCCAGCATTCATTGCCATATAGAAAGATATTATATAAATATTAATTTTAGTGGATACTCATATTTGAATATCTGTTTATTTCTTAAACAGTATATTTATTTTCATTAACCAACCTGAATATTTCAGAAAATTAAAAGAAAAAAAGTGTACTTTCCTGCAAGATTTGAACATGCATCTCAACTTTGCAGGAGAAATTGTTGTTAAAGTCAATGTGTTAACTAAAATGTGACATCAAAGCTGAATACTGCCTTTTAAGCACATCTTTCTTTAAAAAAAAAATCCATTATTTCATTATAAATTACTTTGTTTATGCTTGCATATATGAACTTTCAGGAAACTAAAAAAAAAAATTAGAAGGATGTGCTTAAAAGATCACTAACCTTTCTCATATGCCTCACTTAAAGTGCTGTAAACTTGATGTGTGGATTGTGCAATAGATAATGACTCAGAATTGTTAATTGGAGAGCCAAGTTCCAATTCCAGTCAGGTTCATTACATTTCCTTATACACAAATATTCTTGGAAAAAGTATGAATCCACCTGTTTTCCCCTCAGCTATGGGTTAATTAGTAAGACTCGTATTACTAAACAATTATTATCTCCAAAAATAAAATAAAAAATTATTGTATACAAAAATGTTTAGATTTCGGTAATAAATAACCCATAGAGGGTGATATGCCACTTAACCAAAATATGAACCTAATTGTCACCGGAGCCAGATTATCACCTATTGCGTCCCTTAAGCTAATGAAATTATTGGGTTGCCCTCAGATAAAGCCACCCTCTAACTCACCTACATCTGTCTTGAATATTTTTTACTCATGATATATTTTAGTGACATTTACATAGCTTGTAGTAAACTTATTACAAATTCTTTAAATAAACTAAAATAGCTATCTTTTGTTTGTCTATAAAAATATTCTTTAAGGAATACCACTATTTTACCATTTATTACAAACCAAATTAACATATATTTCAACAACCTTCATAAAAAAAATAGATTTTTTTATAACCCGCAATAAAGCAATCAAAATAAATATGAGTGTCATTTTGATATCATTTCAGTTTAAGAAATTATTTAAAGGTTATAACATTCATAAAATTAAAACTATGGCTTTATAAAAGCTTGAGGGGTCCTGTTGCAGCCTATACTAGCCTAAAAGATAAACCTGATTGTCAACCAGTCTATCAATGCTGGTTTGTGTATGATAAACACTTATTATACTTTACTGTGAATGATCTAGCAATTAAAGCAATTTCTATACGTTTGTCTTAGTAAATTGCCTTTTCTTTAATTAGAATAGCATTTTTTAAGTTAAAATTAGTCAAACTCATTATGGGGAGCAACTAATGCATTGTAAAAGATCCTTCTTGTGTTCATATAATCTTTTATTTAAATTCTTAGAGGTTTCTCCAATGTATTTCTTGTGACAGTTATTACAAGTGATAGAATAAATTCAACCTTTATTTCATTATTTTGTTTTGTATTAAGTTTTTTATTGTTTTTGTTTGTTTCGAGGCTTAACAACCTATCAATCCTTATGGGATCATTTAAGGCCATAACCAATGATTTTCGGGTAAGATTATTTTTACAACATTTTTCTTTTTGAGTATCAAGATTCATTGGGATTTGTTTTTAAGAGTAGGGTCCCCATGTTCTACCCTTGTTATTTAACCCATAACTGGAGGGAAGGGATGGATTAATACCTTTCCCAAGGGTACCAGTGAATGCAGGGTATCCAACTGGAATTTGAACTTGGCTCACCGATTTCTCTTTCCGAGCCGATATCCACTGCACCACAACACACATCCGTCACTCTATGCTTACAGCAACTGGTATTGCCAGGTGGTCACCCATCTAAGTATTGAACAGGCTCAACGTTGCTTAACTTTGGTGATCGAGTGAGAACCAGTGTATTCAATGTGATAGGCCGTAAGCCCTTTATTGTTTTAAAAGTAACAGTAACAAACTTTGTTAACTTTAGATAAACTATGTTTGATAGTAATTGTGATAGATTTTTGTGAGTAGAACTTTATTTTGATTTGTTGAGTTTGTTAGAATGAAGGAGGTCGATTTTGGAACCATGGTATTGCACTCAATTTGAAAGTTGGGGTTTGACATGATGAATAACAACATAAAATACTTTTTTTTTCAAACTGTTACCCTTTTTTGAGGAGAAGAGTTTAAAGATGAATTTTACATTCAAAATCATAGTGTTGAAATTTTATTCCAATGGTCAATGAAAGCCTTACAAAATTAATAATTTACTGAAGCTTTATAAATTGTATATGAACAAGCACATTATTACTAAATCATTGTGCCACCAAATAAGACCTTCACTTACTTCAAAGGGAAGTTACAGTGAACAATTTAACTATATTATGATGGAATAAGTTATACAGTGCAGTTGTTTTCATGTGATTTTCAATAAACAATGCACATTTAAAATATTTTGTCTTATAATTTGTGCCTAGTTGTATTATGGTGTTAAATACTCTTATCTATTTTTTGTTTTTATTAATTATGGTCTAACAAATCTTATTCATCAAGTAGCCTTTTTAGTAATCTTTATATTTTTTTTTTAAATTTTTACTCATCAAATACAAAAAAAAAATGCATATTTTGCTTGTGGTGATTCATAATTAGAATTTCGGTTTGAATATATTTTCCATTCAAGGTATCTAATACAAAAAATATCAACTTTATTTGGATTGTTTCTTGAAGCCATTTTGTAAGCAAAACTTGTAAAAATTAGATGTTTCTGTATTTTTCTCAGACGATCCTTCAACTAAAAGGTATCAAAAATTCGTAAAAGTTATGAATGTAATTTTTGGTGAAATTACTTATGACATCAAATTCCCGCTTTCACATTGAGTGCAATGCTGTTTTTCTAAAAACAGGAAAAATCAACCTGCCCTATTTTCAGAAGAGCCCACTTTTGTTTTGTTTCACATTGAATATAATTAAAGCACTGAAAGTGAAGTGGGATAGTCACTAATTTGAAAACAATAGGCTGATCAAGTGTGGGTTGAATTGGGCTGCGTGTTTAAATTAATTATCCCCTTCATTTAAATTTTGTTCTTCAACCAAATGCAAAACAATAAACATCAATGAGAAATAATACAAAAAAAAGTTTTGAATAACAAACAACATTTTGATTTATATAACATAAAAGATACAATGCATTAGTTAAAGTGAGTAGAGATTTGTGAGTGACATCTTTGTGATGTTTGTCAATTTAATTATGTGTGTAAACTTACTTTGGCATTTGAAGATGTGGTGTATGAGTTTATTTGAAGAAAAATTTGTTGCAGTTTTTATTCTGAGGATTGGAGTTAGTGAGAGGCTAGCGAAACAAATTTTGAAAAGTGTGCCAAAAATATAATAAAAAATAAATCTTGATTTCACATTTGTCATTTTTTGGGGTTAATTAATATTTGCAATAAGTAACTTTACATTATTTGGAGTAAATTAACAAAAAAATCCTTTTAACTTTATTTGTTTTTTGTAAAAATTACCTGTATACATGTAGCGATAAAACGAACGACAGTAACGTATCTGAAGCTAATCCTTACCACAATACATAAATTTTCTTTAAAAATAATGTACAGTGATAGAATCCCATTTACATAGATTATACTGAACATATATTTATAGAAAAATTATAATAATAATACAAATTAATAACACCTATCAATGTGTATAAAATCTACGAGAATTTAACATGTTTATAGATTAGAATAATTTTTTAAGATAGCGTTAAATAGATCACTTGAGCAACTATAATCAATAAATGATAAAGTGACAAAGCAACTTATCTCTTGACCAACTGCAGTGTTTTGTAGGATCCAGAACATTCATCTAAGAAAAATTGGTCTAATAATACTCCTTTAAAGAATTATGATCTAATGTAGGTTGTTACTCATTTGATAAAGTTTGTAATTGTATACCTTCACCATACAATTTAACCATTATGTGTCCTTATTAATTGCTATAACCATCTAAACTTATTTATAAATGGAACTTTGTGTGTGTGTGTCTGTTACCTATAGACTCCAAAATGGCTGAACCGATTTTCTTGAGAATTTACACAGTTGTACTATAAGCATCTGCAAGTGTTCTTAGCTAGGTTTTGTATCGAGGTATATATTGAAAATCAAAAAAAAATCAGGTTATAGAAGGAGTGGTCCAATTTTAACCAAATTTGATACACTCGTAGACAAAGACATAAGAAATGATATTCAGAAGTTTCAAGGTTGCAGTTCTTACAATAGTGCAGAAAATCAATAATATATATATATATATATATATATAAAAGGCAAGATGTTTGTGTGTGTCTGTTTATCTGCCTGTATGTCTGTATTTTTTTCAGCCCTTTTATTTTAGTTTTTGATTTGGGTTTGGCTCTAAGTAGGTATAATTGTAGTTCTTAGTCTCAGCCATCATACCATTTACTCAGAGGACTTATTTAGCCTTCAAAATTCAGTTTACGATGACAGAAACTTATTTGATATCGATACCAGGAAATCAAAATTTGGCTTACATCCATTCATTTTTCTTTCAGTCGACAGTTTCGCTTTAACTGGAAACAACTATTGCTTTTTAGACTTTCGTGCCAACGTCCAAAGAGTGTGAGCTCCAGGACCATGGATTAGTTTTAAAGCTTTCATTACACCCGAGCAACACTGGGCTATACTGCTAATATGCATATAAAACACATATCGTTATCATCATTTAACATGTTTCCATGCTAGCATGGGTTGGACAGAGTTTCCTTGATGAATAGTGTTAATTTATTATTCCTTAGACATATTTCCTTTAGACAAATGCACGCCAATAAATGCTAATAAAATACATGTATCATTACTAATTAATGTTATGTGTCTTAAATATTATTCTGTAATAAAGTGAATATCAACAAAATTGAGCATTTTGTGCATGAATAAAGTGTTAATTTATTATTCTTTAGACAATTGTGGTGCAGTGGATATCAGCTCGGAATGAGAAATCGGGGAACTGAGTTCAAATTCCAATTGAATTCATAGCATTTACTTACACGCAAATACCCTTGGAAAAGGTATTAATCCATCTCTTCCTTCCAGTTATGGGTTAAATAACAGGACAGATTCGGTTCTATAGCCTTGGCTGGCAGCCAGTCTACCGCAGAAAGCAATGGTAACCTACTGCGGGATAATCTTCTGCCCAGTCAGTCATGTCTCTTTTGAGACATGATCGCCCAAGCGTGTTTCACGTATGGCACTTAACTGACTGATCCTTAGACACATTTTCTTTAGACAAATGCATGCATCTTCACTAGTTAATGTTTATATAAGTGTCTTCAATATTATTCTGTAATATAGTGAACATCAATAAAATTGAGTATTTTGTAAATGAATAGTGTTTATTTATTAAAAAATTATTATTATAAACCAATGGTCCTTCGACTAAAATTCTTTAGATGAATGTTCCTAATTCCGAGTTTTATGTAATACCACACATCAGGGTTTTTGAGTTTTGTGTGATATTACATGAAAGTCTAGCATTGGTCAAGAGATAAGCTGCTTGAACATATAAATAAAATAAACTATGTAGAATAGTATATAGATAGTTCTTTTTTCCCCTACCTTATCTGTTTTTTTGCATTTTCAGTTATTTCCAGTTAGCTCCTATAAGCTTCATGGTAATTCTAAAGCTTACGTGTTGTATTGTCAGCAATTTGCTGAAGCCAAAGTAAAATGTTTTTTTGTTTTTTAAGTGAAATGCTGAAAGTTCTCAATTTAATAAGCAATGAAAAACTAAATCTAAGAGAAAAATGAATTTTCTTAATCTAGTATTAACTTAATCTAATATTATTTTTGTTTCTTTCCATCAACCTTACTGTGATTCAGGAATCATGGATGTTACAGCTTTAAATTCAAAATTTTTCTCCCAGACTAGTTGTCAACCATTTCTAGAGAACCTAGTCTGCCCGACTATTTACCCATAGATAGAAGTTTTGAAATCAGAGTTTTCCTTCTCCAAGGCCAGTTGTCACCAAAAGCTGTAGGACCCAATCTGCACTGTTGTTTAACCCATAACCAGGAAGAGGAGAGATGAATAAGTGAATGTAATGAATTCAGCTGAAATTCAAACTCAGCTCTCCAATTTCTCATTCTGAGTCATTATCCATTATGCCAGCCACGCATCCATTTTCTCACGAGGAAAAGAAAAAAGATGCTTTGTTTGTTTGTTTCGAGGTTTAACGACCTATCAATCCTTATGGGATCATTTAAGGTCATAACAAATGTTTTTGGGTAAGGTTATATTTTTACAGAATTTTGGAAGATGTCTTGCTTTTTAAACTTTTCCATTGCTTTCAATTTGTATTACTTTTTAAATTTTTCCCCCCGGTGAGGATCAGATCTATTTTTGATCTTCGGATCTTTACTTAGATTATATTTTGTTGTATAGTTTGATCTTTTTGAAAAAGATTAAAATAGTATTAGAGTTTATTTTTTTGAAAAGATCTTTCAGGTTGTTAACATTATAGAGGGATTGCCAGATATATGTAAAGTCACTGCAGTCGAGTAGAACATGTTTTACTGTATAGGGTTCTTGACATGCAATGCATTCAGGAGGTTCTTCATTTTTTAGGAGATAAGAGTGGGTTATGTGTGTATGTCCTATTCGAATACGGGATATAATCACTTCTTCTTTGCATGATTTACTGGGTTCTGATAGTAGTTTCTTTAAGATGGGTTTGATTTTAAATAATTTGTTGTTTTGACAGTTGTTCCAGGTTTCTTGCCATTTCTTTAAAATATAGTTTTTGATTAGGGGGTTATAGTCAGTGTATGGAACCTTTATGTTAGTTGTGTCACATTTTAGGGAGTTTTTTTACAGCCACATTGGCTTTATCATTTCCATGAAATCCAGAGTGACTGGGAATCCAACAGAAAATGAGAGTTTTGTTTTGTGAAATCACATGTAGTCTATATAAAAGTTTGAAAAAAAAATGCCTGTGGATCCCAAACCCTCTTCTGACTATTACAGGATATATCTTACAATAATTTATCAAATGTTTGTCCATCATAGTATAACTCAAGGTGGAAATAGAGATATGCATAATAAATTCTTTGCAATTATGTGATTGGCTATCAACCAATCAGGTCAGTAGAAATAAACAAGAAAGGAAAAAAGATCCATGTGCCAACACAATGTTAATTGCAAATTTGTCACAACAGCTCAGCAGGCAATGTAATAATGAAAATGAGGTCAAAAATCTTACTTTCTCCTCTCAACAGCAGAAACATACTTTCACTCACCAAGCTCCAAAAATCCTACTACCTCAGTAAACAAAAGTAGCACACTTTATTCACTGAGCAAAATGTTTGATTGGCCATGCCAGACAGGGAAAAAAGCACATTAGCATAGCTTCTCTTACTTATAGCAGCTCTTTTTGTGCTACCAAATTTCTTTAGTTTTTTTCTTTGCTTCATTTTCTGTCATAGAATACACACGATAGGCTGTCACTTTGTTTGATGAGGTATGTCACCACTTTCTTTGCTACAGATTATTAATGAAACCCATGAGAAATCTTCTGTTGTATTAATTTCTAAACATTCTAAAACACATTAAGTTTCTGGCAATTGGTTTGATTTATAGTGTAAGTATAATATTAGACTGAAACTTTACTTTGTAATAGATTACCTACAAGGAATCTGTATTTTGTATAACTGTATACGAATAATATTCATGTAGAAATTTTGTAATTATGAAAAAAAAAGACAAAGAAAAAAAAAACTTGAAATCTTTTGTAAAATCTAAGTGTGAACATCAAGTTCATAATGATGATGATTTTAGATAAACACATGATTCAATATACGGGTGCCTAGAGCTTTCATTTATCTCCTTCCACAGAAGATACCTTAAAGATTGTTCTACATTGGACTAAATAAAAGGTTTGGTTCAAAATTCCATTGCTTGAAGAAGGCTGGAGTACAAAACATCCAAAATGTCATGAATATGAAATTAAAGATAAGGACAACAGCCCAAACTGTGTAAATAGTTACAAAACCTCATCTCAGATATATAGACAGATATTTTGTTGTTGTCTTTTTGCTGTTTTTATCATAGGTATGAATATATATATATATATATATATATATATATATATATATATGTGTGTGTGTGAAAAGTGCATGTATATAATTATAAATATCAATATATATATATATATATATATATATATATGCAATTTGTTATATATATATATATTATATCATTTATATATTATATATTCACAGTACTTATTTGAAAGTGCTCAATATCAGTGATAGAGTTGACATATTCATATAGATAGGTGTGAGTTTGTAACCCTGGGTTTCCCGCTCTTGCAATCGTCAGACAAATGATCAGTTTGTCTGATGATTGCAAGAGCAGGAAACCCAGGGTTACAAACACACATCTATATATATATATATATATATTTATCTCCTGTCCTGCTCATGGAAAGAGAAAGAGACACCAGCAAGACAGTGTTGACTCAGTTCATTCTCTTTACAACCAGTTATTAAAGCTCTTGCCGTGTCTGCTCTTTAACAGTGCCTTATTGAATTTTTTTGCAATAATTGTCATCAAGTAGTGAAGAATAGATATTCTATTATAATAAATGCCATTGTGTGTGTGTGTGTGTCTATATATATATATATATATATACACATACATACACACACAGTAAACAACCAAATTGTTACCAAAGTTTACTATGGATAATGTAATATTACACAACTTATTTTTTTCCAGTGAACAACATATTGATTTGGACCTAATCCCACATTGAAGGTGGCATTAAATGGACATGTCTCCCAGATTTACCATACGAACGCAGGTATCCCTCAAGGCTCTATCCTAGGTCCTACACTCTTTCTTATCTACATTAATGATCTCCCTGATGCCATAAGTTCCCAAGTATGTATGTATACCAATGACACCACAGTTTACTCTTGCCTCGATCAAAAATCTGGTGTGGGCAACAAAGTGAACCTCGTAGCCGAGCTTGAAAAGGACCTCCAATCTGTAGTGGACTGGGGTAAGAAATGGCTCATAAATTTTAATGCTTCTAAAACGAAGCTGCTATCAACCACCATAGAAAATCGCACCTACCTTCCATTAGCATGGAACAGGTTTGCCTCCCAAAGATTAAAACACTATGCCTCCTTGGCCTCACACTCTCAGCAAACTTCAAGTGGAATGACTATATCGAATCCATTGCTAAATCCGCTGCTATGAAAGTCGGTTCTCTGTGCAGGGCCCGGAAGTTTTTTTCCATCTGAATCTATCCTGCACATATATAAATCTAACATCCGCCCGTGTATTGAATACTGCTGCCACATCTGGTCGAGTGTCCCTGCTATTCTCCTCAGGGTTCTTGACAAAATACCAATTTGGCAGACTGCCTGCAGTCACTTTCTAACTGGTGTGACGTGGCTTCCCTATGCCTCTTCTATAAATACTTTCACAGCTTCTACTCCAATGAACTTAGATCACTGGTGCCTCCTAGGTATGAATTTGCATGAGATACTAGATTAGCAACTAGGTCCCACCCTTTCACAGTGAAACTGATAAAATGTAACTGTAGTTTCTACTCCAACAGCTTCTTTTCTCGCACTTCCCACCTGTGGAATTCCCTTCCACATGCTTGCTTCCCTGGCGGCTACAATCTCCAGGAGTTTAAATGTAAGGTCAATAGACACCTCCTAAAGCACTAACTCCATACACTCAAACACTCTACCCCGTCTATCACCCTCCTTCTGACATTTCCTATATCTAATCACTCTTTCTCTTCACCTTCCCCCATGTAACCCCCTGTGCAATAGTGGCAGTGGAATGCCTTGTTTAGGGTGAAATGATTAAAAAAATAAAATAAAAAAAAAAATAATTGTCAGATTTTAATGAAACTTTCAGGACTTCTATATACATAAATGAAATTATTTTTGTTAACTATTATTTTCAGAAAATCTTGTTAAAAAATAAATAAATACATATATATATATATATATATATATATATATATATATAGTCATCTGCAGACAGATCTGTTTCGCTGTATCACAGCTCATCAGTACGGTTAGACATGGATTGCTTTTTAACCCAGGATTGAAACCCGACCGAAGTGGCATCAGTCGACGATTCTACCTATGGGCTACGGCCATTTGGTAGAAGAAGGCAGACTTTTTAGCATATATATTATCATTATACACGCCCAATAGCCAGAGTGCTTTAATTCATTTTACTGAATGAGTGATGCGCACATGCCAGAGTAGCTACTGCTTTTCAAAGTCTACCATTCTTCCAGAGTGCTCAATCAGGGTGTGAGAGCGTAAAAAAAAAAAATATATATATATTTTTTTTTATTAAAATACTTTAATCCAAGCAGAAAAGTAGGAAGGTAAATCCCAAAAACCTGATCCAAATTAAAATTTTAATATTTAAAATTTTTTATTTTTTTTATTTATTTTTTATTTCCCCTTTTATTCTAATTTTTTCCATTTTAAAATATTTCAGTTGCTGAGGAGATGTGAAATCTCTCTTAGGGTTTTCATGTTGAAATGTTCATTCAACATTTTTGAATATTGAAAATTTATTTTATTTTATTTTATATATATATATATATATATATATATATATATATATATATTACATATGTTTTCCCCCTTTACGTAAATTAATGAAATTTTAACAAATGAAATTTTGTATCAAACATTTATTTTATTAGTTAAATACAGGACTTCTGGGGGAATCTAAATCATGTTTTTTTTTTTTTATTTACCAAAGATTTGGCTATTTATCAAAAAATCTGCTCCAAATAGTAAAATAAAAAATGCAATAAAACTATGACATTATTTAATTACATAAGCTTTTAAAATATATATATACATTAAGGACATTATATTCTCAAGAAAAAAAAGATTTTCAATGAATAATGAATTTTTACAAGAATTGCTTTCATTTTTTCTTTTTTAATTATAATAATTTATAAAGTTTCAAAAGTATATTTAAAATTATCAAAATCTTGCCATGGTTTGGCTATTTAGTTAAGTGAAGACTGTTTACTAATTGAAAACTGAAAAGTTTAATAGAAATCATCAAGCCAATAGATTTTTAAAATCTATTTTTAATTTTTTTTGTATTTTTTTTTTCATATTAGAAATGTTTTTTAATGTATGGTATTTTCTGCGTTACATTAAAAGGTTGTTTCACAGTTTCTTTCCCTTAGAGAAAAAAAAACAAAAAATGGATAATTAGGTCAATTCTGGTCACCCATACATAGCTTATCTTCACACCTGGCGGTCAGCAAACATTTATCACTTACTTTAAGGGTCAGAAAGATCAGAGCTCCATGATAAATAAACAATTTCATTTTAAATTTTATGCTATAAAAAAGAAATACTTTTTTTAAAATCAGATCAATTTAATTTTATATTTAATAATTTTCCAAAAAGAACATGTCACAGATGTATTTTTCCAAGATTTTTAAAACCAAAAATTAACTTTTGTTTACAAATGTGTCTATCGCTGAAAAATAGCTGAAATTTTTTTAAAAACAGGAAAATTTTAAATTCTAATCAATGTAATTTCTATTTGAAATGTACCATAGTATTTTGCTTACTGGAAATAGTAAATTTAATCATGTAGCTTTCAATCAAAGCTAAAATTAAAGCTTCAAGAAAACTTTTTTATTTATCAAAATTCATTATAAAACTTAGGTATCGCGAATTATCATGAAAAAGTGGAACAAGGTCTCTTTGTGCAGTCGAGTTTTTACAACTTCCAACTACTAAGTTGTTTTAACTGTAACTTTAAAGTGACTTGAAATTGGTTTAAGCAAACGAGGGAAACCCAAAATTAAATACAATTTCGTAAACAGACAAAAAACAAAACAAAAAAACAATCTTTGATGACAACTGTAATGACAGCTGAAAGTACTCAGATTTAAAAAAAAAATCTGGACTATCTGGTTTCAAACATCCGCTGACATCAATTCGTAACTAAAGGGAGACTACTATCTTGAATGTCTTCATACCAGAGAAAACATCTTAAAAGAAATGATTTATACAAACAAATGGTTTTCAAATATTTTCTAGGCTAAATTGAATTAACATGTCTGAAAAGATAGTTAATCAGTTGAGATCAACGCTTAGATCTTTTCAGGTGATAAAAGAAGTAATGGACAGCATTTAACGATCATCATATCCAAGATACACATTTTCTTTTAGAAAGAATAAAGAACTGACTACATTACAATGTCTGAAATGCTGCAATAAAAACTAAATGCTGACAGAATCTTTTCCTTTTTCAAGTTTTTGTTTTTTGTACTTATTAAGTACAATAAAATTTTAAAAGTTACTTTAATTCCTATTATCAATAAATTGGAAAGAGTTTATTGTTATTGTCAAATGTCAATGCTTGTTAAATTTTGTTTATTTTTAAATTAAAAAAACTTTTCAGTTTTTTTTTAACGGTTTATCTTTTTGTCATATTTGTTAAAAATATTATTCTGTGTGCATATATATACATATATATATTACTAATTTGATCATTATTTTATTGAAACCAAATTAAAGTGTCAACAAATCTCAAATGACTAAATTCAGATTGCTAACAATTAGACATCGTGTTGACCGTATTATTTTCTTTAAATAAAAATATGAAACCAAAAGAAAAAAAAACAACATTAAGTATTAATGGAAATAGAGGGAAAACTTTCGTTTTACTTCTGATTTACTTACGCGCAAATACCATTTTTAGGAATGGTATCATTATTATTAATCATTAATCAGTCTCTTCTCCCTCTAGATATGGGTAAGTAAGTAGCAGGACAGTTTTTCTTTTTTAAGTTCTGTAGCTTTGATTGGCAACCGATCTACCGTAGAAAGTAATTGCAACTACCGCGGGAAAATTTTCTGCCCATTCAGTTATGTCTTCTTCAAGACATAAATTACCCAAGCATGTATCACGGATGGCACTTAACTGGCTTTAAGTCTTTTTACATATTTTATTTAGGTACAATATATGTGTGTACACGCCGATAACAAAGCTAAAAAAAAAATTGAAGTATAATAAATATCTTACGTTTAAAGCATGACTCGGATATATACTGCTTGGCTTACTCTGATCTTTATTTTTAACTGGAAACCGCGGACTAATGTTCTCTTCTACTCGCATTATATCGCAATGAAGCGCTTTTATATGGTATTAATTTAAATGCAAATTATAGTCAACCAAATAAGCACTACGAAGGGGGGATAACTCTAATTTTTAGCGATAAACCTATAAATTAAAAAAAATATATATATATATATATATATTTTCTTTTCTTTATTCTCACCATGATATGTAACAATCCAGATCTATATTCACTGAAATGACAAAAAGTTTATTTTTCCGAAAAATACCATCGAAGCGAGAACAGAGACATTTTACCACGAGTCAAGCAGAGTTATTTCCCTTGGAAATGCAGTAACTTGGAAATGTTTCGAATAAACATACCTGTATTTGCCTTGCATGGTTCCCAGTTGGAAAGAGCAGATCTTAACTGTAATGAAAATAAAAATAAAAGAAGGGACTATTTAAAATAAAAATAAAATGTATTGCTGAATATTTTGCTTATTTTTTTTTGCTATAAGTATTGTTGATCCTTTTTTATTAAACTATAATTTTTTCAACATGTTGCATGTTGAAATTGTCACAATATTCTTTGTCGACATTTAGACGTTTCATTCAATTTAATAATTTCTTTAAATTTTTATTTCATTTTATAAGACTTCATTGTAAACAATATTTTTAAAGTAGATTTTTCCTTCTTAACAGTGAAGAATAAACCATTGTTTTTAAAATAGAGCATTTTGTATGTTAAATAATAAAACTTTTAATTTTTCTCAAAAACTTGTGGAAAATTTATTGTACTAAACTACACACCCTACTAAAACAAATTGTACTTTTTACCCACTTACCTGTTTGCACTTCTTAAAATTTGGTTTTGGTCGGTTAGTGTGTGGCTATTCTAAAGAGTGTGACAGACTAATAGAAACACAGAATTTTGTGTATAGAAAAATGCCTTGCTGGGATTTTTACTTTAAAAAATGTATTCTTATACTTTTATAATGTTTTGCTTTGTGGCTGACTATTTGCCCATAGCTGAGACCCTAACAGATGCTACCACCCTTGGTCAAGGTGAACCTGGGAATAACAATTAAGAGTTGGTTCCATGCTCCTCAAAACCGTCAATCTATTTATCAGAGACTATGCTGCTAGAGGTACTTTATCATCATGCCTTGGACTTAAACAAGAGTTAGTTCTCAAGTTAGATGTGGAAATTGGTATGAACCAAACAGCATAAAATGATAAAACACTTTATCTAACAAATTTTAAACAAGAACTGTCAAAATATTTATTGAAAAAATCTCAAGACATTATAATAATTGAAGTGTTAAAGCAAACAATTTATCCTAATATTGTATATAACAAATATCAACATTTTATCCTAATATTTCTATATAACAAATTCCAAAAAGCATTTACCATTATCTGTGAGAACAGCTTACACGGATTTTCATGGATTCACTCATTGTAAATATACAGAGGCTAAGACACAACTACCAAGTTTTAGATAATCTGAGATTAGATTTAATCTAGACAGAGATTTCATCTGTTTTAAATCTTATCAGAGATCAGTTCTAAAGTTTAGTGGGTGTGTTCATCCAGATAATCAATTATACAATTTAACCAAATATGATGTTGATAATCTGTTTCTGTGGAAACCTCAAGTAAAATACAAATGTCAATGAAGGCAAGTTTATACAAATACAGAAAAATGAAACACTTAAAATAAGTTGTTGTCATTTTACCTGGGAGATGAGTGTCGAGCTGAGAGAAATGAGAGTCTCAATTCCAAAAAATATGTTTTGGTGTTCTTCAGGCCCCAAATAGGAAAAGTTTCTAGAAAATTGAAAAGAAATAATGAAATATTATCAAAAGAAGAAATGTCTGGAGAAAGAAAAACACTTCATAAAAACAGTAAACAAAAGTTTTCAGTACTTTGACTATCACTCTCATACATGAATCACAAAAGTTAATTTGATTCAGCACTAGGAGATCATTCTTTTAAATGGAGCCTCCCCATTATACTGAAAGTTCTTTCCTGATGTCTATGGTTTAAGTGAGATACCAAATGATAAATAGAGTTTCATGAATGTAAAGATGAATATATTTTCACACTTACTGCTGGAGTTACTAGCCCCATACACAACCGGTTTTGAATTCAGAGTTATTCCCATAGACTGGTTGCCAACTAAGGCTTAAGAATCCAGTCTTCCGTATTATTTCTAGCTGACCCTAGCTGGAGAGAGAACAAATGGATTTATTTTTCCTAAGTGTTCAAATTCCAGCCAAGACTATTACATTTGCTTTTAAACAAATTGTTTGAAAGCAAATGTAATGGCCTTGGCTGGAATTTGAACACTACAGATGTTCGTATTTTCCATGATGATACCCCCCATGATACCCCCCATGATACCCCCCCATGCCCACATCCTGCATGATAACTGCTTAATTATAATTAATTATATTAATTATAATTATATTAAAACAGGCTATAAACTGATTAAACTATAGATAAAATTATTTATGCTAACAACATTGTATATTATGCTGATTTAGAAGGAAAGCTGAAAGAACTATTTTTTAGCCTATGAAACAGCCTATATATTCATAATATAAATGTAAGTATAACTCGGATATAAGAGACTCTAATATAAGAGAAACTCGGATTTAAGATATATTTTCTCTGGTCCCAAATTAGAGCCTGTGGTAATGTATATAAAATAGACCAAACTCGGATATAAGAGAAACCAGGATATAAGAGAACTTTTATCTGGTCCCAACAATTCTCTTATCAGTTACACTGTATATTTATTAAGCGCAAACAGTCTATGAATCAAGCAACAAATAATAAAATCATAAATTTCAGCAACATTATATACTACATAGATTCAGAAGGAAAATCGAAAGAACTATTTATTAGCTATGAAACAGCCTATATATTCTATAGCCAAAATGTAAGTATAACTCGGATATAAGAGACTCTAATATAAGAGAAACTCGGATTTAAGATATATTTTCTCTGGTCCCAAATTAGAGCCTGGTAGTAATGTATAAAATAGACCAAACTCGGATATAAGAGAAACCAGGATATAAGAGGAACTTTTATCTGGTCCCAACAATTCTCTTATATCAGGATTACCTGTATATTTATTAAGCTACATGACAGTCTATGAATCAAGCCAACAAATAATAAAATCATAAATTTCAGCAACATTATATACTACATAGATTCAGAAGGAAAATCATGAAAGAACTATTTATTAGCCTATGAAACAGCCTACATATTCTGTATAAAACAAAGTATAACTCGATATAAGAGACTCTAATATATAAGAGAAACTCGGATTTAAGATATATTTTCTCTGGTCCCAAATTAGAGCCTGTGGTAATGTATATAAAATAGACCAAGCTCAGGATATAGAAGAGACAGGATATAGAAACTTTATCTGGTCCCAACAATTCTCTTATATCAGGATTACACTGTATATTTATTAAGCTATGAAGCAGTCTATGAATCAAGCCAACAAATAATAAAATCATAAATTTCAGCAACATTATATACTACATAGATTCAGAAGGAAAATCGAAAGAACTATTTATTAGCCTATGAAACAGCCTATATATTCATAATATAAATGTAAGTACTCTTGGATATAAGAGACTCTAATATAAAGAAACTGGTTAAAGATATATTTTCTCTGGTCCCAAATTAGAGCACATGGTAATGTATATAAAATAGACCAAACTCGGATATAAGAGAAACCAGGATATAAGAGCTTTTATCTGGTCCCAACAATTCTCTTATATCAGGATTACATACTGCTATTTCTTAGAAGCTATGAAGCAGTCTATGAATCAAAGCCAACAAATAATAAAATCATAAATTTCAACATTATATACTACATAGATTCAGAAGGAAAATCGAAAGAACTATTTATTAGCCTATGAAACAGCCTATATTCATAACCTATAAATGTAAAGTATAACTCGGATATAAGAACTCTAATATAAGAGAAACTCGGATTTAAAAATATATTTTCTCTGGTCCAAATTAGAGCCTGTGGTAATGTATATAAAATAGACAAACTCGGATATAAGAGAAACCAGGATATAGAGAACTTATCTGGTCCCAACAATTCTCTTATATCAGGATTACACTGTATGTTATTAAGCTATGAAGCAGTCTATGAATCAAGCCAACAAATAATAAAATCCTCATTCAGCAACATTCCATATACTACATAGATTCAGAAGGAAAATCGAAAGAACTATTTATTAGCCTATGAAACAGCCTATATATTCATAATATAAATGTAAGTATAACTCGGATATAAGAGACTCTAATATAAGAAAGCTTCGGTTGAAGTCTCTTTCTCTGGTCCCATTCGACCTGTGGTAAATGTATATAAAATAGACCAAACTCGGATATAAGAGAAACCAGGATATAAGAGAACTTTATCTGGTCCCAACAATTCTCTTATATCAGGATTACTAATATTTATTAAGCTATGAAGCAGTCTATGAATCAAGCCAACAAAATAATAAAATCATAAATTTCAACAACATTATATACTACATAGATTCAGAAGGAAAATCGAAAGAACTATTTATTAGCTATGAAACAAACTATATATTCATAATATAAATGTAAGTATAACTCGGATATAAGAGACTCTAATATAAGAGAGGAAACTCGGATTTAAGATATATTTTCTCTGGTCCCAAATTGAAGCCTGACAATGTATATAAAATAGACCAAACTCGGATATAAGAGAAACCAAGGATATAAGAGAGAACTTTTATCTGGTCCCAACAATTATATATATCAGGATTACACTAATATTTATTAAGCTATGAAGCAGTCTATGAATCAAGCCAACAAATAATAAAATCATAATTTCAGCAACATTATATACTACATAGATTCAGAAGGAAAATCGAAAGAACTATTTATTAGCCTATGAAACAGCCTATATATTCATAATATAAATGTAAGTATAACTGGACCATAAGAGACTCTAATATAAGAGAAACTCGGATTTAAAGATATATTTTCTCTGGTCCCAAATTAGAGCCTGTGGTAATGTATATGTAAAATGAACCAAACTGGGATGCAGAGAAGCAGGATATAAAGAGAACTTTTATCTGGTCCCAACATTCTATTACATCAGGATTACACTGTATATTTATTAAGCTATGACAGTCTACTTGAATCAAAAAACCCAACAAAATAATAAATCATAATTCCCAGCAACATTATATACTACACATAGATTCAGAAGGAAAATGAAAAGACACATTAGCCCTATGAAACAGCTATATATTCATAATCGAATGTAAGTATAACTCGGATATAGACTCTAATATAAGAAACTCGGTTAAGATATATTTTCTGATTAAATTCAGGGCCTGTGTGTGTATATAAAATAGACCAAACTCGGATATAAGAGAAACCAGGATATAAGAGAGACTTATCTGGTCCCAACAATTCTCTTATATCAGGATTACACTAATATATTTATTAAGCTATGAAGCAGTCTATGAATCAAAGCCAACAAATAATAAAATCATAAATTTCAGCAACATTATATACTACATAGATTCAGAGAGGAAAATCGAAAGAACTATTTAGTAGCCTATGAAACAGCCTATATATTCATAATATAAATGTAAGTATAACTCGGATATAAGAGACTCTAATATAAGAGAAGCTCGGATTTAAGATATATTTTCTCTGGTCCCCAAATTAGAGCCTGTGGTAATGTATATAAAATAGACCAAACTCGGATATAAGAGAAACCAGGATATAAGAGAACTTTTATCTGGTCCCAACAATTCTCTTATATCAGGATTATAACAACATATTTATTAAGCTATGAAGCAGTCTATGAATCAAGCCAACAAATAATAAAATCGCAAATTTCAGCAACATTATGGAACTAGAAGGAAAATCGAAGAACTATTTATTAGCCTAGCAAACAGCCTATATATTCATAATATAAATGTAAGTATAACTCGGATATAAGAGACTCTAATATAAGAAACTCGGATTTAAAGATATATTTCTCTGGTCCCAAAATTAGAGCCTGTGGTAATGTATATAAAATAGACCAAACTCGGATATAAGAGAAACCAGGATATAGAGAACTTTTATCTGGTCACAACAATTATATCAGGATTACCTTATGTTTATGATAGCGCTATGAAAGCAGTCATAGATGAAATAACAAATAATAAAATCATAAATTTGTAACATTCTTTACTACATAGATTCAGAAGGAAAAATCGAAAGAACTATTGTCGCCCTATGAAACAAACTATATATTCATAATATAAATGTAAAGTATAACTCGGATATAGAGGACTCTAATATAAGAGAAGCTCGGATTTAGAATATATTTTCTCTGGTCCCAGGTAGACATATTAATTAATGTATATAAAAAAATAGACCAAACTGGGATATAAGAGAAACCAGGATATAAGAGAACTTTTACCTCTGAATCCCAACTGATCTCCCATATCAGGATTACCTTTCATATATTTATTAAGCTATGAAACAGTCTATGAATCAAGCCAACAAATAAGCAAAATCATAAATTTCAGCAGTATACTACCTTTTGGATTCAGAAGGAAAATCTGAAGAACTATTTAGTAGCCTATGAAACAGCCTATATATTCATAATATAAATGTAAGTATAACCTAGGATATAAGAGACTCTAATATAAGAGAAACTCGGATTTAAGATATATTTCTCTGGTCCCAAATTAGGCTTCAAAGGTAATGTATATAAAATAGACCAAAACTGGAATATAAGAGAAATAGGTCTAAAACTTTTATCTGAATTTAACAATTCTCTTATATCAAGTTACACTGTATATTTAAATGTTTTAAGCTATGAAGCAGTCTATGGAAATGTAGAATTTCAATAATATTATATACATAGATTCAGAAGGAAAATGAAAGAACTATTTATTAGCCTATGAAACAGCCTACCACTCTTCATATGCAAGTAGCAGTATATGGATAACAAGAGACTCTAATATAAGAGAAACTCGGATTTAAGATATATTTTCTCTGGTCCCAAATTCAGAGCCTGTAGTAATGTATATAAATAGACCAAACTCGGATATAAGAGAAACCAGGATATAAGAGAACTTTTATCTGGTCCCAACAATTCTCTTATATCAGGATTACACTGTATATTTATTAAGCTATGAAGCAGTCTATGAATCAAGCCAACAAATAATAAAATCATAAATTTCAGCAACATTATATACTACATAGATTCAGAAGGAAAATCGAAAGAACTATTTATTAGCCTATGAAACAGCCTATATATTCATAATATAAATGTAAGTATAACTCGGATATAAGAGACTCTAATATAAGAGAAACTCGGATTTAAGATATATTTTCTCTGGTCCCAAATTAGAGCCTGTGGTAATGTATATAAAATAGACCAAACTCAGATATAAGAGAAACCAGGATATAAGAGAACTTTTATCTGGTCCCAACAATTCTCTTATATCAGGATTACACTGTATATTTATTAAGCTATGAAGCAGTCTATGAATCAAGCCAACAAATAATAAAATCATAAATTTCAGCAACATTATATACTACATAGATTCAGAAGGAAAATCGAAAGAACTATTTATTAGCCTATGAAACAGCCTATATATTTATAATATAAATGTAATATATTTATTAGGCTATGAAGTAGACTATGAATCGAATAAACAATAACTAAAATCATATATACTAACAACATTATATACTATGTAGATTCAGGAGGGAAACTGGAATAACTATTTGACAAGGTTAAACAAAAAGAACAAATTAAATATCAATTGTAAGAAGATTGATTGTAGGCAATATGAATAGTCTAAGATGTGAGTTACACACACATGCGCATATATATTTACCTGATTGGCTCAGCATATATATCATGGAGATTCTTCAGTGATCGTTGATAAACAGTTTCATTTCTCAGTAACTCTAACCAAATGTCTTTCTTGGCTTTCTCATCTAAATACAAGAAAGAAAATATTTAAAATTTATTTAGATTTCAATTTATCTTTCAGTATATAAGGCACACCAGCATGATAAGATGAATGATATAAGAAATTTTGCAGAGCCTGTCATGGACTACAAACCTTATTTGTTACACATTAAACCTTTGTATTCTAGAGTACTGAGATACTTGATTGCAACTCTCCTATTTTGCATATTTATCTTTTTTAGCCATCTCCCAAACAGGAAGGCAATAAAATCACTAAGATGCAAGTGCTTACTGAGGTAAAGAACCTGGGAAAAAAGACATTATCAAGGAGAGAGAAAAAAGGACATTATCAAGGAGAGAAAAAAAAAGACATTATCAAGATTTATCAACATTATGAAGAGATAAAAAACATTATATAAAAAGCATTATCAACATTATCAAGAGAAAAAAGACATTATCAAAGAGAGAGAAAAAGACATTATCAAGATTTATCAACATTATCAAGAAAAAAGCATTATATGAAAAGCATTATCAACATTATTAAGAGAAAAAAGATAACAAGGAGAGAAAAAAAGACATAATCAAAGAGAGAAAAAAAGACATTATCAAAGAAAGAGAACAACAAAAGTAAAGGAATTGAGATAAATTACTTTTTTGGAGGATTAAAGTGCAAGATGGACTCTGATGAGGAAAAAATTATTTATTGAAACATAGAAAACTTATTTTACTAAGAGTAAACCTAGAAATTGATTTAATATGATCATTCCATTTCATATCAGTTAAAGACGTGAACCCAAGAAGGCACAAGGAATTGATACAGAATAGAACATACAGTTGTATCTAGCTAGTTCAACAGTAAAACGGTGAAATCTAATTGTATATCTAGCAGTATGATTAAGTTCATGTTGTCAAAGCCCCAAGGAGGAAAGCTCATCAGAACAATTCTTATAAGAATATGTGTAGAAAAGACAGAAAATCACTAGTCAAGATGCCAGGTTAGGAACTATAACATTATAGATCCTTCTTTGAATTTTGTCAAGAAGCTCAAGTTATATAGTAGGAACACCAGACCAGATATGGCAGTAATATTCAATGCATGGACAATTTATAAATGTTCAAGATGGATTCTGATGAGAAATATTTTCTAGCATGACATAACGGACCAACATAGACCTAGCAATTGATTATCTAGAATACAAGATGTCAACTGTACCTGTTGAGGCCATTTTGGAGTTGTCTTTTTTTAAGATGTGTTTGTTTTTCCATCTGTTTTCATTAGTTATCCTTTTTCCATCATGTATTCTTCATTCTCTCTGTTGGAGGCAATCCAAAGTGTCTAGCTCAGTTATCATACTCCTTTGCTTATACTGTTAAATCAATGATAATATACCTAATTTTTAACCTATAGTACAGATGTGCCTTTTCTTTGAAGCTGTTACATAATTCATATGAACACATTGCTCTCAGTGAAGCATAGGCCATCAACGATCCCTCGCCATCAACAAAGGGATTGTCAATGCTTCTGTAACTTGTCTTTTTTTAACAGGTAAGGGTGTTGACCCTAGGCAAACCACTTTATCCTCTGAGTGAGGTACACTAGTTGCCAACCAAGGCAAAGACAGATTATCACTTATGTTTACCATATTTTGGGGAGTGATAATTTGATATGATAATAATAACATTGTTAAATTTGTTAAGATAGTTTGTTGGTATGATAACACAACAGTCAATTATCTACAGGCATTATAAAACTGGTTCCAGGAACACTCAGGCATTGTTATTTGCCAGTTATTCAGGGCTGGCATGTATTATCACCAACCCCACTGACTGTGATGGGATTATGTAACCCTGACTGGCAGCCCTTGGGAGTGCTTTTATGACCCTAACAAGGGTCATAAAAGCATTTCGTTTTAGCTACCTACACAAAATTAACAAATTAAACTAAGCATAACTAACTATTAAAGGGTGAAAAATTTTTGCACTTTGACATCATTCTAGGGGTTTTTTTGTCAAAACCATGAATTTGTTTTTTTAAATCTTGAAAACACAATACAGAGTTGATTACTCTTAAATGTTAAATGCATTAAAATTATTCAATTTTTAAACAAGAAAAATCTCACATTGATGTTAAAAATTGGCACAAAACATTGGTGATTCATTTAAAATGGAATTATTTATTAAGACATGTCTCTAATTTGTATTTAGATGCATTGTATTTATTATCAATTTTTCTAACTGAATTGTTCACCTATATTGCATATTATCTGTTACTGTACATAATTAGGTGACAATAAAATTTGTATTTTCTATAAATTCTACCTTACAAAAATTGAGGTGTAGTAGAATACAGTGGGGCAATAAAATAGATCTGAGTGGGCACAAAATCCTTTCATTTTTCCCTGCAGGTATTTCATTAGTTCCTACATTAACCATTTTTAAATCTTGCTGAGCATGTATAGAACACTTTTAGTGCTGACTAAATTCTATACAGTCACACCCTCCAACCAAATCAGTTACAGAGAGTACTGAAATATATCTGGAAATATATATCTATAAAATGACTCCAGAACTTCATAAACTATGCTATATTGCATAGATGCTGTTGGGTTAACAAATATATATTGGTTTGCCTTGGTGGTATCGGCTGTTAGTACAAATATTCATCCAAATATTTATAACTGTTAGATAAAGATTGCAAAGAATTTAGGAGAACATAAATGAAGTCTTTGTCTTTTAGAAAGCAAGCATGCTTCACAAAGTATAGTAATGCCTTCTCTGCAAGCCTTTAAAAATAAAACTAATAGATATGGGATGTGCATTGTGGTGCAGTGGATATTGACTCGGAACGACAAATCGGGGAGCCGAGTTCAAATTCCAGCTGAACTCCTTGCATTCACTTATGCACAAATACCCTTGAGAAAGATATTAATCCATCTCTTTCCTCCAGTTATTGGTGAAATAATAGGACAGATTGGGTTCTATAGCCTTGGCTGGCAACCAGTCTACTGCAGAAAGCAATGGCAACCTACTGCAGGATAATTTTCTGCCCTGTCAGCCTAAAGCGTGTATCACGTATGGCACTTAACTAACTGAATAGATATTTACAAAAGCTGTTTTTACTTGGAAGTCTTTCATGTCCTGTGGCTAGAGGTGCAGGGAGAATCTACATTATTTGGACAGTCATTTAAGTGCCATATATGATACACATTTGAGCAATTATATCCGGCAAGAGACATGACTGACTGGGCAGAATATTTTTCTGCAGGAGGTTGCCATTACTTTCTGTAGTAGACTGGTTGCTAACCAAGACTATAGAACCCAATCTGTCCCGCTAACCCATAGCTGGAGAGAGAAAAAATGGATTAATAACTTTCCCAATGGTATTTGTGTGTAAATAAATACAACAAATTCAACTGAAATTTAAAATTGGCTTTATTATTTGGTAGCTATATCTAATGTTTCAAACACCTAAGTTTCTTATAATTAATTAATTGTTGGTTATAATAATATCTTTAATTATCATATGTTTCCTTACCGTTATAATCTTGTTCAATTATCCTTTCCAGTGTTGATCCAATCACACTTAGAGATGAATCTAATATCTGTATTGTTTGAAAATTGGCCGAGATGAAATAGTAACTGCTAATCTTCATGTCTGTTTTAGCTTTGATTAATGAATTGTACAGTTCGGAACCATATTGACTATAGACCTGAAAAATAAAGAGGAATTCAATTATTACATTGGTACAAATCTTTTTAGCTGTTGAAGGGTGAATTCTTTAAAGATATTTTCAGTATATGGAATTGATTAGAACTATTGAACAGGCATGTTTGGTTCCATGACACAAAACAAATAACTGCCCGAAGGTGACATGCCTGGAGAAGAGCATGTAGCAGAATACCCTAGCTCCATACCTTTGCGGCTAAAACCACCGGTCAACTTTCTGGATGAGAAAAAATGTTTTTCTATTTCAAAAGCTAGATTTACATAGGAAAACTATTTGAGTCAGTAATCTCTGATGGGAATAAAGAGCCTGCATACAAATAGAGAACGAGATCATTGAGTACACAAAATTAAAAAGAGGAGTAGGATAAGGACATGTTTTCTTGCCAAATTTATTCAGCCTATACAGCAAGACTCGAGAACTAGAATACCTATCTGTATCTTAAAGTTATAAATGCATCTCTTCTCTTTCGAGCTAGGGGTTGAATAGCAAAACAGGCTGGGTTCTGTAGCCTGGTTTGGCAACCAGTCTACTGAAAGCTTACTGCCGTGTCAGTGATGTCTCACAAGAGACATGATTGCACGAGCATGTATTATATATGGCATTTAACTGACTGTTGAAGAAGTTAGAAAATTTTATCAAGAAGAGAACTGAACTGTTATATGAGATTCAATTTCCTCTATGGTAGTGAATGACAGTTTTCTTAGAGATGGATAAAAAGCATGAAGTGACAGAAATCATATTCTTCTGATAAATACTGAGAATGCCATAGACATATACATGCAACGAAGAATTTAAAAGAAATTAGGAACTACCTAGAAACTAATATTATTATTAGTCCTGACCTAGTATTTTGGCTTCATCTCCTTTCCCACCACTGTAAAGTTGCTTCCCTGGGAAACTTTCTATTAATACTTTCATGGTAATTGTTCAGAGGAGCTCTTTGCTAGACTTTATGAATTTAAGTGCAGTACTAGATTAGCAACAAGACCTCATCAATTTACAGTTGAACTGGCTAGAAATCTGGCACTTCTCACTTGTAGCACACTCTTTCAACCCCATGCTTTCCAGCTAATTTGGATCTTGAAACATTTTAGTGCAATGTCAATCATTATATATTGTTTTCCTGATTACTCTTCTATTGTTCTCTCTCTTTAATAATGTTTCTCTTTTTTCTAATTCTTTCACATTCAGTAACCTCTTGTGTCTTAGTGGCTTTACTGCCTTGCATGGGGAGAAAGAATTTTAAAAAATTACACTTGCAACCAGAAACAGATAACCAAACTTTTGAGTATACATAATGAGAAAAGAAAACTTAGAGAATTCAACACTTACAGGAAATATTGAAAGTAAGGGAAAGCAGTGAGTAACCTACAAAATAGTTTGTTTAATGGTTTACAAAAAGTGCTGGGTATGAGGATAAACTACATCCAGTTACAAGGTCACTAGTCAGGAGATTATAGGGTATGTGGAGCCTGGAACCACCTCTTAATTGATGTTGTATCCAGTCCCACCCTAATCTGGGATGATAGCATCTGTCAGGGTCACAGTTATGTGCAAATATTGAGCCCTCACACATGAAAGTATAAAAATACATTTAATGGTAAATATCCCAGCAATAAATTTTTATATACAAAAAAACAACAATACGTAACTAGCAATACATTTTATAGCAAAATGACCAGCAATACATTTTATCTGTAGTTAAAGGTACATAATTGTGTTCAAAATATATTTAGGTGAAGCCATGAAATTGTTTTCATATTATTTAGATTTCAGCATTAAATAACACATAGTGGTTGATATACTGTTAAACAAAATCAATTAAACCAACCAAACAACCAATATGAACGTTTTAATGACATTAATCCATGCAGGATGAGACAGATAAATTGTTTAAATTATGCAAAAAATGAAAATAATACTGATATCTGATTTTAACAGATATATTTACCAAAATTACACAAAAATATCTTGAAATAGCAAAACGTAAATTAGTTCAATAAAGTCAGCATTGCCTTCAAACAGAGCCTCCAGACAATTTTGGAATTTTGTGCAACTCTTTTGAACGGTCTACTTGTTTAAGTTGGTGAATGCTACCATAATTCTTGCCTTCAATTCATCTTTGGTGTTACAAGCCGTTTTTGAGGTCTCATTAAACTGTGCCTCATACATAAAATCAAGGGAATTGCAATCTGGGGGTAAGGGGGTGATGTAGTCGCAGAAATTGTCTGACAGCCATGACTGGTTTCTCCTGCTTGTGTGGCATGGTGCAGAGTCCTGTTGTTAGACATAGCGTCTTCCAGCATCCACCCTCTTGACTCAGGACAGCACTACTTCCTCAGGGAACTTGATGTAGGCCTCTGTGTTGCATCTGAGTCCCTGTGATAATATGAATGGAGGCATAACGTTGCCATCGCTTGTGATTACACAAACACCTTCATAATTACCATTAGACTAATCCAACTCTTTCCGAATCCTTTGCATTGTCCTCAGATTGACGCCCAAACATACTGAAATGTTTGTATTGGAGCTTCTGGCGCGAATTTCAAGCAGTAATGTATGCCGTTTCCACATTTTTGACAGATTGAATTGCGTCATGGTACTCTTCTTCGCACAGATAGTGCCCAACTGACCCTATTATTGTGAATATCCTATATATTTTTTATTGCTTCAAAGCTCCCAAGAAAATTAAATTTCGGCATGAAATGAACCATAAGAGGTTGATATACCACTAAACAAATCAACTAACAGGCACAAAGATGTATGGTAAAGTGTCAAACAATAAGAGATAGGAGGCTGTGAAGAGCCACGATTTCTCATGTTCTGGCGGTAAATGACACGAAAAGAAGAATTATATCAGAAATCACTCAAATTAATCAGTTACTCGATGTAAAATTATTCAGTAACAGTTTGTCTTGACTGTGACATTTTATAAAACCCCAACACGAACCTAGAAGAACATTGACCTCCAATTTAGGCTGTGATTTTTAAGGTTGTTTCTAAATTTAATCTTGATTTTCATTTTCGATATTTTCACCCCAAAGACTATTTTGCTGAAAAATGAATTTTGACGGTTAAAAATACAATTTTTGACCGATAAAATTCATAAAGGAAAGGACACATACCCTTTCTCTCTTAACCAAAAGGATGCCATACTAACAAGTTCCTCGCACCCGGGATTTCTTCTCCCCCCCCCCACCGAACCGCGTGTCTAATACAAAACAACATTATCACTACAATATTTCTGTAAAATGATATGACATAGCCGTTATTGTTGATCTGACCAATTCCATTCAGTCTGTTAAATGCCATACGTGATACACATTTAGGCGATTATGTCTCTTTCGAGTTATGACTGACTAGGCAGAAAATTTTTCCACAGTATGCTGCCATTTCTTTGTGTGGTAGACTGGTTACCAACCAAGACTACAGAACCCAATCTGTTCTGCTATTCAGCCCATAGATTGAGGAAAAAAAGAGATAGATTCATACCTTTCCCAAGGGTATTTGCACGTAAGTGAATGCAACGAATACGAACTCAGTTCTCCGATTTCTCATTTCGAGCTGATATTCGTTGCACCACAACTCAAAACATTACCCATTTGCTCCCTATCCGGGGGGGGGGACTTCTTAGTCCTCAGCGAACCACGTGTCCAATACAAAATAATATTATCACTACACTATTTCTGTGAAATGATGAGGTTTTATAAAATGTCACAGTCAAAACAAACTGTTACTGAATAATGTTACAGCGAGTCTTTTACCACCAGAACAGGAGAGATCGTGGCTCTTCACAGCCTCCTGTCTCTTATTGTTTGACACTTTACTATACATCTTTGTGCCGTCGATCTAGTACTACTCTTAAAATCATAAAGAGAAAAGCGCATCAAAACAATTATCTTGAAAATATTTATAGAAAAGGCTTAAGGAAAATACGTTATGGTGGTGACTGAAAAAAGTGACTGAAGCCTGCAATTGAAGCCTGCAAGTCTCTCATTGGTATTCATCAGGTAGAGTCTAACAACATTGCAGATTATTTGTATTTTATCAACAATCTCTTATGGGATACATATTTTTTTTTATTAAAATAAGCAACAGGAAAACACAATAGAACAATCTAGAAAAATTGAATCAAAACAGCAGTAGAATTTAAATTACATTTTTATATTTCTCAACCAATCAGCTAAAAACTTAGAATAAGAACATTCTAGAAAAATAGGCTTGGAAGTAAATTAACACAAAAATATTTAGGCCCCAAAACAAAAATGTAAAATAATAAATCTGATTGGTCAGTAAATGTTTTCACACCCTAATGTTAGGAAGATTAGTTGATCCCCTATTAATGTATATAATACACACAGTTAGAAAAAAAGGTCAGTCACCGAGCAGGCCATTAAGTCCGCATGCCACCGTATACTTTGCGGGCCATGTCATTTCTTCCATGCCAAAAATTCGTGACCTCGCTCCAAGGACCTTAAAAAGAATAAACCGACGAACTTTCTTTCAGCAACGCGACACGCTGTCGCCAACTAAAACGCACCAAATGTAAGTAGGAAAGGCTTATTTACAGACTCTGCTAATGTACACTTATACACGTTTTTGGACAAAAATTAACTTCTTGCCAAGTTTATATTTCTCAAAAAGGCAATTTTCGAATCATGTATTTTGTTGGTTTCTACATACCATTTTATTTGTCACATAATAAATTGTTTGTTGTTGAATGTCCGTTGTAAATTATTCCTTCACTTTGCGCGATTGCAAAATAGAGTGTTGTATTTGTGGGGGAAATAATCAACATACAACCCAGCAAACACAAAATCCCCCACACTCTAAATACATAGCAGAAGCACCAGGCCAGATGTGGCAGCAATATCCAATTGCATATATGTTGAGAATATATTTCTTATTTAATTGCATATACATAATGTTAAAGAAAAATATGTAATGTAATCTTTTGAAATATACTTTTGAAATATAAAATAATTTGTTTATGTATAAGCGACTGATTCATAATTATATCTTCTGGCTAGAATTAAATTACCAATATTGCGAGTCAATTAGTTGAAAAAACAACGTACAGTTTTCTGTATATTAAAAAACAAACCCTCGCAAAGACTAATAATTCAATAACATATCTGCAATGAACCTTAGTGAAGTATTGTTGTATATTTTGGACAGTGTTAAAACATAGGATTTTCGTATATTTTGGACAGTGTTAAAATATAGGGTTTTATGTCTGAATGACTTAGATATCTATCTATCTAAACTTATTTATAAATGGAACTTTGTCTCTGAGTGTGTGTCTGTGTCTGTGTGTCCGTTACCTATAGACTCCGAAACGGCTGAACCGATTTTCTACACAGTTGTACTATAAGCGTCTGCGAGTGTCCTTAGCTAGGTTTTGTGTCGAGGTATCCCCGATAAATATCAAAAATCGATAATCGAAAAAAATCGGGTTATAGAAGCAGTGGTCCGATTTTAATCAAATTTGATACACTCATAGACAAAAACATAAAAACGATATTCAGAAGTTTCAAGGTTGTAGTTCTTACAATAGTGCAGAAAATCGATTATATATATATATATATATATATATATATATATATATAAAAGGCAAGGTGTTTATGTGTGTGTCTGTTTATCTGCCTGTATGTCTGTATTTTTTTTCAACCCTTTTATTTAAATTTTTGCTTCGGGTTTGGCTCTAAGTAGGTATATTTGTAGTTCTTAGTCTCAGCCATCATACCATTTACTTAGAGGATTTATTTAGCCTTCAAAATTCAGTTTACGACGAAAAAACTTATTCGATATCGATACCAGGAAATTAAAATTTGACTTACATCCATTCATTTTTCATTCAATTTATGGTTTCGCTTTAACTGGAAACAACTATTGCATTTTAGTCTTTCGTGCCAACGTCCAAAGAGTCTGAGCTCCAGGATCATGGATTAGTTTTAAAGCTTTCATTACACCCGAGCAACGCCGGGCTATACTGCTAGTATATATATATATATATATATATATATATATATATATTAGGTGCGATTGGTAAATTGTCGCAATTATTTTATTATTTAAAATAATCTTTAGGCTGAGTCTGAGCTTCAGAACCATGGATTAGTTTTAAAGCTTTCATTACACCCGAGCAACGCCGGGCTATACTGCTAGTCATAATATAAACACGGAGGTATTTATTACTACTGGAATTTTTATTTATACTGGGAAATTTTATTACATTTTCTTTGTTTAAATGACTCATGGTTTTTCGTGTTGTTTTTTAAAGTTTAAATACAGAATTTAAAGTTTTGTAAATAAAATTTAAATGACACGCATGAATTGAATTTTGCTGCTATCATGTCTGTATTAAAATCGTATGCAATGGAATAATCTAAATATGGTTAAAATTATTATTTTAATCGGTATCACCTCATGCAAGTCAGTAAAACCTAAAGACACAAGGACGAATTAAGAACAGAAATATTAATAATGAGCGGGAAGAGAAAACAGTAATCAGGAGGACAGTAGATAGCGAGTGAAATTGCACTTAAATTTTTGTAGATTAAAGATAGATGGAAAGCGTGGCACCGAAAGTTCAACAAGCAAGACGTGTGACAAAAGAAACTGTTCGATTAGAACTTACATCTCAACTGTAAATTGACGAGATCTCGATTCCAGTCTATTACTACGCTTAAATTAAAAAAATCTAGGTGCCATAGTGTAGAGCTCATCCAAACAATTACCATGAAAGTATTTATAGAAAATTCACAAAGAGGTAAACTTAGGGGGTTGGGAAAGTGACTGAAGCCGAGCTGCCATATCAGGACCAATAATATATGATATAGTATTTGTTTTGCTAAATATATGTCATACCATCCATCCGTGCATTAAATAGTACTGTCACATCTGGTCGGATGGCCCTGCTATTTCATCTCGGGGTTCTTGACAAAACCCAACGAAGAATCTGCAATGTAATTGATCCCGATCTGGCAGCTCAACTCCAGTCACTTTCTCATCGACGTAATGTGGCTTCCCTCTGTCTCTTCTACAAATACTTTCGCGGCTTCTGCTCCGATGAGTTTAGCACCCAGGTGTCCCCTCTGCATGAATTTACTCTAGTTCTACAGCCTTGGCTGGCAACCAGTCTACTGCAATAGGTAGTAGCAACCTGTTGTGGGATAATTGAAAGCCTGACATTTATTGTCTGCTTTATCCGTAGCATTTATATGCACCGACTGAATGTATCAATAGCTCCGAAAAGTGTGGATGGTTCTGCACAAGCCTTCACCACTTTAATCAAATCACTTGTGTGGGTCTTCTGGCGGTTTACTTTAGTTTCATAATTGAAGCATTTAAGCTGTCAGATCCTCATACGTCGAACCCGACGGGAGAGTCCATTATATATATATATATATATATATATATATATATATATATATATATAGAAAGAGAGCGAGAAAAAGAGAGAGCTAAGTGGACAGTGAAGTCAACACCCAGAGGCGACAGTAAGTTTCATGCTAAAGGCAATCGCCTGCTTCATGCTGAATGCAATCCTTTAGTTCATGCTAAACGCATTGTTTCTTTTCTGGTAAAAATAATTGTCTGTTTAATGCTAAATGTAATCCTCTGTTTCATTTGAAATACATCAGCTATTTCATGCTAATTTTCTGTTTCATCCTAAAGTCAACTGCTTTATGCAAAACACAATCGTCTACTTTATACTAAAGACAGTTGTCTGTTCCATGATAAAGTCAATCTTGTTTCATGCTAAACACAATTGTCTGTTCATGCTAAATGCAATCGTCTATTGCATGCTAAACGCTGTCGTCTCTTTCCTGCTAAAGGCAATTGTCTGTTTAATGCTAAACGCAATTATCCGTTTCATGTTAAACCCATTGTCTATTTTAGGCTAAACGTAAATTTTGTTTCATGCTAAACGCAATTGTCTACTTTATGCTAAAGACAATTGTCTGTTAATGCAAAATGCTATAGTTTAATACAAACTTTTGGGGCAGTTTCCTTACACCAAAACAAAGACAAAAGTCCATATAAACATATATCCACACAGCCATCGTTTTTGAGTGATTAAGTTTAAAGTATAAAGTAGACACAGTTAAATGTACAATCCAAAAATACTTTTACAAAATTTTCGGGTTCCCACATATGTTTGCATAGACTTTTGTCCTTATTTCGGTGTAAGGAAACTGCCACTAGTTTTAAGTTATGTTATATTGATATAGATATATATATATAAATGAGTTATGTTATATTGATATGTCAGTGGTAGAACGTATGTAAATATAAAAATGACATAATATTTATTTATTCATCAACGGTCTAAACGAAGCAATTGTAAAACATTTTACAATGTTGAAATAAATTCTCTATTTATAACCGTTTAATTATGCGTTCAGCTTTCCTCTAAATATTTCATATTGCTCTGGATAATATCCATTGAGCTCGCTATTTTTATCTAACTGATATTTTATATTATTTAGATTAAATATTTTGAATTATCCTCTTCAAAAAGTTTTTATCTAATATATATATATATATATATATATATATATATATTGATTCATTGATTAATTTATTTTTCGGCTTATCAAACTTTTGATGGTTATTCAAAACCAGGAAATATTATACGATTGTAAGAATTCTTTTAGATATATTAATGGTTTTACTGAAACCCGTTCTACTAATTGGCCTATAGCTGTGAGAAAAAGGGTGGATTCATAACTTTCCAAGTGTGTTTGCGCATAATCGAATATAACAGACCCGACTGGAATTGGAACTCAGCCTTCCGATTTCCAATCCCGAGCCGTTATCCATTACACCACTCCACATCTAAGCTTACAGCATCCAGTATTTTCAGGCTGTCGCCTATCTATTGTGTGTGTGTGTGTTAGAAAGACAGAGAGAGATAGAGAACGTGAGCACTCTCATAGGGTTACTTAAGAATCAGTGAGAGGCTATTAGGTGAGTTTGTGTACTATGTGACTTTTGCATTCATAATGGCAGAGTAAATAGATTCTTCACATCTTCTATAGTTTGCACAGTTTTAACGGAAAAATAACCTCCTTTTATAGTTTCAAAAGTTCAAATATTTAAAAATCGATTTCATTGTATTATCAAGGTGATCTGAAAAGGTTATTCAATGATTAAAATGAAATCCATTTTTGCATTTCATGCATTTTACTAGATCATTTTCAACTGACGTTTTGACGTTTCAATCAATGAACAAGATCACCATGATCTTTACATCGATTTTAACCACAATTATAAGTCGCGTGCTTGTAATTTTGACAAACATTATGACGATATCAGAAATTTCTTGACAAACTTATTCCAGAAAGCTAATTGACTCATCATGAAACCTTGACTTGCCAGTTGCTAAATATTAAGAAAAAAAGTAATTTGTTTAGCTTTCAAAACTCCAAGTTACTAAATAACTGGAAAATTTCCTGACAGACATTGTGTTAGTGAAAAGTGTTATCACATCAGTAGAGGGTGCGATAGAATGAATAAAACTATCAAAATAGAAGCGAATATATATCAAAGCGAGAAAAAATAGCAAAATTTTATCGCGCAGTCATGTAAAGAAAGAAATTTTAATCAGTTCACCCTAAAGCAAGCTACTAAGACACAAAAGGTTACCGAGTTTGAATGAAAATGGGAAAATGTTATTTCTGCGATAGGACAATAAAAGAAAGAAGTAAGAGATAAAAAAATAACGATTAACAAGTTGGCAGAAAAGCAAGAAACCGGAAGAGCTGAAAGTGCGTTAGAAGAAACTATTAGCATAGAACTTATGGTCGCACCTAACCATTTCAACTATAAAATGGGACTTTGCCGCTAATCTAACGAGTTAAGTGGCATACGTGATACACGCTTTGGGCGATCATGTCTCGAAAGAGACATGACTTACTGGGTAAAAGATTATCCCGCAGTAGGTTGCCATTGCTTTCTGCAGTAGACTGGTTGCCAGCCAAAGCTATAGAACCCAATCTGTCCTATTATTTAGCCCATAACTGGAGGGAAGAGACAGATTAATACCTTTCCCAAGGGTATTTGTGCCTAAGTGAATGCAACGAATTCAACTGGAATTCGAACTCAGCTCTCTGATTTGTCGTTCCGAGTCGTTATTCACGGCACCACAATCAGTCAGTTAAGTGCCATACGTGAAACACGCTTGGGCGATCAAGTCTCGGAAGAAACATGACTGACTGGGCAGAAGATTATCCCGCAGTAGGTTGCCATTGCTTTCTGCGGTAGGCTGGTTGCCGACCAAGGCTACAGAACCCAATCTATCCTGTTATTTAACCCATAACTGGAAGGAATAGGCGGATTAATACCTTTCCCAAGGGTATTTGCGCGTAAGTGAATGCAATGAATTCAGCTGGAATTCGAACTCGGCTCCCTGATTTCTCGTTCCGAGCCGATATCCAATGCACCACAACGCACATCCTCACAATGCACATCCTGAATCCTGCTAATCTAGTACTACGCTTAAATTCATAAATTGAAGGCAGCATAAAGGAAAATCCATCAGAACAGTTACCATGGAAATGTTTAGAGAAAGGATAGAGAAGCTTTATTACGTCGTTGGAAAAGTGACTGAAGCCATTTCGGCAGGTCAGGACCGATAACCATTACAGAGTGTTCTTTGTATTTTATCAGGAATCTCTCCATATATAGCAGACGCACAAGATCAAATGTGGCAGCAATATTCAATGTACAAACGATTGGTAAACTTATTAAAGTACAAGATACAGTCTAGTGAGAAAAACCGTCTAGCACCGAAAAAAAAATCATTTCTGCAAGAGATACCAATTCGAGTTCATGGTACAAAGCTAACCTTGCAGCCGAGCTTGGAAAGGACCTCCAATCTGTAGTGGACTGGAGTAAGAAATGGCTCGTAAATTTTAATGCTTCTAAAACGAAGCTACTATCAATTAACCATCATAGACAACCGCACCTATCTCCCATTAGCATGGACCAGGCTTGCCTCCCAGAGAGTAAAACACTATGCCTCCTTGGTCTCACACTTTCAGCGGACCTCAAGTGGAATGACTATATCGAATCCATTGCTAAATCCGCTGCTATGAAAGTCGGTTCTCTGTGCAGGGCTCGGAGGTTTTTTTCTGTCTGAATCTATCCTGCACATTTATAAATCTACCATCCACCCGTGCATTGAATACTGTTGCCATATCTGGGCTTCTCGACAAGGTACAGCGGAAGGTCTGTAATGTGATCGATACTGATTTGGCAGACCGCCTGCAGTCTCTCTCTCACCGGCGCGAAGTGACTTCCCTGTGTCTCTTCTATAAATACTCCCATGGCTTCTGCTCCGATGAACTTAGATCACTGGTGCCCCCTAGGTTCGAATTTGCACGAGATACTAGATTAGCAACTAGATACCACCCTTTTACAGTGAAACCGATAAAATGCAACCTCAACTTCTACTCTCTTTTCTCGTACTTCCCGACTGTGGAATTCCCTTCCACATGACTGCTTCCCCGACGGCTACAATCTCCAGGAGTTTAAATGTAAGGTCAATAGACACCTACTAACACACTAACTCGCTTCCATTCTTTCAAACACTCTTCCCATCCTCCAAACTATCTATCACCCCCCTTCTGACATTTCCTATATCTAACCACTCTTTCTATTTACCTTCCCCTATGTAGTCTTAAGCGCAATAGTGGCAGTGGAATGCCTTGCTTGGGGTGAAACGATTTTTAAAAAAAGTTATCTAGTTCGTAAAGTCGAATAATCGGAAATAGATTAGTCGTAACCTGTAATTTCCTTTTAATGCAAAGATCTACCGATTATGAATTACATGGAACGTGGAGTCCTCTTTTAAAGACGCTGCAATATTATAAGTGTTACTCTTTGAATTGTTAACTCCATCTCAGGGTACAGATTTTTAACCCTATGTTAGTCACAAACAGTGCCTTGTTACTACCAACCGCAGTTGTAGCTCAGTTGTCGTGGGAGATAGATGTCAGGGAACTATCAGTTTTCGAAAATCCGACGTGACTAACGCAAGAACAAAAATACCATAATCCATCCTCACAGACATAATGTTGCTAGCCCCTCGATATATTCATGGCAAATTTTCAGACGAGCGACGTTTTTTAATTCTACTAGTTCAGACCTTCACAGCTAAGATTCGGCTATACACAGAGCCGACATCCTCATTCTCCCCACATTCCATTGGTATGGAGAAAGTTTAACACAAACATATTCTTTTCAAGAACTGTTACATTGTGGAACAAATTCCTGAAAGGATTCTTCTCCTATCGCTACGATGTTAACGTCTTTAAGTCTATGTTCAACTGTTATCTATCCCTCATATCCTCATAATATGCACTCCTTACGTTTTTACCGCAAAATCATTTATTAATTCTCTACCTTTAGAGAATATTGGGACTTCTCTTATGCGAATAACAGAAGCAAAATATACGATCTATGAATAGCCATGTCATCTTGGGAAAGATCAATCAGTCAGTTAAGTTCCATACGTGACACACGCTTTGGCGATCATGTCTTTTCATTATTGATTAGCCAGAATTTTTCCAGCAGTGGATTCCTGTTTCTTTCTGCTGTAGACTGGTTGCCAATCAGTCTGTCCTGATATTCAACCTATAGCTGATAGAAGAAGGGAGAAGAGATGGATTCATACTTTTCCAAGGGTATTTTTTTTTTATCGTTTCACCCCGAGCAAGGCATTCCAATGCCACTATTGCGCAGAGGGTTACAGAGAGGCGGGGAAGTGATAAGAAAGGATGGTTAGATATAGGAAATGTCAGAAGGAGGGTGATAGACGGGTAAGGATACCGAGAATGAGGGTTGGTTAGATGGTGAGAGTGTCTGAGAGAGTAGATGCAAGTTAGTGTGTTAGGAGGTGTCTATTGACCTTACATTTAAACTGCTGGAGATTGTAGCTATCGGGGAAGCAGGCATTTGCGCGTAAGTAAATATAACGAACCTGACTGGAATTTGAATTCGGCTCATTCCGAGTCGATATCCATTGCACCAAAATACACATTCAACATCGTGAAAAGATAGTGGCCATAGTTTTTGACTTCAGAGTAATCCTTCTCCTAGATTTCGATCCAAAGCTAGAGTGTTCAGTCTGTCCTGTTATCTGAACTTATTTATAAATGAAACTTTGTCTCTGTGTGTGTATCCGTTATCTATAGACTCCGAAACGGCTGAACCGATTTTCTTGAAAATTTACACAGTTGTACTATAAGCGTCTGCGAGTGTTCTTAGCTAGGTTTTGTGTCTAGGTACCCCCGATAAATATTGAAAATCGATAATCGAAAAAAAATCGGGTTATAGAAGGAGTGGTCCGATTTTAATCAAATTTGATACACTCATAGACAAAGATAGAAGAAACGATATTCAGAAGTTTCAAGGTTGCAGTTTTTAAAATAGTGCAGAAAATCGATAATAAATATATATAAAATGCAAGATGTTTGTGTGTGTGTCTGTTTATCTGCCTGTATGTCTGTATTTTTTCAGCCCTTTTATTTTAGTTTTTGCTTCGCGTTTGGCTCTAAGTAGGTATAATTGTAGTTCTTAGCCTCAGCCATGATACCATTTACTCAGAGGACTTATTTAGCCTTCAAAATTCAGTTTACGATGAAAAAACTTATTTGATATCGATACCAGGAAATTAAAATTTGACTTACATCCATTAATTTTTCTTTCAGTCTACGGTTTCGCTTTAACTGGAAACAACTATTGCTTTTTAGTCTTTCGTGCCAACGTCCAAAGAGTCTGAGCTCCAGGACCATGGCTTAGTTTTAAAGCTTTCATTACACCCGAGCAACATCGGTCTATACTGCTAGTTTAACATAGCTTGGAGTAGAAGAGATGGGTTCATGCTTTTCCCAGGTGCATTAGCTCGAAAGTGAACGTGAAAGACTCGGCCGGAACTTAAACACGGCTCGCCGATTCAATTTTCCGCGCCGATAACTGTCGCCCTATTCGCACGAACAGCCTACATTTTTCTATAGCAACGTTTAAGCATACAAAAAAGAAAGGGAAAAGACAGAAAGATTTTGTAGTATGAAATACTAAAAGTTATTTCTTGTGACCAAACAACCAGAACGAAGTGGCACCACCAAAATCTACAATTATTCTCATTATATTCTGTAGTTATGCTTCACTCTCTTCGAGGCGATGAACTTTAGAACACGTTACTTTTCAGAATTCTTGGATTTCTATCAAAAGCTCTCAATATGTCAATCCTATCTTATTGCTCATTTTTTCTCTTTTTTTATGAAATATCGTCTGAACCAAATGTTTGTCCCTATCCGCGGATTTCACATCTGTGGATTTGATTAAAAGCGGAACGTAACTATTTAAAGAAAGAAAATTTCAGAAAAGTTTTGTAAAGTAAAATGTCTATTTCCTGCGTACCATGCAAAATGCTGAACTGTGATCCAAGGTGCAAAGAAATAACGAAAATGACTCCCAAAAATTTGCACGAAGTATTGTTCCGAACACTGGACTAACCCTCAATTTTGTTACGAATCCCGGACGAACTCAGAATTTTGTTACGTACATGCAAAGGGGCGAGTCTCAATTTTATTAGTATTCCAGATAAGGTCCTGCTTTGCAACATTTAAAATAAAATAAATTTGTTGTCCGAATTTGCTCGGATTTTATTAATTTTTATTTTGATGTCGAGGACTGGTAGAGGAATATATAAGCAGAAAAATAAAGAATCAAATACAACTGAATGAATGAACAGCTTATAATTCAAAGAACAAAAATGAATCTTAATATATTCAAAAGTCTCAAAAAGTAATATTCGATAACATTGAGGAACAATATCATGTGTGTATGCGATGTGTGAGATACATATAAAAAGTTTATACTTGCGTTTGGGAAGGGGATATAAATTGTTCAAAGATACTAACGATGTTTGCCTTAGTTGACAAAAGAATTTTCATATATATATATATATATATATATATATATATATATATGTCAACACAAAATAAAATCGTCGGTGATGGTGGATTTTATAATATTTCAGTTTAAACTACCTCTCTGAAGATGGCTCATGTGAGCCAAAAGCTTAGAAGAAAACCAATAAATAATTATCCAAATGTTGGAGAATTTTTGTCTTTATTTTCAACTGAAATTAAAGCAAAAATACGACGTTTAGAACGGCTCATGATTAAACATAATAGACATTCATTGTCTCTTATATTTAATAGCATATGTTTAGAAAATTACTTGCTGCCTCGATATACTATATATATATATATATATATATATATATATATATATATATATATATATCACAAAGAAAACGATATTGTTACTTGCGTTGAATTGTCGCTGAGCTTCAGATGAAAAAAATTCAGGAGAGATGATTACTCTAAGCAGAAGCCGATATTCTTGTTTAAAGTCAGTGAAGCTGAGAATTCAAAATCTTATCTTTTTGGCAAGGCTGAAGGTGAACGTCCCTTCTGTTCGTTTTAATCTCTGCTCTTTTGTGTCTTTGATTTTCATCACGTGGGTTGTCTTCGAAGAAAAAAAAAAGGTCCTTTTTTTCTAACACACGGGAGAATGCGTCTTCCACTTCCATTGCCTACTGGTGTTCAGTTAACGATCACTACTATAATTACTTAGTTTGGGATGAAAATAAGTATTGTCTTTTCTCTATCTATGCGTGTTTTCCTCCTATCTACACGTGTATACGTAACAGTATGTATAAAGAGACAGGAAAAAACGTTAATAACAAAATAATGGGATAACAATCCTCTAAATAGTAGTGAATGCTTGAATATTTGCTCACAGATGAAAAATAGAAAATTTAAAATAGAAAACTTTAAAAATTATACAAAATTGGCCAGCCACGTGTGGAAATTGAAATTAAAATATGTAAAAGACCTAGACATAACTTGGAGTATAATGAATAGAGCCAAGCCTAACAACGGTGGAAAAAATATGTAGACTGCCAGGAAGAAAAGTTAGCGATTGTTATTCCCAAACAAAAATGAATTATTGAATGAATGAACAGAAATTATGACTAAGTGTAACCATACCATAAAATACCTATTAGATTCATACAACCACAGATAAAAACATTACAATTTCTTCTAATTTTAAAAATTACGCGTTCAAAAAAAATCCCTGTTACGTAAGCGTTCTTAAAAAAAAAATAAAACGGTAAAATTGCAAATCCCTTGAAGACACGTTTTAATAATAACTGTGTATTGGTCGAATTTTTTATGACCAAAAACTAAGTAATTAAATAATTAATATATATATATATATATATATATATATATATATATATATATATATATATTAATCAATATATATGTTCATTCAGTTGTGTTCAATTAAACATTTTTTAAAAAACAGCCACATAGGTAATATTAGACAGATTTTAGTCGATAACACGATAATACTCACTCATACACACAATAAAAAGAACATTCAGATATTGGAGGCCATCTACATTAAAGCAAAACAACCCACATTTAATAAAATCACATTTCAATCTGGTCATAACACATTACATTGCATTTAGACATATGGTTCTGTTAACATTTCGGTCTCTCACGCGGTGTGACGTCATAGTACCGCATTACAAATTTACGAACTGCGTCTGCTATTTGGTGACTGTTATCGTTGCATAGCAATGTTTTATGTCAGCACAAGATATAATCATCTCTGATGGTGGATGTCTTTGTGTTAACAGCCCTGTGACCTCTCTGAAGATGGCTCATATGAGCAGAAAGCTTAGAACCAACATAATAAGAAATATCCAAGTGTTGGAGAATTTTTTATTTTCACTTGAAATTAAAGCCAAAATACGATGTTTAGAACGGCTCATGATTAAACATAATAGACATTTATTGTTTGTTATATTTAACAATAAATGTTTAGAAAATACACACACACAAATATATATATATATATATATATATATATATATACTCCAAAACTTGCACCCTAAAATGAAGTTCACTCTAGAATATAGCTATAATGAATTGCGATTCCTAAACATACTCATAAAAACAAAAACAGTTTTATCATCACAGACACTTACCATAACCCCACAGATACCAACAAACAATACCTCCATTTCAAGAGTCACCACCCTAAAAGTTGTCTAAAATCCATCCCCTACTTCCTAGCACGACGAATTTGCACAAGAGTAGCTGACGAAACCTTTCGTAAAATGCGCCTAGAGGAACTACGAAAAACACTACAAATAAGAAGATACCCCACTCCACTAATAAACAAGGGTTTTCAACTAACAGAAGAAATACCATTAGAATCTCTCCGGAATAAAAAAAAAAAAAAACACGACAAAGAAGAAAATATTCTCGCATTTGTTTCCACACACAAGAAAAGCAACCCATAATTATTTACAAATATAAAAAGACACATAGAATTACTCAACAAAAATGATAAAATAAAGGAAATCTTAAAGAAAACTAAAATAATTACAAGCAAACGCCAAACCAAAAAATAAAGAAAAAAAAAATTCTAACCTCATCAAAATTCGAGCAACACACAACACAGGAGGTCACAAAATGCAGCAAAAAAGATGTGGGGTATGCAACTTAATAATAGAAAGAAACCACTTCAAGTCCGAAAATACATCGACATTCGAAATAAAAACAAATCTAAGCTGCAACTCTAAAAACGTAATTTATGCACTAAAATGCGATGAAAACTCAAAAATATACGTGGGGTCGGCACAAGGCCTGAACAATTGTGTAGCTTTGCACAGAAGTAACATTACACTAGCCAATAACAGGAAATTGTACGTTTCCCAACATTTACACGAATGTATTGGAGGCAAATTCAGAGTAATGTATATCTACCAAAATGCAGATTATGACACGCTCATGATGCAGGAGAAATATTTATACAGAAAATACAAGCCTTCCCACAACAAAACAACATGAAAAACCTAAAACACACAAACACACTAAATTCAAACGCGCTAAAAAAAATGAAATAAAGTAAAATAAAAATAAATAAATAGGTAAATAAAAATAATAAAAATTTTGCAAAACATTGCAAAAACTAGTATTCCAAAAACAACAAGAAGATCTAGATGACTCGTAGAATTGAATCAAAATCGCTGAAAAAATTTGAAGTATAAAGACGAAGTAAAATTTCGCAAGTCAATGTAAAAAAATTATGGTCAACGAAACAAGAATGATTCCCAAGACGGAAGAGATTTAACGAGCGAATGTGAAAAAACAAAAAACAAAAAACAACCAAACAAACACGCACACATATGAACTTTCTGACCTCACCGACCACTTATCTGTATATATACTATATTTTCGACCGCCAGAAACACAAACGGATCTCGATATGTAAAGTCACAAATTTATTCGCCTGAAGAGAGTCAACTTTGGACTCGAAACACGTATAGCGACACAAGTACTCTTATGGACACTTAATATTTTATACAAAAATCAATTAATAATAATAATAATAATAATAACAACAACAACAATAGATCTACACTTTAAACAAAACGTTCACGGCTTTTCGCACTTTATATATATATAGTGTATCGAGGCAGCAAATAATTTTCTAAACATATACTATTAAATATAAGAGAAAATGAATGTCTATTATGTTTAATCATGAGCCGTTCTAAACGTCGTATTTTGGCTTTAATTTCAGTTGAAAATAAAGACCAAAATTCTCCAACATTTGGATAATTATTTATTGGTTTTCTTCTAAGCTTTCGGCTCGCATGAGCCATCTCCAGAGAGGTTGTTTAAACTGAAATATTATAAAATCCACTATCACCGACGATTTTATTTTGTGTTGACATAAAACTCCGCTTGGCAACGGCGATAGTTACCAAAAATAACAAACGCAGTTCTCAAATTTACAATGCGGTTCTATGACGTCACACCGCGTGATAGAGCGAAATGACAACAAAACCATGTATTCAAATGCAATGTAACGTGTTATGTCCGGATTGAAAGGTGATTTTATTGAGTGTTGTTTCTTTAGATTTGATGTACATGGCCTCCAATATCTGAAGGTTCCACTTACTGTGTGTATGAGTAAGGATCACCGTATTGTTGATCAAAATCTGTCTGATATTACCTACATGTTTATGTTTTTCAGAGAAATGTTGTTTAATTGTACTCTGATCAGAAAGATGACATGTAAGTCTACGGGAGAGCGTGGTTGTAGTAAAACCAATATATGTATTGGGTTTTTTATTAGTATCAGAGATGCAATCTCTGAATGGGCATGTAAATTGGTACGCTACATTGGTTTTTTGTAGAGAATTTAGTTTAGTGCTTATAGGGTTATTAGAGACTATGAGGTCGATTGATTTGAATTTTTTATAATATATAATGAGTTTAATTTGATTATTACTATCTACTGGTTTAACATTTCTCCGTATTATGTTTTTGAGAGTTTTTTCATCTTGTTTGTAATTATTATGTATTTGGTTGCAATAGTATAAGTTAATAGTGTTATGTTTATTTTGGTGTAAACCATTATTATTAATATTACCAATATTGTTAGAGCTATTGTTAATTTTGTTGAGATACATTTTAATTTGTTGATCAATAATGGAGTTAGGAAATCCATTATTGATTAGTGTTTGCTTAATGTTGTGTAATTCTTTATAAAATATAGATTTGGAAGAAGATATCATTTGTGTGCGTTGAAGTAAGTTTTTTTTACCGGTAACTTATATCGTTGGGGGCATTCACTATTATAATTAAGAAGACACGAATTTATGCTAGTTGGTTTCCTATATAGAGAAGGAGTAAATCTATGTGTGCTAGAATCAATGAATACATCAAGGAATGGGAGTTTGTTATTAATATTAAGTTCTAATGTAAATTTGAGGACAGAGTGACTTTCAAATTTGTTTTTAAGATATGTAATTTGATCGATATTCTTAGCTAAAACAAAGCTGTCATCTATGTATCTTACATATATGGAGGGTTTATTGTTGTCATTAATTATTTTATTTTCTAAATTTGCCATATAATAATTAGAAAAGAGAGGACCTAAAGGAGATCCCATCGCAATACCATCTATTTGCGTATAAATATTGCCTAAGGGATCGTGAAAGGGTACTTGTGTGGTGCATGCTAATAATAGTTTTTTTTTTAATATAGTGGGTTTAATATTTATTGATGGGAGAGTAGCATGATTGTATACATCACGGATAATGATGTCAATCGTCTAATGGACGGGAACATTAGTGAATAAGTTTTGGACATCCAAAGATGCAATTATTTGATTCTTAGGTTTTACAGAATGGAGAATCTGTAAAAATTCGTCCGTGGAATTAATACTATATTTACCGGGAAGATAGGGAGTAATTAGTCTGTTAAGTGTTTTGGAAAGGTTATATATTGCTGTGGGTATTTGAGAAATGATAGGTCGAAGGGGATTATCTTTTTTATGGATTTTTATATTTCCATAAATATACCGTATTTTTCGACTTACAAAACGCTGTGGCTTAGCAGACACCCTAATATTAGACGAAATTTTGAACAAAAAAATGAATTCCCATACAACAACATATTCACCATGTGTCCCTCACATACTGGTGTCACGTATTGTTTACCTTAATCACTCATCTGATTTTGTTTGTATAGTAATGACATAGTAGTTGGTGGTTAGTAAATATACGATACATCTTTCATTGTCCACGGCTGGTTTTATTTTTATAAAAACCGAATTAAACATTTAAAAAATATATATGTGAAAATATAAAACAAATAAATTTTATTTATCCTCAAATCCCCAAAACTCATCATTAATAGATTCATATAAAACCTCTAAACTATCATCTGTAGAGTCATCACTACTGTCAGCCATGTACAATAAATTATCCTCACCATATCATGGTGACAACCATGGTGGTTAATGATACATTCGTCTTGGAAGATGCACACGTAATTTTCAGAGTATATTTGAGAAAAAAGCGTCCTGTCAGCCGGAAAATATGGGAAAGATAGATAGATAGATAGATAGATAGATAGATAGATAGATAATGAAGGTTGATTAGATAGATAGATAGATAGATAGATAGATAGATAGATAGATAGATAGATAGATATTTCTAAAAAGATGTTGACTTTTACTTTTTAGTATGACTTATTTGTATTACATCAAACGTTATTTTTTAGTGCCTACGGAAAGTGCGACACTAAGATCCGAAGGCGAATTGGCATGGCGAAGGAAACATTCCAGAAACTGAGTAGAGTATTAAGAGACAGGAAAATTGCGCTAGAAAGAAAGAAGAGACTGCTGGACTGTTATGGGATGTCTGTTCTTTAATATGGCAGTGAATGCTGGACAATCTCATAAAAAATGAAGGAAAAACTTGAAGCAACTGAACTATTGTGCGGATATCATGGATCGAGCCTGTGAGCAATGAGGAGGTGTTGAAAAGAATGGACACGAAAAGGAAATTAATACTGAGCATCAGGAAACGACAGCAAAAGTTCCTGGGATATCTAATAAAGAAGGAAGGATTGGAGAATCTGATACTCACATGTCAGATAGTGGGAAAGAAAGACAAGGGAAAGCAGCGGGTAAAATCCTTGACGAGTCTGAGCAAGTGAATGGCAGAGCGGAGTTTGGATGGAGTAACAGGAGAAAGCGTGCTAAGAGCTACCAGGGATAGGGAGATATGGAGAGCCATAATAGCCCACGCCCTGAAAAAAAATGGCACATAGAAGAAGAAGATTTTAGTAAACGCTTCGCTTTCTTTTATTTTGAACGGTATTTATTTCGTCTACCGGCCTACACACTCGAAAAAACTTATTAAAGAAAATGTGTCCTCTTTTGTAGTAGGAGAAGCCACCGTGCTTTAACCACTTGGCTATGAGTAGCTTCCCAATTAAGCAAATCGACCCATTGAATATTTCATGGAAGACAAAGAAAGAAAGATCAATTTCACCTTTATATAGGTATTTTCCTGATTTTCATCGAACGACTTTCCACTCCAGTACGAGTATCCATTAAAAAATAATAATGTTAAACAAAAATTCAAGTATGTCGGCTGATGTCAATTTCGTGGATTTCCGTTAAATTCCGTAATGTTGTCTTTGGTTGAGTTTGTTTCCATTCTGATTCAATCTGAATAGATATTAATCGTTCGATGAAAATCAGTAAAATACCTATATAAAGGTGAAATTGAACTTTTATTGGTGTTATTCTGTATTTGATGCTTTGTGATTTTTAAATCGCATAGGTATTCTGATTGTGAATTTGCGTGCGTATATATTTAATTATATTTATTTGTTTATACACTGGAATATGGCTGTGTTTGTCTTGACCTTATTTAAACTTCTCAGGCCCATGTCGTCTTACGAATTCAGTGTTACAATATTCAATATCTATCGCTTACAGACGTTTCCAAACCTGGCTTTAAATTTAACTGATAAACTGACACGTCGCCATAAGCAAAAGTTTTTTAAAAAAATGTGTATGTATATACATGTGCGTATATGTGTCTGTACATGTATATATACTAGTTTATGTGTGCATGTTTGTCCATATGTGAGTATTTAATGTGTGTGTGTCTCTCTCTTTTCTTCCTGTTTCTTATTTAAATACCTTTACAATAATCAAGATCTAATGCTGTGTTAAATTTAGAATTCAAGATTCGTAGTCTCTAACATTAATTCATAATAAATATATATAATATTTTTAAAAATAAATTTTAATTTTTAAACTGAAACTAATAGTCAGTAATACCGATATGTTTTAATCAAATATTAACATTAACGCCCTAATAAATTATTTTCAGAGTCTGTTCTTATATTCCTGAAATTAAAATTTACTTGTATTTTGATTGATCACCACGGACTATGTAATAATGTCTCCCTGATTGAAGGGGGTTGGCTAGATTTGAACCTTTTAAAACTCTTCAACTTGAAATCAGCCCCATCACTTGATAAGACACGAGTAGTGTCGAAACAAAACAACTACTTTTGTAGTGATATTATAACATATTTATGTTATAAATTCTAAATTAATATTATCCGCTCTGCTTTTTATTGTGAATCACGTGTATTTCCACACAGCTACATTCACTCGTTGTACATATACACACATGACAATCACGTGATAATCTTGTGCCACGTGAAATCAAACAGATACCTTTCCCAAGGGTACCAGTGCATAAATGAATGCAGATTGTTCGACTCGAATTGGAACTCGGCTCACCGATTTCCCTTTTCAAGCCGACATCCACCACACCACAAAGCACATCCGTCAATAAACGCTTACAGCACCTGGTATTCCCAAGTGGTCACCAATCTAAGTACTGACCAGTGTTGCTTAACTTCGGTGATTAAGCGGGAATCGGTGTTATCAACGTATATATATATATATATATATATATATATATATATATATATATATAACATTTTAATTATATGATTAAATTTTAATTTTAGACGAGCTCCTTCTTTCCCCCGTTTTTGTAAGTTAAACTTTTGTTGTTTTTCCTTGTCCTGCTTTACTATTCATAATAAAGCCAACGAATACCTTTGAAAAGTGTTGGCCGAAATGTTCCTCAGGTTAAGTTAGTAAAATGACGTCAATATTGTTTCAGCCAATATATATATATATATATATATATATATATATATATATATATATATATATATATATAAAAGTAAATTAACCTAGTGAGCCAACAAACCTACCAAGGTTTCACCTAAACGGATCTTCAGGGAAGGTTTATAAACTCATTCGAAAGATAATTTTCAAAGTAGTTTATGTTTTGAACAAGAAACTCTTACTGATTTGGCCAAACGCGGATGAAAAAATAGCAGTTGGGAATTCCACGGATAGCGATGTCTGACTGTGTAGATAGTCTTTTAAAAAAACAAACAGTACTTGTAGATGAAAGAATAATGAATGTGAGTAAGTGCGAGAATTATGTATTTTAGATTGTTTTCTGGGAATGATTTTTTTTTTTTTTAATCTATTTCAGGTTGTAAGATGATATTTTCATTGATGAAAGTTGATATTTTGTTCTGTTTGGCGAGTGCATAACATGAATATTAATATTTTCTTTGGCGAAGACGAATAACAAAGCTGCTATATTGCACTCGCGGCTTCGTCCAGTATTTGTTTTACGTTATATTGCAGCTTTCATCTGATCTACAGAAAGGTTCGGCACTTGAGTTGGCGTAAACATTAAACTGTTGAGTTTTTTTCTTTCTTTTTTTTATATCATTAAAGGCAGAAGTGAATCGCGTGCCTAAAACGTCTGTGGAGAACTAACAAAAATTAGGTCATTAGGATAAGTTATAATTCTGGTAAGTGTGGTGAGCGAGACATACAGCTTGATAATGGGGAGACTTGTATGCAGTGGCGATTCTATTAGGGGACAGAAGCCCTCCCCCACCTCCCGAATTTTTAGTTGGTCCTACAGTTGGCCCCTAGCAATTTTATAAGCTTTAAAAATTTATAAAATTGATCGGTCTAATTTTGATAAGATCTGGTCTTCAGCTCCTTTCCTTCTGCGTTTTCATGTGCGTCGTGGTGCAGTGGATATCGGCTCGGAACGAGAAATCGGGGAACCGAGTTCGAATTCCAGTCGTATTCTATGCATTCACTTACGCGCAAATACCCTTTGGAAAGGTATTAATCCGTCTCTTTTCTCCAGTTATGGGTTAAATAACAGGACAGATTGGGTTCTGTAGCCTTGGTCGGCAACCAGTCTACCGCAGAAAGCAATGGCAACCTACTACGGGATAATCTTCTGCCCAGTCAGTCATGTCTCTTTCGAGACATGATCGCCCAAGCGTGTATCACGTATGGCACTTAACTGACTGACAGAAAGCAGTTTGGAAGAGAAACAAACAAAAGAAAACAAATAGACAGCAACAGACATGTTGTTAGCAAGGAAAAAAGACTTAATAGTTATATTTTCATAACTGAAGGAAGATATTTATTAGAAATAATGTTTCCAATATCCATAGGCAGTCAGTGATTCATGTCCGAGGAAAAGAATTGGTCGGAAATTACACTGCTTGAGTTTGCTCCCAACTTACCAGAAAAATCTTGGTCCCCACACTCCCCACTGCTTGTATTCAAAGGGGGCGCAACGGTTCGCGCAGAACACAGAATCGGTGGTTGTTAAAGTCTCTTGGCTTTTATACCCATCGAAAAAATTTTTTAAAAAAAAAACAATAATAAAAAAACAATTATAGGGATGAATAAAAAAAATGAAGATTGAACCGATTTAAAAGAGGATTTACCCAAACTGTCCAGGATCAAAACGCGGTTCCAAAGACCAAAAACGGTTCGGTCTTCACTTTTTAGGGTATTTCAGGCGCCGGGTAAAAATCATACTCCCTCCCGAAAAAGAGGTATTGACTTGGGAGATAGATCCTCTGAGATTACACTTAAATATTTACTTTAATTTCAAAGAAAATATATAGAAAAAAATTGCGTGGTATGCTTTAAATAATGGTTAATGATGGCGCCATTATTTTCATTAACAAAACTAGAAAATAAATTATATATATATAAATATATATTTATATATAAATATATAAATATATATTTATATATAAATATATATTTATATATAAATTATATTTATATATATATATATATATATATATATATATATATATATATATTGATTATTTAATTACTTAGTTTTTGGTCATAATAAAATTAGATCAATGCACATTTTTTTAAAGAAATTATAACGTTTTCATCCATGGTTGTATGAACCTAATAGGTATTTTTAGTATGATTACTCTTAGCCATAATTTCTGTTCTTTCATTCAATAGTTCAGTTACCAAAAGTTACCAAAAATAACAAATGCAGTTCGCAAATTTAATGTACATGGCCTCCAATATCTGAACCTTAAGATATTGGAGGCCATGTACATTAAATCCAAACAACCCACACTGAATAAAATCACTTTTAAATCTGGTCATAACATATTACATTGCATTTGAATACATGGTTCTGTTGTCATTTCGCGCTATCACCGCATTGCAAATTTGCGAACTGCATTTGTTATTTTTGGTAATTATTGCCGTTGCCTAGTGGAGTTTTATGTCAACACAAAATAAAATCGTCGGTAATGGTAGATGTTATTGTGTTACCGTCTTGGTGACCTCTCTGAAGATGGCTCATGCGAGCCGAAAGCTTAGAAACAAATTAATAAAAATTATCCAAATGTTGGAGAATTTTTGTGTTTATTTTCAACTGAAATTAAAGCCAAAATACGACGTTTAGAACGGCTCATGATTAAACATAATAGACATTCATTGTCTCTTATATTTAACAGTAGATGTTTAAAAGATATATATATATATATATATATATATATATATATATATATTTAAAATATATATTTAAAAAATATATTTAAAAAATATATTTAAAATATAATTTATTTTATAATATATTTAAATATATTTTTAAAATATATTTAAAAGAGATATATATATATATATATATATATATATATATAATTGAATGTTCACGTATCTGTTTTGTTCGGAGTTTTAATAAATCTTACTGTCACGCACTACTGACAAGTGAATAGAATCTTCGCGAAATTAGCACAGATAATCATTGATTACGCGAAGGCGTTCGACAAAATACGACACGAAGAATTGATGGAAATGATAGGCAACCTCGACATTTTCGGCAAAGATATCAGAATAATCAAGAATCTCTACTGGCAGCAAACAGCCTGCATACGGACAGGTAACGACCTCAGTAGATACACAAAGATAGAAAAAGGCGTAAGACAAGGATGTGTCTTTTCACCGGATTTGTTCAACCTATACAGCGAGAATATTTTGAGGACCCTAGATGACACACCAGGATTTATTATGGGAGGCCACAACCTGAACAACATAAGATACGCAGACGATACAGTACTGATTGCGGACACGGAAAGGAAACTGCAAGATCTCATACAGAAAGTAGCAGTGGAGAGTGACAAGAAGGGACTACAAATAAAGTTTAAGAAAACTGAGTGCATGGTCATCAGCAAAAGATACAACCCAAAATGCCAAATACAGGTGGGGGATAACAGAATCAAACAAGTCCAAGAATTTAAGTACCTAGGAAGTGTTCTAACAGGAGATGGAAAGTGCGACACGGAGATCTGAAGGCGAATTGGCATGGCAAAGGACGCGTTCCAGAAGATGAGCAAAATACTAACACACAGGAAGATCTCAATAGAAACGAAGAAAAGAGTGCTAGACTGCTACGTGATGTCAGTTCTTCAGTACGGCTGTGAATGCTGGACAATATCATCGAAAATGAGGAAAAAACTGGAAGCGGCCGAAATGTGGTTCTACAGAAGGATGCTACGCATATCGTGGACTGAGCATACAAGCAACGACGAAGTGTTAGAAAGAATGGCAACAAAAAGGAAATTGATACTGAGCATCAGGAAGAGACAACTGAAGTTCCTGGGACATGCAATGAGGAAGGAGAGCCAGGAGAACTTGATACTGACTGGTCAGATAGAAGGAAGGAGAGACAGAGGAAGGCAGCGGATAACATATCTGCAGAGTCTGATCAGGTGGATGACGGAACGGGGGTTGCCAGGAGCAACAGGAGCAAACATACTAAGAGCCACAAGGGATAGGGAGACGTGGAGATCCATGATCGCCTACGCCCTGAAGGGACAGGGCACATAGAAGAAGAAGAATAGAAGATTGCTTTTAATGTTCCATTTCTTTGTCACCGAGTTATTCATTTTAAAAAACTGTCTACCTTATATGCGTTATCTCCCAAAAATAACTTAGTCACAGTTTTTTTTTCTTTTTTTTTTCTTTGTTAGCAAAAAAACAACTGAAACAATATATATCTATATAATTTAAAACTCTAACCATTTATGTATGTATGCATGTTTCTTGTGATACTATTGGAAATAATTTAAATGAATGAATTCTCTCCCTTTGTAGGAGGTCATGATTACCGGTCCCTAGCTTGGGCTGATAGCAACCGAGCTCTTGCCTCTTTCTCACTACAACTTCACCGAGTCAACACGGACCAATTTTAGCTCCGTGAAACTCAACCAGCAGCCACATGGTGTCCGAAAATTGAAGCGGCCGAGAAGACAACGTAGGTTAGGGGATGGCCCAACAGTTGCAGCAAAGCATCAGAAAACGGGATCCCTCTTCAACTTGAAGATGAATGTATTTTGACGTCGCAACTGAAAAAAAGAACTTTTTTTTTTAATCATATCACCCCGAGCAAGGCGGTAACGCCACCGATGTGCAGGGGGCTACGTAAGAGTGAAAAGATTGGAAAAGAGAAAGCCGGAATTATGGACTGTATTTTTTCCACAAATTCTGAAACCTTTCTATTTATTAATTTATTACTGCGTTCTTGTGCCCTACATTATTATAAAGTATCCACTTTTCATCAGCCAACACATATGTTTTTAAACTTGCCGAATGGTTTCACTTTTATGGCGTTTCAATCTCCTATTCCTGCCAGCTTCATTACGAGAAATCATAAATTCCAGCTTCCAACCTGCACTTGTTCTAGACCAAAATATCTTTTCTCAAGGCTTGTCAGAAATAGACAAAGTGTCGCCCCCAAATGCTTTGATAATGTTACAAAATCGAAATAGGACAAAATTCGAAATATATTTTTCATTAAGTTCATGTCAAAAATCTAAAATAAATGACTTATTTTTATTTAAACAGAGCGAACGTTTTGAAAAACTAAGACACCAGTTCCAAATCAATTCTTGAGTTGTTAAATCATTAAATTTTCATACTGAGTAATTAGATTTGATGACATTTTCCAGGGCAATGGAAGGTACTTGACAGCGTCCATTTCTTCTTTAAACAACATGCGACAAGATGTAGTCAATTATATGGCACCATTGGACATGAAGTAATCTCTGAGCTGTTCTATTCCAAAAGGTGAATCTAGTCTGTCTTCGAGATCCCATTCTTAGTTTTAAATAAGAATTATCCGTCTCCTAAATTGGTTACCAACTAGACTTAGAGAGCTCTGCCTAACATAGTTTACCTTTAAGTTTCCTTTGTCTTCATTCAAGGCCAGAAAGTACAGTTTTCTGTGCTATTTACAATGAGCTGTTGCAAAGGAGAGGTAAATTTATACCTTTTCTAAGGGTATTAGTGCCAAGAAAAAACCAACTATCTCAGAATTTGAATTTGGCCTGCTTTTTCAGTGGGTTTGTGGCCACATCCCGTTAAAACACCGGTTCCCGTATGATCACCGAAGTTAAACAACGTCAAGCATAGTCAGTACCTAGATGGGCGACCACTTGGAAACACCAGGTGCTGTAAGATTATATATACGGGTGGTGTAACGAATAACACCTCGGAATTTGAAATCGGAGAATCGAAAACCAATTCTAGTTATTATCGTTAATTACGAGCAAATACCCAGGGGAAAGATATGAGCTACTTATCTTCACCAGTTACGCTTTAATTAGTAGGGTTTGTATCAGTATATTATTATCTCCCACCAAAATTCTTACAATCTAAAAAATAACTTCTGCAAAAGGTTAATAAACCGTAAAAACAAATCTATCAAGCCATTTTCAGTACCATTAAGCATCAAGCTAACTACCCGTCAATAGCAAAAGCTATCACACTCTAACACACCTTAGAGCATTTACTGTTTACTTTAATCATTTTTGTTATTGTTGCAATATTTTCACTAGTCTCCCCAACAGTTCTTCTGATATAAATTCTGATAAAAGTTATTATTGATCCAAATATCCAGTGTTTGTAATTATCTCCGCATTTCTTTATACATTTCAAATTCATGCACCTAAAGGGTATCAGTTGCAGTAAATTACGTACCATATATAAAATCATACTAAACTTCTTCAACCAGCAGACACCCCGCAGAGTCAATGGCTCTAATAAAACAACGCAACTTTGTATATGGGGAAAATAAACTTGCGGTTGAATAAAACTAGTGTATTGCATCATTATCCTCTATTAAGTATAAGTAAAAACGAATATAGCTTCAAATGACCCGTTGATACAAGCAAAACGGATAAAAGACCTATTTTTCCTCCTTTCACCCAATGGACGTCCATGGCTGTCACCCTGGAAGATAACTGAGTCCGCCTTTTGTTATATTATTCTAGAATTGAAACAAGAATATCAAACCGATCTTAACCCTCTAGGGCCATTCGTATCATATTTGATACAGTATTTCCCTATAAGGAAACATTTGGTATTTCCCTATAAGGAAACATTTGGTATTCATTGACTGAGCAGTCAGTACTGCTTTCATTTGAAATTTATAAAATATTTCTCTTAAAAAATTTTTCAGGAAAATATTTCTTTCAAGGCTTGTTTTCATACTGTATCAAATATGATACGAATGGCCCTAGAGGGTTAATATTTGACTGGTTCATTAATGAATATTTGGATTTTAATGCCAGTTTTATGACGCTGTCGAGAGATGCTGTTTCAATCCAAACCGAATATCAAAATTTATTTTGCTATTCGACTTTCTACCTTAATAGTACGAAGACTTTCACCACAAGAGAAGAGAGATCACGTTGCCTTACTTCTTGGGTACTTCGATGTGGTGTAATGATTTCTAATAAACAAAATTCTTTGCTGTATTACAAAACGTATTTAAATTGATTGGATTGAGTTTTTTTTTTAATGGCGATTTTCGTCCGTATTTAAAACTATTTTAGCACATCGTAATTCACTTTATTAAAAAATCATCAAAAAATAAAATATACTTTTCTGAAACTTGTTTTGAGGCATATTAGATAACTAAAAGTTTAATTAATCTGATTTGAAATAAATATTGCTTACTTTTAATTTAAAATATCGCAGAAAATCATTTTCAACACGGAGGTGAGTGTTTTTATGAGGTGTTGACGTTTTTGCTAGATTTATATTTGAGAACATTTTTCGGATGTTGAAAATTATTGTCAGAATTACCCGAGGAATACAATATGAGCGCCGTTTTATATCATTTTTTGACAACCTCACTTTTAATAGCAATTTTGCTAACTATGGAGCAGTGTTATCTAATTCGATGTACTCCAGAAACCTCATTCTGTTTTCTGTCACTACCGCTTTTATTTTTATCATTTTAAAAATACGTTCCTATGTATGTGACAATAATTCAGTACCACGTTGAAAAAAATAACGTTTTTAATTTGGAAAATACTTGTGTTTGATAGAAGGAGGTGGAGAAAAATGGCGTATAGTGGAATAGCTTGTTTCCAAAACAAAGCGAATACCTGCATTAAAACAAAGGGAGCAGTCAGAACAGGTGATGACATCAACTCAAACGCATCAGTTTTTCTGCCAGGTGTGTGAGTGAGTCAGTATGTCAAATGTAAACCTAGCCAGTTGTCAAAGTAGCCTTGATGGCAAGCATTCTTTGACAACAATCATCTGACATGAGAAGAGAACAGAAAAGTTTGCAAGAACTTAACAAAACATCGACGGTGCACCGGGCTTCAGGTCCTGACGAAGGTCACAAAATTTGGAAAACTTACGATTGAAAAATATGGAAGACACTTGCTGGTTTAAAAATTCACTGCCAGTTTCAGGATTGTCAATAATTACGTTAAAATAGCACTGGTTATGCTCGTTTTTCTTTTGTGAAATTATCAGCGTTATTTCCCCTCTTCTTGCTATTTTTTTCGATTATGCTTTTAATTGTTCACTGATCTTTGATTTTTTTTCTTGTTGACCCATCGCTCAATATCATTACAATATTTTGTTTCACTATTTAGATATTAAACTGGTCAACACGATTTTTGGTGCCAAGTTTTTTAGCTAATTTGATTGTTCTGATTCCAAAATTGATCTTAGATTTTCATAGTTATCTACCGTTTTTGCTGTACTGAAATTGCTTATTTTTGTAAAAAAGACCAATTTCTGTTCTTGACTGATCGCAACATTTAATTAATAAAAGTGGTAGAAACCCACGAATTTTCAGGTAGCCCGAGCAATCTATGTCAAACACCTGAATTAAACTATTTTTGTAAGAAAAAAGGTGTTTTTGAATTAAAAATTTAAAAATAGAAGCACCGAATTTTTCCAATTTATTCCATAAAATTCAAATTAACTAATGCACTTTGTCAGTAATACGCTAATATAAGTATTAATGTTCATTTTTTTACATAGCCGTCTAGGTAAATTTCCGGATAATTGCGGTGATGTGAGTGATAAGCAATAAAGAACGAGTCCATCAGGATATCAAAACAATACAAGAGAACTACCAGGGTCGGTGAGACAAGCGAATGATGGTTAATTACTGCTGAATTATCAAAAGAGATTTAGATAACATTGAACATAACAGACAATCAAGAAAGAGAAATTTTTTACCATAGTTCTTATGTTCATGAAGGTTTTATTTCTGCTGTTAGTTTATCAAATATTTTGATGAAAATACTTGCTGGTCTTGTGATATTCAATCATACTATTTTTAGGTTCGGATTGTTATTGAAAAATAGTATTTCTAAATAAGTAGAATAATATTTGTTGGTTTAAATACGAATTGAGAGGTTTTTACGATTTTACCTTAAGAAATATTGCCATCAGTCAATCTCATATATACAGAAAACAAATGAAAAAAACTTTTTTTTCTAAAAATAAAGCATTTCTGTACAGTAAAAAAAGTAGCTAATCACGAAAAATTGAGGTTATTTAGCGACTTCAAATTAGCTAAAAAGATGGTTGGTGTTTTGACACTATTTCAAATTTTTTCTTTTTTTTTAACAGAGTTATCTTTCTTAACATCTATGGCAATTTTTACATTTTTTTTTTAATCATATCACCCCGAGCAAGGCGGTAACGCCACTGATGTGCAGGGGGCTACATAAAAGTGAAAAGATTGGAAAAAAGAAAGCCGGAAACCACATCCTAAACAGGGAACAAGGGATGAGCCTCTACATCTGTTCAATAGACATGGGTGGAGTGTGAACCGGGCGATAGTTTAGTCTATCTACTCCAATTGAAAAAAAAAAAGAAAACAGTGAGAAGATTGGAAAAAAAGAAAGCCGGAAACCACATCCTTACAGGAAAAAAGGGATGAGCCTCTACACCTGTTCAATAGACATGGGTGGAGTGTGAACCGGGCGTTAGTTTAGTCTATCTACTCCAACTAAAATTAGAAAATAAACATCACTAACTATACTAGAATCTATTTATTTACAATATGACAAACAACCTTTGGATTACATAATAAAATCTCATTCTACAAAATAAGTTATTGCAATAAAAGCTTTCTTACATTTTCATAATTCTCCCATTTGTTCTTGCTCTGAATATTGTTGCCACATATGATATAAAGCCCTATCTCTGCTATTGAGCACTTTTATTCATAAACATAGTATACCTTAAAACTATATTTTTAAAATTCCTATATATATATATATATATATATATATATATATATATATATATATATATCAGGATGCAATGTGAGTATAGAAGAATCCAAAGGAGTATCCTGTACATACAGTGGTAGGATAACTCTCTAAGTGAGCTCTAAATATATATGTATATCAATACATATAGAGCAAATATAAGAAAAATTAAGGCAGACACGTTATTTCATGGTAAATCGGAAGTATGCGCCTATTTCAGACGTAAATTCGTGTAAAATCCTTTGTACAATAAAGACGAAAGCTGATGACGGTTCGTCTGAAATAGGCGTATACTTCCGATTTACCATGAAATAACGTGTCTACCTTAATTTTTCTTTTATATATATATATATATATATATATATATATATATATATATATATATATATATATATAAGATATTTTAAAAATGAAAAATCTTTCTTGAAGTTTTTATTTTGGTTTTAATTTCAAGCTAGACATTTAGTGCTTCTTGATAAAAATTCAAATAATGAAACTGCTATGTTTTCAGTCCTGATCTGGCATCACGGTTTCAGTCACTTTCTCACTGCTGTAATGTAGCTTCCTCTGTTTCTTTTCTAGAAATACTCTATGATAATTTTTCTGATGAACCTTCCCCTATGGTACCTAGACTTTATGATTTTAAGCGCAGTACTAGATTAGCGGCAAGGTTTTATCATTTTACTGTTGAAATAGCTAGATGTAACCATAAGTTATATGCTAGTTTTTGTGTTTGTTTTTTGTTTTGTTTTGTTTTGTGCTTTTTTTTTTATTGGCATTTTTAACTTCTGGAATGTTCAATGTTCAACATTTTAAATGCAATGCCAAAATTTTAAATGCAATGTCAATAGTTATCTTGTATCTTTTTAATTCTTGTTCTTTTACTGTTCTTTCTCCTTAATAGTTTTTTTTTTTAATCATCTCACCCCAAGCAAGGCATTCCACTGCCACTATTGCGCATGGGGCTACATAGGGGAAGGTAAAGAGAAGGAGTGGTTAGACATAGGGAATGTCAGGAGGAAGGTGACAGATGAGTAAAGATAGCGAGGATGAGTGTTGGGCAGATGGGAAGAGTGTTTGATAGAATGGGAGCAGGTTAGTGTGTTAGGAGGTGTCTATTGACCTTACATTTAAACTTCTGGAGATTGTAGCCGTCGGGGAAGCAATCGTGTGGAAGAGAATTCCACAGTCGGGCAGTGCGAGGAAAGAAATAGTGTTTTTAAGATATTCCTTGAATCCCGTCTTAGTAGCTTTGTTGCCTTGTTTGAGAGGAAATTATTTAAAAAAACAAAGGATAGAAAATGTGATAACGAATTCCGAACGCGCATTGTATTTTTCAAGAATACATTCCAAAAGCTAAGCAACGTAATAAGAGAGAGAACAATTTTGTTAGAAACAAAATGTGCTAGATTGCTATGCGATAGCCATCATCTTATGTTACAGTAATTGTTGAAAATTCTCCCCACGAATGAGGAGAAAACTAGAGGCAGCCACAATGTGGTTCTACAAAAGGATTCTGAGAATTCTGTTGACAGCGCGAGTAAGCAAAGAGGAAAATGATAGCAAAAATAAAACACACTCAAAATCAGAAAGAGGTAAGTGAAATTCCTTGAACACATGATGAATGGGTGTGGTTGATAGGACTTAATTCACACTGGGAATATCGAAAGCAAGAGTGATATAAGGAAGACATCTAGGCACCCACCTGATAAGCTTGTGTGAATAGATTGCGGAACGGGGGAATAAGAGTTTAACAACGAGATAAATACGGCTGAGGGTTGAAATGGTAGAAGATTGTAGAGAGCCATGGTCGCCTACGTCCTGGAGAGATACGGAACATAGAAAAAAGAACTATTTCTAATAAAAGCTGAAATTGTAAGATGATATCAGCATGGTTTGAAGAGGTACAGATATCTACCAAAGTGATACTTATATAATCAAAAATGTGGAAAAAAAAACGATACTAAATTAAACGATGCTCAAGTAAATACAGAACAAGTTGAATTTTTATGAATTTTTTTCCTTAAAATAAAGTAAAAACAAAAAAATAACAAAAGAGGGAGTGAAAGTCTATTTTTTATTTTTATTTATTTCTTATAGTATGGTTCACTCTGTACAAGGCTCGGGGCCACTCAAGGAAGCTGATTAAGTTAAGAGATAGTTTATATCGATAGGAGGGAAAGATAACGGCTGAATGTAGACTTGAACATGTCAAGATTGTAGTGATCGAGGAAACATCCTCTTGGGAGTCACTTTCAAAGGGCCTTCGTTCGCTAGAAGAAGCTGTTTGGGTGAAACTTCTCGCAAATGGAATACGAAGGGAGTGTGTGTGGTTGGATAGCATGAAAGTAGCATGCCGGTTCCTAGTTATTAAGGTCAAACCGGGAGGAACCAGGTGATGCAGTTCGTCCGAGTACCATGGTAATAGCAATAAAGCAGTGAGATACTCGCCATATCTTCAACAAGGACTCGAAGATTTTAAGCTATCAAGACTGGAAAGTGAGATCTGGGCTGCTCTTGCCCAGATATGGCAACACTATTCTATTTTCGAAACAGCGCCACCAAGCGAGCGTCTTCGCAACTAAGTGTGGTTAATCCCACGAGTTCCTTCACAACCAACTAAACATTTTGACTGTACAAAAGTAGTAAGCAGTGCTTATTTTGACTTATCTTCTACCCACTATTGACTTTATGGTTAAGTAAGGAAGAAAGAATTCTTAACTTAAAAATTCTTAAAAAAGCAAACGGTTTAGAAATTTGTATTGTTTTTTATTGAAGGGATTTCTAATTGATGATTATATGCTTATTATATTTTATAAATTAATATTTTAAATTTCACACCTCAACCCAGAGAAAACGAAAAAAGAAGAAAACTTTGCATTAATTCATGGTAGTTTTTCATAAGTTTTAGTTCCTTTATGGCCAAAACAGTTATTTCTTTTCTTAAGTCCTCTCTTTTTATTGTTTTCTCCCCTTACTCGGAACGACAAATCGGGGAGCCGAGTTCGAATTCCAGTTGAATTCCTGTCATTCACTTACGCACAAATACCATTGGGAAAGCTATTAATCCGTCTCTTCTCTCCACTTATGGGTAAAATAATAGGACAGATTGGGTTCTATAGCCTTGGCTGGCAACCAGTTTACCACAGAAAGCAATGGCAATCTACTGCGGGATAATCTTCTTGTCCAGTCAGTCATGTTTATTTCGAGACATGATCGGCCAAAGCGTGTATCACGTATGGCACTTAACTGACGGCCAACTGAAATTTTTAACGTCTGAAACTAAGCAGTGCGTTCGATATGATGAATAATAACCGATTAAAATACATTAGTTTTACTTAGGAAGTAATTGCGATAAAACAACGCATGAATTGTTTATAGTTTGTGCACTTAACAAGCAGAGCAGTGATAGGTAGTTAGTTCTATAGTTACTGAGTATTCCAACTTTGTATCACAATCTCATCTTAGAAAATACACACACAAACAATATATATATATATATATATATATATATATATATTGTAACAAAGTTGTAGAACTCGTAGGTTTTTTAACCTGTTGTTCATGCATTTACTTTTATAAAGAATGCTCGATACAAACGTTATGGTTATATAACGTTATATTGTAATAGTTGTTACAATGGTTTATAAATTCAATCTTTTTTTTCAACTTCGTTACCCGATGAGAAGCACCTTAAGGTAGCTTCGAAACGCAAAAATTTTTGAGTAGTGATACTATGAATTTATAAACCTTTGTAACAACTATTACAATATATATATATAATATTATTAACTATAGTAATTACAATACTAATAGTAACAGAACTAACTCTGCCAAAACTAGTACTAATTAAGCTATAATTTAAATCGTCTTCAACAACCCACCAAGGACGAACTCGGAGGGAAAAGAAGGAGGCGTAAAAAAAAGAAACAAACGAAGTACATGAACAAAAAGTGAAGTACTCGTAAGAAAGAAAAAACCCAAGACGAAAACCCTAAAACTAAGGCGCTCAATACGAAAGTAGAGCAACAAAGACAGAAAATTTAAGCACCAGCCAATAACCAACAGTTTTATAATCCAGAGTTCTCCGGCATTTACTTTTTGAAAAAAAGTGCTCAATACAACGTAGATCGTGGAGCGTAATATAATTAAATTTGTTTTTTACTTAAAATTAATTTAATTTCCATTGCAACACGGAAATTTCTGTTTCGAGATTAAAAGCTTTTATCTCGTCATCAGGCAATATTCAATAATTTTGGTGAAAATGATTTACATTTGAATGTAGAAAATAATACGTTTGCTTATTAAAAAGTTAACATGGAGAGGGAAGACAGAAAATTTAGATCATATGGGTGTGTTTAATTTAACTAATCAAAATAAAGGTCGACTTTGAAAATTCAAAATATAGGCTACATGTTAGGGATGTGGTATACTCAAGGAAAACTCATTTTTACGGCTAGACTGCTTACTTCCGGCAAGTTGTATACATTTTAGTTACGAAGAAATACTCTTAGCGTTATATGTATACCTGCTCTTTGTTTTCTTAAAAACAAACAAAACAAACTTTATTTTAAACCTGTCTTAAAAGGACTTTTGGTATGATGAGAATATTTTTACATCTTTTTATATTTAGAGTTCATTTCTTCATTAATTCCTTATATATTCTTAACTTATATCAATCCTAAAATTTATTAAATTAATATTATTTATATCATAATACAAAATAAAATAAAGGATATATGCATGTTAATCAATATGCTTATATGAAGAATTATTAACAATATTCTAAGGTGAACATTTTGCAATGTTTACATATGACAGTAATTTCATTACGTTTATTTAATAGATCCTTATTTCTAAGAAATTTAATAATGTATAGTTTTTCATATAGACACACGGGGCATGGGTCATTTAAAGACTTACATATTTTCGTTATATATATATATATATATATATATATATATATATATTTGTGTGTGTGTGTGTGTGTGTGTGCGTGCGTGTATTTAGGCCGCAACCCCTCTTTTATGCAAGTTTCGTTAAAAGTGACATGTTTCACAAGAAGACTCACGTTATATCTATCTGACCATAGCTCTATTAGGTCTCATTTAAATATATATATAGTCCTACAAAATTATATCCGTAACATACTCGTCGATAAACAGCATAATCCACCTGTAAAAAAACTAAAAATAATAGAAGCATTATTAATAAAAAGAAAAAACGGGCACTCAATAATATCAACTATGAACACGGCCACAATGTGCTGACCGTTTTGAAAATAAAACATTTCCATAACGTTAGATACATGCATAAAACAATCCATATATTTAGTTAAATGGAAAATAAAATTCATTTTGATAGTGGCTAAAAGTATAGCCGAAATAAGATTACATAAAAAAAAATAAATCACAGCACTTTGTTATTTTTAATAAATATTGCATATATATATATATATATATATATATATATATATATATATATATATATATATATATAGTTATGTGAATTATTATATATGTGGGAATACACACATGTATAAAAATATTATTCATATTATTCAGAACTATTCAAAATAATGCTCAATGTAGTATAAACAGAACTATTAATAAATATACACATTATTCTACGTCGGTGGCTGACTTTAGCGTTAGTGGTAGTAGTTATGTTAAGATTCTGGGCTTTGAACAACTTAATTAAATCTTTTTTAAGCCTGTTTGTTTGTTGTGGACGTTTTACGGAAGATAATTAATCCGTACAAACCCTACGCTAAAGATTCACACAATCACAAATACATAAACAAGGAATCAAATCACTACCATAGTATCATTAATAACTCGCATAAATCAATCTAATTTCGTTTATGTACTAACTCTAGTAAAAAGGAAGTTTTTGACAACTCCAAAATTAAATGCATTAATAATACATTAGAAAAAAGTAAACTCAACACTGGTTTAGAATAATCTGTTAAAAAGAAAGTTGGCGGAAATAAGCAGAAACAACGTAAACGTAACATAATATGGTTTAACCCAACCTTCAGCCGTAATGTCCAAATAAACACTGAAAAATACTTCCTAAATTTAATTCACAAACATTTCTATCATTCACCCACACTAAAAAAGATTTTCAACAAAAACAATGTTATAGTTAAATGTAGTTGCTTTGAAAACATAGCTAAATATATTTCACAACATAATATGATATCAAATAAATACCTGGCCCACCTGAATAATTACAGTTACCCTACTACTAATAATAGTGAACCTTCAAAAATAATTGCAACTACCAAAAATATAAGACCTGCCCATCGAGTGACCAGTGTATATCCAAAAGTATTATTTACAAAGCTCGCATCAATTCTAAATGTTAAATTCAATTAAATTCTACATTAGAGAAACTGTTATAGCGAGTATATTTCGACGTGATTCGAACACGACTTTAAAATTTGTTTATGGCAAAGACAAAAGTGCTTAGATTGTGTGGGTGCAACGGCCAGGTTAAAATTTGTGGCATGGCAAATAATAATGATGAAAGGGATAGGTCCAACGGCCAGGTTAAATTTTGTTAATGGAAAAATAATTCGGCTGCTGAAAGGAAGATGGTCGGCTTAAGAATGTGGAAGCGGAGGTATAACGCTGAAAGATAAAAAGCTTGGTAGTATGATTAATGTTCATTATCAAGTTGCCGTTTCTAAGGTCAGTAAGTTGGTTTGTGGAATGCCTTAGAAAAGGTCAATTAGTACATTGAGAACAGGGAGAAGGGAAGAGGTCAACATAGTAGCAGCTCGACATAGGTCAAGGGAGAAACTAATTGCACTCTTCTCCTTTCGTCCTTCTGTCTGACAAAGCGTTTGTGTCTTGCTTTTTATATCGGCATTTTGGATCAAAACAGCTAGTTTCGAATTTCATCCTTGTATTTGGTTTCGGGCTTCCCATTGGCTGATAAATAAAATTGGTAATTTGATCTTTGATTAATTTTTATTTTTCAATCGGAACATCTGCGCGAACTCGGATGTGCACGATGATTTTTATTCATTTGCTTTTTAGTTATGAGAGAGCACACATCCGGTTTATCGTTTTTGTTCGGTCGGTATCACCACACTGTAAACAAGTGGAAATATCGTTTCAATAATCATATATTGTCTTTAACCAACACTAAATACAGCAAAGCATTGCTTTATCCATATTTTATAGAAAATTAAAAGACAACCCAATTATCATCTGGAATATTGTCTCTAAAATCAAATCTTATAACGGAAAGAAGAAGTGTAACGTATGTCTTTTAGACAAACGTGTAATCTTAAATCATAGAAACAACCCTAATCTACTTAACAAAAAACGTGAATTAATGATGACATGCTGCCATAGAAGAATACTTAAATTCTTAGATCCTGATTGATAAGTTTGTTTCTTTCTCTTTCCCTTTTTTCTTTTCCCGCAAATATTACGACTAATAATTACAAATTACGCCCCTTTGTATTTGTCTCCCTCCATTTTAATATTTTTTTTTAGATTTAAAATTTTATTATTTTTATCTCCATGTAATTTTTGGTTATTTAAATTTTATCCTTCATAAATTAAAAATAGTAGCCTAACATTATAATATTTAACTCCTATGAACAGGGAGTGATCTTAAGTTCAAACCTATTGATATATCCCGGAAAGGAATATCAGTGTAAAGATTAGTGGAAGAATGGTACTCGACACAGGAATACGCTATAACGGATTTATTGTACTAATGTACAATTAACAAATAGATACTGATAGGTAAGCAACGGGTAGGAGAGGAATAAACTATCAAATCGTGAATGCCTTCGCCTAAGACGTTTTCTTTATCCTCTTGTCACCGTCTAGAACATTACATTCTCGGGAATGGCAGTATGTTCCCCTATAACACATATTAAACGGTCAATACGTAATATGTACCCGATGATTGCTTAACGCATGAAATTCCGAGTCGTGCCACCGACGTAGGATAGTAAGTTTATTTATTAAGATTATATATGTACCTTTATAAATTCAATCTATGGTAAAAGTAATATTTAGTAAAACGTGATTTTCTAAGCGCACCTTACATGTGGTGCAAGGCCGAAAGTGAAGATTGAATTCACTTTTCAGTTGTAATGCCGTTTCGCGAGACAAGTTTGTTAACTATTACACTAGAATTTTCGAAAATGAAAGTGAGTTTTTTTAAATATCGCTCACTGGTAAAAATGTCGAAACAAGAAGCTGAAAATGCAAATGGCGTTTTTAAAATAACTTTATCAGGTTCAGAGTTGCATGATTTTCAAAAGATAAATTTAACTTTAGAAAAACAGAACAAAGAAACCGGTAACGTTACTCTAAATATTCTTGGCTTACGGCCATATCACGTTGAATACACCGGTACTCGCTCGATCACTGAAGTTAAGCAACGTTGAGCCTGGTCAGTACTTAGATGGGTGACCACTTGGCAATACCAGGTGCTGTAAGCTTTTAGTGACTGATGTGCGTTATGGTGCAGTGGATATCGGTTAGGAAAGAGAAATCGGTGAGCCGAGTTCGAATTCCAGTTGAATATCCTGCATTCACTTAAGCACTGGTACCCTTGGGAAAGGTATTAATTCGTCCCTTGCCTCCAGTTATGGGTTAAATAACAGGGTAAGACTTGGGAACCCTGCTCGTAAAAACAAATCCCAATGAATCTTGATACTCGAAAAGAAAAAATATTACTAGACACAAAACCTATATAAAAACAACAATAAATTGTTGAAAGAAAAAAAAGGTATTACCAGTAATAAATGACCCGCCGAGGTTAATATGCCATAAAACAAAAACAACCAACTAACTAAATATTCTTAAAACTCCAGTTCTATTTTCATATATATATATATATATGTGTGTGTGTGTGTGTGTGTGTGTGTGTGTGAGATACAGAGATAGATAGATACATAGAGAGGGTATACGCGTGTGCTTGCTTGTCCGAGAATTTATGGAATGATCAGTATCGTCATTATTTGAAATTATGCCAATGAAAGTAGTTGTTTTATGGCATGACATTTCAAGGGATAGGCAATTATGTTTCTTCACATATTCCTTTTCTTTATTATCTGTGAATTGCGATGGATTCTTGGGAAATATGATGCAAGTAATTTCTTATTAACTTCTCCGCGGTTTTTTCTTTCTCTTAGACTGGTTGCTACTCAAGGTCAGTGAGTCCAGTCTGCCATGCGGGAAGGAGAGGTTGATCTATGCGTTTACCAAAGGCATTAGTGCGAATGTGAACCCCGACTTTTAGCTCGGCTCCCTGATTACACATTTTGCTCCGTTATTCGTAACAGATATCCGTTAGAAAACTACCCACATATCAAATCCGATTGATGTACAAATGTATGAAACCGAATATATGAAACTGTTGTGGGGAGTTACCCACTTAATAATGGACTCTTCTTTGCCTATATTAACCGAGAGTTAATTACTCTCGAGGACTGAGCCGGGGCGACAGAGACGCTGATTTTCAGTTCAGTTCAGCCTAGTCTGTCGGTCACTTGTAGCCAAGCTATTATTACTTTTTCTCTTTGTATCTGTCTGTATTTCTTGTTGACGTAATATATGTTCTTGACCAACCACCATGTTGACTCATTATTTTATGGTCTCATACCAGTTCCATATCAACTGGCGACGAAGATATCAGAATTCACGCAAGAAAAGAAAACCTTTTTTTTTCTTTGACTTCTACCGCCACATATCAACTAGCAACGTTTGAAATACGAAATTTGCAAACATCAACGGTCGAACGTTGATTTCAAGTACCAAGAGATAGCCCTCCCTCACATATAATCGGTCGAAAAAACGTGAAGTATCAAGAAAGGAAAAATATATGCCCCATCTAAACAAGCCTGCAACTAACAAGAAAAAAAAAGAGAAGGAAAAAATTCCCTACAAGCCCGGAACTGCGTCACAGAAAAATCCCTAAATAGATTCGTTTTGAGCCTTTCTCTTTCTCTTTGACGTACATCTTACGAAAACAAAACTGTAATTACAGTTCGTGTTTTTCCTCTCGTGTTTACGAAAAATTGGTCGTGTTGAGTTTAAAAAAAGAAATGGAAGACTTACAAAAAGTGATAATTCAGTTTATGAAAACGCAGTTGGATCGAAAACAAAAAATTGACGAGCAGTTACAACAACAACAATTATTTATGGAGCTCCATAAACGACAGATGGATTTGCAAGAACAAGTCTTTAAAAGGAACGACAAAATCAAATTGAAGAGTTACTTTTTAAATCATTAAATGGTAAACAAACTGAGAACGATACTTCTTTTTCCCAAGGTACTATCTGGTGTACTATGGAAACTTTTGAGTATGTACCTGAAGACGAAAAAAACCTTAGGCGGTACGAGGATTTATTTAACGTCGACTGTCATAATTGGCCAAATTCCAAAAAAGTGCCTTTATTACTAAGGAAGTTGGGTACAGCAGAACATAGCAAGTTCGTTGATTTTATCCTCCCCAAAAAGACAAGACATGGAATTCTCAGGTCAAGCTACTGTCATAATTATTTGGGCCGAACACATCACTTTTTCATAAAAGATAGAAGTGCCTAAATTTATTCAAAGAGGATCAGCAGGACTATTTAACATTTGCCACTACGGTAAATAAATACTGTAACTATTTCAAATTAGCCGAATTATCTGCTGACGACTTTAAATGCCTAATTTTTGCTCAAGGTCTGGTCTCAGCCGGAGACGCTGAAGTTAAACGTCGAGTGCTAACAAAACTAGAAAATGAGCCGGGTTTAACCCTCCAAAAATTATCAGAAGACTGCCAGAGTATCGTATCCGTAAAAAGTGACTCTAGGAATATCGAGGAGTCGGGAGTAGCTCATATAAAAAAATTATGAACAGATCAAAACGCCACTCCCCGGAAAGAGAAAAGAAAATATTGTGGCAAGCATAATGTAAGACAAGAAAATTCACCACCAGGTCCGTGTTACAATTGCGGAAAATTACACTGGATGAGGTCTTGCTCGCCCAGAAAGAAAAAAAATCTGTCAGAATTGCGGTAAAGCTGGCCATATTACATCAAGTTGCTGGTATGCGAACAAATCCAGAAGAACAAAAAATAAAATAAGGCAGACGCAGTCAAGCGATTAGGAAGATGGAAATTTGCGCAAATATGTAATCGTGCAAATATTAAATAAAACCATTAAATTCCAGCTGGACAGTGGATCCGACCTGACGATCATAAATTTGCATACGTGGAGGCGACTGAAAAAAACAACTTTATTGAAAACTAACAAAATGGCACGCTTTGTGACAGGTGAGAAAATAAGCATTTTAATAGAAGTATTTTTCGCGGTAATATTAAATGGCATATGTGATGAAAAATACTGAAAATTTGTTCGGCACAGATTGGATTGAAAAGTTCTACAACGTCCAAAATTGAAGAACTGAAGCTGGAACTAAAGGAAAAATTCCCAGAGGTGTTTTCAGTCGGCTTCAGGAAATTCACTGAAATAAAAGCTCAATTCAAGTTAAAGGATAATGCACAGCCCGTGTTTAAAAAGAGGGAAGTTCCGTTCTCAGCGGTAAACCAAATAGAGGAAGAATTAGACAGATTAGTAAATGCAGGTATTTTGTCTAAAATTGGCTGCTTTAGTGGTATATGTTAAGAAGTCAAGTCAAATCAGAAAATGCGCTGATTTTTCGATGGGTTTGAACGCCTCGTTAAAAGATCATCATTATCCTCAACCTAAGCCCGAAAAAATATTCAACAAATTAAACAGGGGCAATTTTTTTTCAAAAATCGATTTATCAGACGCATACTTACAAATCCAGGTTGACGAAGAATGCTCCAAATTGCTATGTATAAATGCACATAGAGGTCTATATAAATTTAATAGATTGGCTTTTGGGATCAAGGTTGCGCCTGCTATTTTTCAACAGGTCATGGACACCATGCTGGGCAACCTTTATTTCGCAACTGCCTATCTTGACGACATTCTAGTTAAGAGTGAATCAGTGAAAGACCATAGAGAGCATATAATAAGCGTTTTCGATAAAATCCAGGAGTATGGGTTTAAAGTTAAAGAAGCTAAGTGCAAATTTTATTTAACCCAAATAAAATATTTAAAACACATTATTGATAAAAACGGTCGACGATCGGATCCTGATAGGGCTACGGCGATTAAGGACATGCCGGCCCCGGATAAAGTACAAGCACTGCAGTTTTTTAGGCCTAGCAAATTTCTATCAAGTATTCATAAAGAACATGCATAACTTGAGAGCTCCGTTGAATGATCTTTTAAAGAAAGATAAAATCTGGAATTGGACACCAGAATATGAATTAGCATTCAAGAAAATAAAAGATACACTTACGTCAGACCTTTCCCTCACCCACTATAACCTAAAATTTGATATTATAGTAGCGAGCGATGCCAGCTCTTATGGCATTGGCGCCTGTATATTACATGAACTTCCGGACGGAACGAGAAAACCGATAGCGCATGCTTCCCGATCTTTGTTGCCGACAGAAAGGCAGTATTCACAGATTGAAAAAGAAGCATTAAGTATAATCTTTGCTGATCTTTTCTACAGATATCTGCATGGCAGCCATTTTACTCTACACACCGATCACAAGCCGCTGCTGACGATATATGGTAGTAAAAAAAGGATTGCCGGTGTACACCGCTAACAGACTCATTCGATGGTGAACAATATTGTTGAAATACAATTTCAAAATCGAGCATTTGTCTTCCAAGAATATTTGCCACGCTGACGGATTATCCAGACTCGTTCCTAAAAATAAAGAGTTTTTCGAAGACTCACTAATCGCAACATTGAGAACGGATTGCGAAATAAAACCATGATCGACAGCACCATAAGAGAGCTCCCAGTTACATTATCCGACATTAAAAGGGAGGCTCTGAAAGACGAGTTCATTACGTCTACTAAGAATAAAATTTACAAAAACAGACTCAAGTGTGTCTGAGGTTTTTTCTCTTTGTGATGAGGTACTATTATACAACGAAAGAGTGGTGATACCAAGAAGTTTACAAAAGAAAATCTTTCGGGACTTTCATACGGGACATCCTGGAAAAAAACGATCTAAAAGTCTCATGCAATGTTATGTCTAGTGGCCTAACATGGACAGATATCACAGACATGATTGGCGCATGCAAAGAGTGCGCTAAAGCTCAACCAGTTACGTGCACGCCTTGGCCGAAGACGGACCAGCCATGGCAGAGGATTTCGATTTCGCGGGACCATTAGAGGATCACTATTACCTCAAAGTCGTAGATAGCTACACTAAATGTCCGGAAGTCCTCAGATGTAAAAGACCAACCACAGGATGCACGATAGCTTTTCTCCATGAACTGTTTGCACGTTTCGGTGTTGTGGATTGCGTAGTAACTGATAACGGAATGCAGTTCCCATCTTGAAAATTCAAACAATTCTGCGAAACGTTTCAAGTGAGCCATATCACGACTCCACAATATCACCCTAGGTCTAATGGGCAAGCAGAACGTTTCGTCGGCACATTGAAACGAGCACTTAAGAAAGCATAGTGCACACCTACTGAGAAGGCACTGCAACAGTTTCTGCATGTATAGAATTACTCCAAATCCCAATACACCACTATTCCTTTCCAGCAGAAACGGTGTTTGCGAGAAAAATCAGATCAGTTTTCGACAAGCTTATCCCCAAGCAAGCTAAATTCAGAAAGACAATCACACTTCCAAGAAAACGTTACTCTTTTGGCGAAAAAGTACTTTTTAAAGTATACAAAAATAACATGACGTTTTGGGAAGTGGGCACTATAAAACAAAGAGTGGGAGACCTGGTCTACATGATACAAGGTCCCAAGAATATACATAAGCGCCACCAAAATCAAATAAGGAAATGTCGGACAACTGACATAAATGATTCACCACCGTCAAATGAAGAGCCGATAGATATCATCTTCGAGAATTTCGACTTCGAGGCACCCCAAGTTTCACCCGAAAGAAGGCGATCTAGTTGGAAAAGGAAGTTCACGGATCCTTTGATCGTCGACCCTAAACGAAAAAATATTAAACAGCTTTTCGGGGGAAAAAAGCTCTTGGAAGTGGGGTGTTGTGGTGAGTTACCCACTTAATAATGGGCTCTTCTTTGCTTGTATTAACCGAGAGTTAATTATTCTCGATGACAGAGCCGGGGCGACAGAGACACTGGTTTCCATTACGACTTCAGTTCAGCTCAGCCTAGTCTGCCTATCTGTCTGTCGGTCACTTGTAGCCAAGCTATTATTACTTTTTCTCTTTGTATCTCTTTGTATCTGTCTGTATCTTTTGTTCACTTAATATATGTTCTTGACTTACCACCGTGTTGACTCATTATTTTATGGTCCCATACCGGGTCCATATCAGAAACACAATTTGATAAGGGCGTACCAGGCATATGCGTCTTATTATTATTATTATTATTATTATTATTATTATTATTATTATTATTATTATTTATTTAATTTCTGGCTTATTCTCATTTCTTTCCGGGTCCTAACCAGAGACCTAATGTCAGAAATAGTATCATCACATTTTCCACTGAGCATTTTTTGAGATAGGAAAAAAAAAACCCAGATCATACACAATTTACATAGATAAAGCCCTTTGCAACGTGTAAGCTGTACTTGTGAGTACGATTTTTTTGTATTTCTTTAAGATTTTGGATATCAAGAATCCCATCAACGACACTATCGGATCCTTTTGCCAATCAATCCGAGGGCCCCAACGATAACTGGAATTGTTGATGTCCTCATGTACCATATTTTTGAAATTTCAATTTTAAGGTCCTTGTACTTGGATAGTTTTTTTAAGATCTTCTAATATACATTATATTCTGCGGAGATTGCCATGTCAATAAAAAAGCACATTCAATTTTTGTGGTCTTTGATCATGATGTCTTGGCGATTCGCATTAGTTGTTCTGTGTGTGTGTGCGCATTGTAAAGTTCCATAAAATTGTTAGAGGTTCTTTGTCTGCAATCGAGTCTGTGTACTGATCATATCAATGTCTTGTACTTTCCTTTTCGTAAATGTTGCATATTTTCCAGTGTATTAACCCACTATGTCATGCCGAGTTTTATATTCAGTGGGTGCTAATGCTGTGTAACTTGATACAAGATAGTAAATTGTTTCTGGATATATATCACAGAATTTGCAATTTGGATTAACACAACTTTTTAGAATGTGTGCTTAGTATTTTCTAGTTTGCAAGCATTTGTCATGTGCAGCAAGAATAAAACCTGCACTACATAACCACCGATGGTTACGGAGTTTTTCTACATTAGCTTGTTTGGTAGGGGCAAATTGTTAACCATGAGTAGGCTTATCTTACTATCGTTTCTACATTTGGTACATTGCATTTGCTTTTGCATTCTGCTTTACTTCTTTACCCACTTGAAATTCCCATTTGAATGTTGGTTTCTATTGCAGAATAAAGTTTGTTATTTAATATTCTTTGACATGGATTATCATCCAGTCGTCTATAGTTTCTAGGTATCTTTGAAGACCAATTGTTGTGATTTTGAAAGCCAGATCTAGTTGAACTAGTCTTCTGCCTCCTTCAGATCTGCGCACACACAAACGATCAACAACAAGTGAAAGGTTTTCTCGTTCTGACATTCATTCGCTTAATGTCAGCTGTGATCTGATTAAGGATGTTCAAACTGTATTGCATTACAGGAATAGCCAAAGTGTTTGTGGCTGATATTCTGTTTTTTGAATTCAAGTATGTATTTAACACCAGACACACATGTCTAGCCTTCTTTTCTACTTTCGGCGGACCTATACGACCTGCACCCCCTGTCATTTTTTTGCTTTTCATTTTTGTATTTTTATTTTTTTCGGAACCCCAAGAATGGCTTTTAATCGACTCCAAAGCAAGTGTTTTCAATATGGGGAATCGATTTACTAGAACGTTGTATAAGAAACTGAGCACCCCCTAAACATCTTTAAATATTGATTTTTTTTTTTTTTTTTTTTTTTTTTTTTTTTTCCCAAATTTCTTTTGCTAATATAAAAGTTTAGGGTCTAATCGATAAGAATGCACTGAAAAAAGTAAACAAAACATAAAAAGCAAAAATTTACAGGGTGTGCCGGTCGTACAGGTCCGCCCTACTTTCTTAATTTAGATATGCTATATTTGATCTCCTTTCTTGTTTTATTTTTACTTTTTTACAAAAGCGATCAGTGAACATATCCTAATGCCATTTCTGAACTTAGGTCTCTGGTTGGGACCCAGAAGAAAATGAGTATACGACAGAAATCAAAGGAAATAATAATAATTATAATGTTATGTATAATCGTAGTCTATGAGAAATGTTAATAGAAGTATTATATACTAGCAGTATAGCCCGGCGTTGCTCGAGTGTAATGAAAGCTTTAAAATTAAACCATGGTCCTGGAGCTCAAACTCAGCCCTAAAAAATATTTGTGTGAAATTTGATGAGAATCGGATAAAAATTGTGGATTTGTATAAAGGACATACAGACAGATAAACAAACACACACAAATATCTTGCCTTTTATATATATATATATATATATATAATCGATTTTCTGCACTATTGTAAGAACTGTAACCTTGAAACTTCTGAATATCGTTTCTTATGTCTTTGTCTATGAGTGTATCAAATTTGATTAAAGTCGGACCACTCCATCTATAATCTGATTTTTTTTATTATCGATTTTCGTTGTTCATCAGGGGTACCTCGACACAAAACCTAGTTAAGAACACTCGCAAATGCTTATAGTACAACTGTGTAAATTTTCAAGAAAATCGGTTCAGCCGTTTCGGAGTGTATAGGTAACGGAAACACACACACAGACAAAGTTTCATTTATAAATAATTTTAGATAAAATCCTCTCTTTACTCACAATTTCGTATCTGTGTGCTTCTCCGAAACCTTTTATGCTTTTATGTCAATGACTAGAAAGGTCACCCCGTTGCTGAGCAACACTTAGCAAATTACTCTCATAAATTTACTCCTAGCTGGGTTTTGCACTTTAAAAGTTTGTGATAGATTAAGCAAAAACTTAGTAAATACAGACTACATATAGGTGCGTTAGTAGAATAACATGTTTCTTGTTCACTAAAAATACGTATTTATATATTTGTACTCAGAGAAGTCTTTCAAGACCAGCAATTAAATATGTTACATTTGAAAGAATAATAATAAAATCGAAGGCGCGTCGCCGTTTAACAGTGTTTGACACACTACTACTAGTGGCGAGGTTGATCTTTACTAGTAATATCATAATTGTGTCACACCCAGTCAGCGAAGCGTAGTATATATCGACTGCATCCTCTACATAGGTATAAGACAGCAGAAAAAGACGGCACCTCCCCGTTAAGTACATAGAGAAACAAATATAAACGACCAATATGTACCTATTATGGAATCAAGTAAGTTTGTTATGGTTTATAAAATGGCGAGTGTTCTAAAAATAGAAAAAGATAGACACACTGATGCCAAGAATTCAAAATTGGGCGGCAAAATAAGGAACCGTTTCTTTTGGTAAGAGTAGGAGTAAGAAGTAGGAGTTAAGGACAGTAGTTTTGTGTAGGAGATTTAAAAAGAGGAAGACGCTAGTCAGTTGACCACTAGAGTTCAGAAGGGATAGGCTCGTTTACTACTAGCATCCCACAGTGAAGAGAATTTAGCTAGTCTGCTCCTGTATCCACACAAAATTTAAAGGTTGTAACTTGATGTAAAAACCTAAAGTTTTATACCAAAAATGAACATCATTAATTCAAGTTTGTGTTATCTTCTAATTATACCAAAACGAAGCAACACAACAAGTTCTTATTGCCTAAAGTATAAAACAATTTACCTATAGTCTCTAGCATAAACAACTAATATTTACCTCTATACTCAAATATAGACGGTAAATATGTACTCATACACTCAAGTATAAACAGCCAATACAATGACCAATATTTACCCATCCCCGAATCAAATAAATATATATAGAATTATGAACGTCCAATATTTACCCATAGACTCAAGTAGATACAACATTACCCTATAGTGTCCGAAATAAAAGACCAATATTTACTTATTTCCGAACCGAATAAATGCTTAGATTTAAATATCGATCTATGCCTACCAAGCATAAGCTATCTATATTTGTTGATAAAGTCAAATATAAACGATCAATATTTACGTATAGCCTCAAGTATAAACAACTAATATTTGCCCATCTCCAAATTTGAGTGGTAATATATGTGATCTAATAAATAGCCACTCAGAATGAGAACTCGGTGAGCAGAGTTTCAATTCAGATCCAATTCAATATATTCACTTACGCGGAAATATCTTTGAATCTATTTCTTCTTTTCCCATTTATGGGTTAAATAATATAACTTGTATTTAGAAAAAAAAATGATCACCCAAAACCTGTTAATGCAATATCCACTCACAAATCAAAAATTATTATTGTTACAATCCAAAATATGTTTCAGCTTTAAATAGCCCACAATAGGTTGATAAACTGTAAAAACGAAAACAAAAACAAAACAAAACAACAACAAAAAAAAAACAAGTTAATCATTTGTTAGGAAATTATCTCCCCTTTACTGTTGTATAGAAAGATTAGTATTATATAGCATTTCAGCTAGTGATGGGCAGAGGTTTGGGTATACCCGGGGCTAAATCTCTTGATTATATGTCCCTAAGACTCAAGTAGATGGAAGAATACTCTGGTTAAGCTTATCAAAACACGGATCCAACAGCTTCTTTTCACGAACCACTGTACTGTGAGGTAAATTTCCAAGAGGATGTTCCCCCGATCACTACAATCTTAACCTGTTCAAGTTTAGAGTTAACCGTTATCTTTCCATGCTATCCGTATGAACTCTCCCTTAACGTAACCCTCTACCTCAAGTGGCCCTTAGCTTTATACAGAAGGAACTTTACTGAAAAAAAAAAGAATTAATTTGAAAATATTTGTAAAAACAATGCACAGGGAATCTATGTTACGGCGGTGGAAAAGTAAACGAAGCCGATATGGCAGCAATACTCCATTTTTGGTCTATTATTCTGATTCTTGTAATCTTGAAAAAAAAAAAAGAAAAAAAAAGGAAGGTCCCTGCATCAAATTTTAAATGAATTTCAGAAAATCTAGTGAGACACTCGTTATACTCATGTCAGATTTTAGCTATCATTCTGTGGGTCAGATGCAAGTTTCTAACTGGCACGTCTACTTCAATGCCGGTCGAGTGTCGATTAAAGTTGATGAGCATTCAGGGCAAATCTTCCTAAATGTGGAAAAGAATTCGGGAACTAATCGATAAAGACGGTCTCCAAACAATCCGTGTACTCCTTCACATGAACGGGATCAGCTATGGCATCTGCTGGGATATCTACTACAGAGAATTTTCGATTCTGTTTTGTATCATGAATAACTTGGTCTAATATATTTATCTTGGTTATTGTAGCCACAAACATTCGGTCGTTGTCTCCTTTGATCATTTTTGAGTATCTGACGTCGTTTCGAGAATTTCTAACATAACCATGCAAGATTGTACTTATTCTCTCTTCCACAGCAGATTGATATCGTAATTTAGTTAATTATTTCTAGTTAATTCGTTCTTGCGATGTTAATTGATTCTTCCACTGAACCACAGTTTGACTTCTTCAAACTATCCGACGCAGGTTGTCAAGTAACTACATCCGCTTAACTAACGCATTGTATTGACTACGTTTAGTACAACACAGTGAACCAACATTTTTAGCAGTAGACTTAGCAATTCAATCAAAACAAACTTTACATTTGAGATCAGCGGAAAATGTTCGTCACAAAAGGTGCAATGAGTCACGCTCTTGGAGAATGTGCGTTGTGGTACAATGGATATCGGCTCGGAACGAGAAATCGGAGAGCCAAGTTCAAATTCTATTTGAATTCGTTGCATTCACTTACGCGTAAATAACTTTGGTAAAGATATTAATCCGTCTTTTAACTCCAATTATGCGTCAAATGACAAGACAGACTGGGTTCTATAACATTCGTTGGTAACCAGTCTAACGCAGAAAGTAATGGCAACTTACTGCGGGAAAATCTTCTGCCAAGTCTCTCATGTCTGTTTCGAGGCATAATCACTTAAACGTGTATCACGTATGGCACTTAACTGATGGATGCTGATAACAGACAAAAAGTGTTCCTTCAGAAGATTAAAAGAGAGCAGTTTCATTTTGGAAGTACTAAAATCAACAAGTCATTCTTTGCCGCAGTTAACAACAGATTATACGTCAAATTGACCTTATCAATTCCACCCAAAAATATCATAACTTTTCAACTTGTGAAGAATATCAGCATACCAAACCCTGTCAAATGTCTTCAAGATATCCAAATCAACAGCCCTAGCTTTAACATTCTTATCTCGTGCTTGTTAGACTATAATTGATAATTGTTAATAGTTCAGCGGTTAACAAATAGAAGCGAAAGTCATATTGGTTATCTAAAAAAAGAATCTGCTAAAATATAAACATTTAAAAAATATAGTTTTGCGTAACAGCCAAAGAAGTGAGAAGGCCGTATGTCGCGACAAAAATTTTTTTACAAATTTTTAGCCAAGAATAAGTAATACCTATGGTTTAGTCTACTGTTAATAAACAGTGACAATGTCGCCATAAGCCTTACAAATTTTATATCAATAGAGGCATTGAAAATATTCCGAATGACGGTGTGAAGTGTTTTTTATTTTCTCTTTTCCCAACGAAGACAAAATACGAATAAAGGCAGGAAGAAATGTGAATACAAATACACCAAGCCCCAGTCACTTACATATATAACTGGACTTTTTCATTGTTTTCGATGTATGAGGGTACAACAACAGTCAGTACTATCCACGCATATGGTAATTTTTCTAAGCGTAGAATAAAAGTATGGAAGTATCAAGTGAGGATCGAACTCACTACTCAGTCGTAATTGATCTAGCGATGCAAGCTCGGTAACCATTAAACAACGTCAAGATACCCAATGAGTTTCTCAGCCAAGCTTAGATGTGACACAAGGCCGAAAGTATGGAGCACCCATTGATAATCGAACAACTATCCGCACATGATTTGATTATAACTGTGAAAGCTTCTGTAGAACAAACCACACTTTTTGGAAAGCCCCCCCCTTATATATATTATATATATATATATATATTCAACTGAGGTGTTTTATTGGGTGGGGATTGATATTTCCTTCAAGATCATACCAATGTGGGTATTGCAGTACCTTACAAATCTCAAAGTTTTAGCAATCCAGTTTTACAAGTTTCATCAATAGAAAGAATTGTTTAGTAAGTTTTGATGGTATTCGGGTATTAACACGGTTATCCGGGTAGAAAACAACAAGTTCGTATTTTATTTGTCGCTAACGTGGCGTTCCCTATTAGTTCTTTCGTCAGTATCTCATTACATTTTTCTTTTTTTTATTTTAATAATGCACAGAGCCTTCAGAAAAATAGATAATTACAAAGCTTGGGTTTTGTGTGTGCCGTTTCACTTCAGGGCGTGAGACATTATGACTCTCCACAAATTCATATCTTAATTGTAAGCGAGAATATTGGACAGATGGTTGTATCAACAACCATACCAGGCAGTCGGTGACAGTTTCCTCACACTCCGCAGACGAAGAATATAAGGTCGATGTACTGGACAAGAAGTGTATGGGTTCACTACAATACCACAGACGGGCTGTTCAAGACAACTTTTATTTCAGGATTCGATAAGAAAGATTCAGTTTAAAATTCACCCCAAAATACCATAACTTTTTAACTTGTGAAGAATATCAGCATACCAAACCCTGTCAAATGTCTTCAAGACATCCAAATCAACAGCTCCAGCTTCAACATTCTTATCTAGTGACTGTTAGACTATCAATGATAACTGTTAATTGTTCAGCGGTTAACAAATAGAAGCGAAAAATCATATTGGTTATCTAAAAAAAGAATCTGCTAAATTATAAACATTTAAAAATATAGTTTTGCGTAACAGCCAATTTGAGAAAGCTGTGTGACGACGAATATAAGGTCGATGTACTGGACGAGAAGTGTATGGGTTCACTACCATACCATAGACTCGCTGAGAGTAGCTGACGAAATATTGAAGCAAATAAAATATTACGTAATGAAGATTTAAGCATCATGTTATCATTCGATCGGTACACTCAATTTCACATTATTAATGATTTCCGGGACTTCTGTTTATTTCTCCACGGTTAAACCCCTAAACAGTATTTACTTAACCCAATTTAGTTCCCCTGGTGAGGATAGAGAAAATTAATTACTATTTATTTATTGTAGCTTAGTTTGTTGCAAGGTTATGGCACCCAGTGAAGATTGAGCTGACTATATAATAGCAATCATCTTCTGAAAGTTTTGAATGCTCCTTGGCCATGTGTCCCAACCTTTACAGGGTTATTACTATAAGAGACGTGATAAAACATTGACGGAATCTTAGAAAGAATAAATGACTTAATGTAAGCGGAATTTCCACAAACAAAAACCTTTGTTAAACCAGACCCTAAATACAAACCTGTGAGAAACCGGACCCTAAGTACAGTCCTGTGAGAAATAAAAGACAATAGCTAAAATAGGATATAAATGGCAGATAAGGTGCAGCGGACAATGAAGATAAAGTGTTCAATTTTTTTTTTTTTTGTTTTCTATTTAGTCATTTCTAGTTTGACTCGTTGAACGCTAACACCGACCCACTTGCTGGTATACAATCCCTAGATATTAAGTGTAGATCTCTCTCTTTCTGTGAGTCTGTGTATGTGTGTCACTCGTTTTCTCTCTCTCTCTCTCTCTCACACACACACACACACACATTCTCTGTTTCTTTGTCTCTTTTTCTGTGTCTGTCTGTCTCTCACTCGCTTGCTCTCTTTCTGTGTCTCTCTCTTTTTGTTTCTATGTATCTTTCTGTCTATCTCTTTCTCGCTATTTTTTCTGTATGTCTCTTTTTTCTGTGTTTCTCTGTGTTTCTGTCTCTTTCTCTGTGTTTTTCTGTCTCTCTCTTTCTTTCTGTCTCTATATCTATAAGTCTCTGTATGTTTCTCTCACACGCTCTCTGTGTTTCTCTGTATCTCTGTCTGTCTCTTTCTGGTTATTTTGTTTTAATCAGCAGGTTTTTTTATTTGTCACTCCTGATTTTTTTAACTTACCCGTTTCTCACATGCCCGACCCATAGCATTTTCAATATTCGTCGGTAGAAGCACACCGAATTCTCGACTTTTCACTGCCTTATACACTCCCGATTAAAATTTTAAAACCACTTAAAAATCTTTAAAAAGAAATTTTTTTTTACATATAGATTTTAAACTCCTTCCACTTAAGGTTACCAATACTACAATCTAAAAGGTTATGGAAACAAAAAGCTACATTTCAAACATTTTATTTAGAAATTTACATTTTTATAAAATGAGGCGATTTACACTGATCAAAATTATAAGACCAGAGACAAAAATTCTACGAAATTGTACAAAAAGTGTATGAAAATATTCAACAACCAAATTTAATAATGAAGTCTACCTCCACTGCTTTTGATGACTTCAAAAATTCTGTCGGGCATGCTAGAAATAAGCGTTTCCATTAAGGTGCGGGGATGTTGCTCCAGCTTCTGAAGATGGCTTCACAAAGTTCATTTTTTGTTGAATATTGTTTGCCATTTCCATAAACATCCCTTGTCATCAATCCCCAAACATTTTCAATTGGGTTCAAATCCGGTGAGCATGCAGGATGTCCCAAGAGATGGACCCATTTTCTTATAGAAAGGTCAAGGTCCGTCTTGCAACATGGATTGCAGCATTATCCTGTCGGAATAACCATCCATCCCCACACAAACGATGGCCTTCCGTCATCAAAGATGCTTTTTGTATCATGTTAACACAACCAGCCGTTCTCTGACGACCCTGCATCACCTGGAGCTCCATTGTCCCTCTGTAAGAAAAGGCACCCCATACCATTAGGGACCCTCCACCACTATGACGTGCGGAGAAAATTTCAGGAGGCATGTTTTTGTTATGCCAATATCGTTGGAAGCCATCAGAACCATCGAGATTGAATTTTTTCTGATCAGAAAACAGGACTTTCTTCCACTTCTCAACGTCCCATGTTTGGTATTCACGATCAAACTTTAAGCAGCCCAACTTGTGACGTGGAAGCAGCCGAGGAATTTGTTTACGCTTTTTATTTACCATGACTTTTTGTCTTAAGTGTCGTCTGATGGTTACGGTACTGCAATCAGCATCTGTGACTGCCTTAATTTGACTAGAAGAAAGTCCCCCGTTTTTCATAACAACCCGTCTTATTCTCTTACTCAATGCAGGATAAATCTTTTGAGGCCTACCAGAGTATTTTGCTTTTCCATAATTCTCACTGTTCTTTAGAAAGTTGCAAATCAGTTTTACTGCGATTTACCTTAGCTGCGATCGCCCGCTGTGACAAACCTTGCTTATGGAATTCTAGAATTCGAGAACGATCAACTTTGGTAAGTTTGCTTGCTTTAGGCATGGTAACACCTTTACGCAGTGATTGCTAATCTCTAACTGAACTAAAAACATTGGAATTACCATAGATCTAACAATTTATACCCCTGGTCTTATAATTTTGATCATATGTAAATCGCCTCATTTTATAAAAATGTAAATTTCTAAATAAAATGTTTGAAATGTAGCTTTTTGTTTCCATAACCTTTTAGATTGTAGTATTGGTAACCTTAAGTGGGAGGAGTTTAAAATCTATCCATAAAAAAAATTTATTTTTAAAGATTTTTAAGTGGCCTTAAATTTTTGATCAGGAATGTATTTTAAAGTTTCATATTCTAAGATAGCAAACAGATCTGACTTCCAAGAGGATGTTTCCCCCAATCTCTACAATCTTAACGTATTCAAAGCTAGACTTAACCGTTATCTTTCACTCCTATCCTCACAAATTGCCTCCTAACGTAGCCCTCTATCCTGGGCCTCGTATAGGGTGAACTATACTATAAAAAAGTAAACATAATGAAAAAGGGGCTTGGTGTAGAACGATGCCAGTTTCGCCTAAACATTACCAGGATATCCTTCTTCACTTATCTGCAAGGCATGTATTACCAAATACTTACTGTTTTTCTTTTGCATACACGAAGTACTAAAATCTGTAGGCGTAAAAAGAAAAGTGTCTTTTTAGAATAGAAAAACGCAAAAGCAGACTTGGAGGTAGGCGGTGGAAACAGTCTGCTACGGGTGGTAAGTTTTGGGCGTGACGTTTAGTTGAATTAGTCTCATAAATACTATGCAAAATTAAATGTGCTATTTTAGAGAGGTGGGAATTTCTTCTACCACCTCCGGACATCACAAATGAATTATACACCGCTGGTTGTGTGTCAAGATCTAAACTTATTTATAAATGGATCTTTGTGTTTGTGTGTGTGTGTGCGTGTGTGTGTGTGTGTGTGTGTGTGTGTGTGTCCGTTACCTATAGACTCCGAAACGGCTGAATCGATTTTCTTGAAAATTTACACAGTTGTACTATAAGCACCTGCGAGTGTTCTTAGATAGGTTTTGTGTCGAGGTACCCCCCGATAAATATTGAAAATCGATAATCGAAAAAATCGGTTTATAGAATGAGTGGTCTGATTTTAATCAAATTCGACACACTCATAAACAAACAAATAAACGATATTCAGAGGTTTCAAGGTTGCAGTTCTTACAATAGTGTAGAAAATCGATAATATATTTATATATAAATCGATACCGGGAAATCAAAACTTGACTTACATCCATTCATTTTTCTTTCAGTCTACGGTTTCGCTTTAACTGGAAACAACTATTGCTTTTTAGTCTTTCGTGCCAACGTCCAAAGAGTCTGAGCTCCAGGACCATGGATTAGTTTTCAAAGTTTTCATTACACCCGAGCAATGCCGGGCTCTACTGCTAGTTTTATATAAGTATTTCTGTATTTAGATTTTTTTTACGTGCTGGCTATTATCCTCATCTTTGTTATTATAGCAACATTTCGACCGTTGTACACTGCCTGGTTTAAGGATTGAACTCAAAATTACTTTTTCACTAAATTCACGAATCAACACTTTAATCTACAAGTAAGCACTTGGTTTCAATGGAAACGGGTCGAGCAATAACTGAATGCTATAAAAAGAATTAAATACTATATCTCTAGATGTGATCAGGGAAACAAGAATAATCTGCCCTTGTATGTTAAATAAAGGTTTAGTTCGAAATTCTCTGAAAGTGACGCTGATCGACGCTGATCGACGCTGATGAAGGTAGGAGAGCACAACAACAAAAATATGTAAATAGTGAAAACTCCTCATCCCATAAGTTCAATCAGAAAAGACTTTATTTCTGTAGGAATTAAAAATCAACAACAACAACAAAACGTTTCCTGTCTATTTTCGCTCTCTCGCATTTTGAATTCTTTTAAATCCAGGTTGATTTTAGAATTTACATGAACTAGAATTTTTTTTAGGCGCGTGTCGAAATTCTCATAGTATTTAATATTGTTGAAGTTATTGCTATTTTTGTCAAGATTTACAAACTCAATGATTCGTTCAATTTCGCAAAACAATGAAATTTGATTAAGTTGATTTGTTTGGAAAATACATTGACAGAAACTATTTCGCGCTTAAATATTTTTTTTATTTAATTTGATTTCATAGGACTTCATGGTGAAAAATATTCTTTAAGAACATTTCTTTTTTTTCCGTTTTAATAGCGAAGAATAAATTCTTTGAATTTCTAACTCTGAAGTATGCAACATACAACTGGCCATGTATAAATATTTTTTCTGGGTCCTAATTCCAACTTTTTAAAGCGTTTTGCCTTGTTAATTATACTGCCGAAACCGCAAGCAATTAAGTAAAATAAAATTGACTTTAAAAATGCCTGACGAAGTTCAATCTCTCTTTGTTGAAAGGTGTGTCTGATGGTGGGGTGCTAGACAGAGGTTCGCGACTACGGTTAAGTCATTTGATATTCATCCCCAGTGTAATGTTGGGAGAAAGGAGAATGACGATTTGGTAAAGTTATTTTGTATGTTAAATTATAAAACTTTTAATTTTCCTTCCAAATTAATGAAAATTTATTATACCAAACTACATACCTTAGTAAAACAAAATGTACTTTTTACCCCCACCCTTATCTTTTTGCACTTCTCCTATTTTTTCGATCGGTCAATGTATAGTTATTTTAGAAGGTGCGACAGATGGACGAACGAAAGTCAGAGAATTTTATATATAGATAGATGAACATTATCAAGAACTTGTTTGAAAATTGATAGAAGCTTTAAACTGAAATTTCACGCCCTTCCAATTCAAGTCTTGATTGCTAATCATCGCCGTGAAACTTGTTTCGACTTGAAGCCATACTGCAAATCAGGATGATTTCTTATCTTCATCAAATTTATAAATAATTCTCTCAGTTCTCTCTAAACTGATCTACTCTGTGCTAACTTACAAAAGAGCTGTAGGTTTTCTAAAGTCTTTCAATGTTTTTTCAAGAAATGATAGAATTTTATTGACATTTATTTTAATGTCGTTTTTCAATGTGTATGCTATGGATGTTATTCTTCCATTTGCTATTGAGGATAAAACGATTTCTATAATATTTACTGTCTGGTTACTACCTAGTATTTATGAATGTTTGACAGTTTCATAAAGAACTTGGATGATTAGATAAGAATATTTCTTTTTTTGAATTGATTAGACAAGGATATTTCTTTTTGAATTGATCAGGCAAGGATATTTCTCTTTTTGAATTATTACACAGGGATATTTCTCTTTACAAATTGATTACACAGGGATATTTCTCTTTACGAAATAATTACACAGGGATATTTCTCTTTTCGAATTGATTACACAGGGATATTTCTCTTTACGAATTGATTAGACGATATGAATGAAGAAAATATTATTTTTGTAAACTGTGATCCTTTTATTGCAAAAGGTTGATACTGAACTTTTACGTAATATCAGTCCTCCTATATGGCAGTGGATGGTGGACAATCTCTTCACGAGTAAAGAAGAGACTCAAGGCAACAGAAATATTGTTCAACAGAAAGATGCTGAGAATACTGTGGATCTAAAACGACAAAATTTGAGAGAAAATTGTAAAAAAAAAAGAAGACTCTTATACTTAATATCAGAAAGATTAAAATCTCTCGGGTATATAATTAGGAAAGTGTGCTTGGAAAATTTGATACTCACAACATAGATTGAAGGCGAGAGAAACAGAGGAAAACAAAGCATCATCTATCTATTGAGTTTGAGTAAATGGATGGCAGAACAGGGTTTCAGAATTACAAAATTTATTAAGTGCTATAAAAGATGGGAAATTGTGGAGAACTATGATCGCCAACGTCATGAAGGGCCACAGCACATAGAAGAAGAAGACTTTATGCTGTCGACCATTTACGTAATCATCATAGTAGTCTTTTGAGCTGTTTCGACGTGAAGGCACACTGCAAATCAGTGTAATTTCTCATCTTCAGCAACTTTCAGTATCTCATACCAGTCTTTTCCAAACCATCATTCTTCTTTGCTAACTCATGAAAGTGCTACAGGTTTTCTAATCCCTTTAAAGATTTTTTCTCAGGAGAAATAGAGCACTGAAATTTCTCTTGCACATAATGAACAAGGAAGGCTTAGAAAGTTGAACACTCACAGGACATATTTAAGGCCGGAGTAATAAAGGAAACCCATACTTTTGCGCAAATTAATTGAAACAACTGCTTTAATTTCCTTTCTTTCTTTCACCATACGCTCAATTGTAAACCCACTGGAGTGACAGGGTGTAATCGATTTCTTTTTTTTTTTTTTGTTCTCAGATCATGTCCTTCTCAGTGATGTGAGTAATATGAATCTATTTCCAGGGTGTATGGTGATACTAGTTTTGCCTTGAAAAATATTGCATCATCCGTGATTTTTATCAAGCCCAAACACTATTGTCTCGACTGTCGATTAGTTGTCCTACGGCCATTGTCTCCGATGGACGTTACTCCAAGGAAGCGTACGAAAATTGTAACGCTGCACAAACACACTGGCAAACTTTACAGAGAGACCGCGGATATTGTTGATGTCAGCCTTTCAACTGTCCGTCGTATCATCAAGGCAAAGAAACAAATTGGATCCATTAGTCCAAGGAAAATGCGGTCGGAAAAAAAAGATGACGTAAAAGTGACCAAGGAAAGTGTGAAAAATCTTAGGAAGACATAATTGGTTTTGATTCAGTTAATTTGCACAAGGATGTACCTACTGACCTCGTGTAAGTAGTTTGCAAAGCAGGGTCTGGAAGAGATAGAAAAAGGATAAACATTGCTAAGAGCGACAAAGGACAAGCCGTTATGAAGAACCTTGTTCGCCTAATGAAAAAAGATGGAATTTTACTGATGGTTTAGTTATTTTTGTTGTTCAATGTGTATATTATGGTTGTTTATACAATGACTATATTATTCTTCCATTTGGTATTGATGACGAGACAATTTCCATAGTATTTATTGTTTCCGAAGCTATATTAACTTATACTAAGTATGATACTGATATCAAATTTTTCTTGGAGACAATCTACATTGATGTTATAACAATTCTACTTTTTGTTTTTTCATAAGTCTTCTAACATCAATTCTACTTTTTGTTTTTTCATAAGTCTTCTAACATCAATTCTACTTTTTGTTTTTTCATAAGTCTTCTAACTGCACCGATAGTAAAAGCTTCCTTCTTCTGTGTGCGTTGTTTTCCTGTCCATCTTGCTTTCAATCTGTCTTGTGAGTATCAAATTTTCCAAGCCCTCTCTTTTCATTATGTGCTCTACAAATGTCAACTGTCTTTTTCTGATGTTAAGTATAAGCGTCTTTTTTATTTCTATTTTATTTAAAACTTCGTTGTTGTTAAAATGTCTGGCCTATAGTATTCTCAGTATCTTTCTGTAGATGCACGTTTCTGTTGCTTCAAGTCTCCTCGTAATCTGTGAGGAGATTGTCTAGTATTCACCGTCATAATGAAAAATATATCAGCATTCACGAGAATCATAGCGAAATACCGAAATGGAAAATCGACTGCGAAAAAACACAGTTTTCGTTTTTAATTATCAAAAGACGACTTCAATTGAACAATCAGCCTAATTGCCCACATCCGAATTATGATGAGGAGAGTTGCGCAGGTGGGAAAATAGAACAAGATTAGTGCGGGTTCGTCAAAGATACCGGAACAAGGAACGCGGTATTTATGCTCAGAATATTATCAGAAAGAACTCTACAAATGCAGAAGGACGTGTATCAGAGTTTCATAGATTACGCAAAGGCGCTCGATAAAATACACAACAAAGATCTGTTTGAACTGCTCAGTAATCTTGACATATTTGGCAAGGATATTTGAATAATCAAGAATCTATACTGGTAGCAAATTACCTACATACGGACAGAAAATGAGTTCAGTAGATATTTGTCTATATTTCTTGAGATGAGGTAGTATTTACCCTATTTACATTATTCGGACTATTGTCCTCATTTTGGTTGCCATTTGTGCGACGTTTCTACCGTTGTACGTTCCGGCCTTCTTCAGATGCTAGAAATTTCGAACCAAACCCTTTATTACTATCACTGCGGTATATCATTCTCATTTCTTGTGTGAAGACTCTTTTGGTAGTCATGAGTTATCTCCCTCTAATACGACTCTAATTACTTGTTCACCACTGCTGTATGCTGGCATTGAACTCACAACTCTTTGCGTCAAGTCACTGGAACTAACCAACGTCTATATCTACTAGGCCATGTGTCCTTAAGTGATCGTAATAAAGTGTTTGGTTCGAAATTCCTAGCACCTGAAGAAGGGTAGAGCGTACAACAGCCGAAACGTCGTACAAATGGAAACCAAGATGAGGACAATAGTCTGAATAATATAAATAGAGCTCATAGATATGCCAAAAATAGAAAGTCGTGTAAGACAAGGATATGTCTTCTCACCGGATTTATTCAACCGATATAGCTCGGCAATTCTGAGAGAATTAGAAGTTCTACCCGGTTTATTTATTGGCGGTCACTATCTTAACAACATACGGTATGCAGATGGCATAGTTGATAGCAGACACGAAAAGGAAACTACAAAACTTCCTACAGAATGCAGAGAATGAAAGCGAGAAGAAAAAAACGAAGTAAAAACAAAAGAACGCATCGTCATCAGAAAAAGGATGAATCCAAAGTGCAAATTACAAATCAGTTATACTAAAATGAAACAAGTACAAAAATTTAAATATCTAGAAAGTAACAGACGACGGAAAGTGCTACACTGAGATCCAAAAACGTATTTGGATGGCAAAACATGGATTCCAAAAGTTAAGCAGAGTATTAAGAGACAAAAAATTGATTAGAAACAAAGAAAAGAGTATTGAATCGTGTTGTCAATCTTCGCCGCTAATTTGTTGTCGCAAATCTTAACGCAAACCTTCGTCCTCAAATTATTGTAGAGTTGTGGCGAAACTTCGCCGCAAAGTTTTAGTGACTGGTTTGCTCGAACGTAAGAAGGTAGGTTCAGAATAGTGTATTACTATAACAATAACATATGTACAAGGTAAGTGTTAGTAATAAGTAAAAAGAAATAAGTAAGTCCGAACGGTACAGTTACGCTACTTATTGCCTGTCTAGTAGCTGGCTTTAACTGCGTACTAGCTATCGTCAACTACTGTTAACTGCCGTCTTAACTGCTTACCGGAAGTCACGCAGGTAATTATATATAGTAAGAGGAAGACCTCGTAGAAGGGCACTATATTGTTACGTGATATCTATCCTTCTGTATGACAGTGAATACTGGACAATCTCTTCAAAGATGAAGAGACTTGAAGCAACAGAAATGTGGATCTGCAGAAAGATGCTGAGGATGCCATGGATCAAACATATGAACAACGACGAGGTTTGGTAGGAAATGAAAAGTTATTCGTAACATCGGGAAGGAGCAGTTGGAAATTTTAAGAAAGGAGTGCTTGGAAAATCTAATACTCACAGAGCAGATTTGGTGGGAAAGTGGAGCAGAGGAAAACAGCGCGTAAGCTACTTGATGAGCTTGAGTAAATGGATGATAGAAAAGGGTCTGGGAAAAAATAACAAAAACAAGAGCTACAAGGAACAGGAAGATGTGGAGGGCCATGATTGCCTGTGACCTGAAAGAGAATTCAAATTCGTACAGTCTCGAATAGCTTTTAAAATCTGTCCTTGTTTCAGTTTTGAGCTCAATGATCGAGATGATTAACTTACGATGCACGCGTGAGTCACGTCAAACTTCGTACGAAATACAGGTTAATCTTCTTTTTGTCACGCGAGAAATACCTTGTTCTCTGTGGCGAGCGAATTAATTTTGAGACGTCTTCCATCACAATAGCAAATACCACACGACTCTTCACACGCATATACGCGAAGGCGCAAAGAGCACACAAAACACGGTAAAAGCTGTTAAAGTTCACAGAGACATGTAAGACACGCGAGATACACGTTCCTTCTATCAAAAGATATATTCGAGATACTAACAAAAGTTCAGTGAATTCGAATAGATTTTATCCCCTTTGTTTATCTGTCAAGTTTCACCAGCCGTTTTTCTCGGGTCTCGCCGGATATTTCGCACACCTAACCGGAAATCGCATTGTTTGAGCAACGTTGCTGTTATCAGTGTAGAATCAGGCGAGTTGAATTCAAATTCCTGCTTCAACTGCTTAACAGAAAATGACATTGAGAACGGCATGAATAGATCTCTTCTCACTCAAGCTAGAGGTTAAATAGAAGAGTAAGCTGGATTCTCTAGTATGGCGTACCAACCACTGTAAGAAAGAAAACTCTAAAATATAAACCGTGCAGAAGTCAATGGGAAAATACATTATCATTCTAAGAATGTACAGCGATGAACGTTGTGGATATCGGCTCGGAAAGAAAATCGGAGAGCCGAGTTCGAATTCCGGTTAAATTCGTTGCATTCACTTACGCGCAACTGTTCTACAATGGTGGTTGCTTGATGGTGTTTGTCTCTCTAGCCAGCTTGCCACGCACATTCTCGAGTCAGTCAATGGGACACGTGGTCATTGTTAATCCAGATTTTGATCGAATTGGCATGGTGTTACTCTGACTCTTCTTATTTCTCATGATCATTTCAGATATTTTGGCGGCGCCCATTTCCTCTCCAAGAATGGATATAGTATTTTTTTTCATACTGAAATCACTCCGCCAAAAAATAAAGCTTAATTGTTCATATGAAAATCTGAAAAATTCACTGATGTTAAATCTATGCAGTTAATGGTGAAATATTGGATTAAGTCAGTCAGTTAAGTGCCATACGTGAAACACGCTTGGGCGATCATGTCTCGAAAGAGACATGACTGACTGGGCAGAAGATTATCCCACAGTATGTTGCCATTGCTTTCTGCAGTAGACTGGTTGCCAGCCAAGGCTATAGAACCCAAACTGTCCTATTATTTAACTCATAACTGGAAGGAAGAGACGGGTTAATACCTATCCCAAGGGTATTTGCGCGTAAGTGAATGCAATGAATTCAATTGGAATTCGAACTCGGCTTCCCGATTTTTCGTTTCGAGCCGATATCCACTGCACCACAGCGCACATCCATTTTTTTTTTTTGTTAAATAAATGCTATTTTTTCTTATTACTCTCCGGACGTACTGATGTTCTCGCTTAGAGTGCTTCTTTACAGCTGTCATCTTTTTATAATGTCCATTGATATAAGAGGATTTCAAAGGAAGAACAGACTTTCTATAAAGAACTCTTACTTCGATGATGCTTTTTTAGTACTCTGATTCGTGATCATTTCATTGATGAGTAAAACCTTTGGTAGACGACAGTCATTTAATCTCGACCTGTCGAGTGTAGATGCATCTTGCGGAGCAGAACTTCTTTGCTCGAATCTTTTAAAATTTTAAGGATTTTGATGTAATAAAATAGTTCTAGTGTGATAGGAGCGAAGTCTGAGTTGATTGAAACATTTCAAATAAGTGACGGTGGTAGATGAACTAAGATATAAAAAGACTTGTCGACGCAACTGATTTGCTTTCATTTACTTTTCGGGGTTTTTTTTTCTGCAAAGGCCATTTAGCTCGGCTTACGGCCATATCACGTTGAATACACCGGGTCTCGCTCGATCACCGAAGTTAAGCAACGTTGAGCCTGGACAGTACTTAGATGGGTGACCGCTTGGGAATACCAGGTGCTGTACGCGTTTAGTGACGGATGTGCGTTGTGGTGCAGTGGATATCGGCTCGGAAAGAGAAATCGGTGATCCGAGCTCGAATTCCAGTTGAATACACTGCATTCACTTAAGCACTAGTACCCTTGGGAAAGGTATTAATCCGTCCCTTCCCTCCAGTTATAGGTTAAATAACAGGGTAGGACTTGGGGACCCTATCCTTAAAAAAAATAAATCTCAGTGAATCTTGTTACTCGAAAAGAAAAATGTATTACTAAACACAAAACTTATATAAACAACAATAAGTTGTTGAAAGAAAAAGGTATTACCGGCAATAAATGAATAAAGTTTAGCTGGCAATAAATGACCCGCCGAGGTTGATTTGCCATAAAAACAAAATAACCAACCATTTAGCGCCTTAACCCTCTAGGGCAAATTCGTATCATATTTGATACAGTATTTCCCTATAAGGAAACATTTGGTATTTCCCTATAAGGAAACATTTGGTATTCATTGACTGAGCAGTCAGTACTGCTTTCATTTGAAATTTATAAAATATTTCTCTTAAAAAATTTTTCAGGAAAATATTTCTTTCAAGGCTTGTTTTCATACTGTATCAAATATGATACGAATGGCCCTAGAGGGTTAAGTTTTCCGAGACTTGAGTAGCAAGCTTTTTGCTATGTATGAGGATGGATGGAAACTAAGAAAAATTCCGCTGTTTGTAAAGGTGGATTTAAAAAAAATACCTTGCTCCCAAGTCCCACATCTATGAGAGAAACTGAATATTGCCATAAAGACAGGGGAAAATGGATCTTTTTACTCTCTTGATAAAAATTGAAGATTGACACTAAGGGCTACATCACCAATGACAAGGTTTGATCGTCGCGTGACTTTTCTGTCCTCTTCTATGTGGGAGATCATTGCTCTCCACAACCTTTTATCCTACATAGCATTTAACAGTGCTTATCTTTTTACTATCTCCACCCCGTCTTGTTTTGTTATCCATTTGCATAACATCTTCATATCCGTCGATCCTGTCTTTATTTATCTTCGGTATCTCTTGTCAGTGTCAACATTTCTAAGCCGTCTTTCCTCATTACGTATTTCAGAAATTCTAACTCTCTCTTTCTGATTTTATGTTTTTGTTTTCATTTTCCTTAAAACTTCCTCGTTGCTTATATGCTCAGTCTATGGTACTCTCAGCATTCTTCTGCATAATCATAAGCTGCAAAGAATAGGAAATTTTGGATCACGATCTCTCACGTCCTGAAAGTACGCAGTACATAGAAGTAAAAAAAAAATGTGGCGTGAGACTTTTGTCCTGGTACCATCAGTGAGTATCGAAATCGTTACACTAGCACTAATTTTAGAATCATAGCACTATGCTGAACGGCGTATGATTAAATTAAAGTGTAGCCACCTATTAATTGGGAAAGCAAGTCTAGTTATGAGATCATAGTAACGGGTCACTCAAGAGGATCAAACCCTCGGCAATGGCATACTCGACCGCATTGTGGACCATAGTTTTATGGTAAATGTCTTACTTAATTAAAGCAAACAGAATATACCGGATGTCACCTCTTGTCAGCTGTAAATAAAAGATCCACTTTATGATCTCAAGGTTCTTGTTTCTAGAATAAACAACTCCTTCCCATACACACACACACACATGCTGGAAATGTTATTCAAAAGGGAAGTAAAACCTAATTGTTTTCTTGTTGGTCATGTGTTCACTATTTGGAAAATGTAACAGCGTTTTCCTTCTACTTTATTATCAGGTAGGGTAATTATGAGGGAATCGTTTACCCAAAGACTCACTAACCCACTCGTTATCAGCCAATGACTAGGCTTGTTTGTAAAGATATCAAGTAATGAGGTAGAACAAAGGGAGGAAAATGAGATCCATGCCCTTCGCGAATGTGAACATAAATAATTCCAGCCAAAATCTGAACACAGTTCACCAACTGTCTTCAGTAATCGTAAACCCCTGCCCTTACCAATTATTAAGACAACCACCACTAGCTCGTATTCAAAACTTAAAAGTATTACATTCCCGTGTAATTTATTTTCGGGGGCAAACCGGAATGAGAGGAGCGGTCCACCACAAGGGATAAAATTTTGAGGGCTGCATTTAGGTAATTTCGTTTAATGAAGCAGCATGCAAAATTAGTTGTGTCATTTTTCCCCTCCCGTTCCACTCGTGCCAATTTTCCCTTCTCGTTCCACTCGTGCCATTTTCCCCACTCATTTCACTCGTGTCATTTTCCCTTATTGCTCCACTCGCGTCATTTTCCCATCTGGTTCCACTCGTGCCATTTTTCCCATCTCGTTCTACTCGTGCCATTTTTCCCATCTCGTTCTACTCGTGTCATTTTCCCCATCTGGTTCCACTCGTGCCATTTTTCCCATCTCGTTCCACTCGTGTCATTTTCCCCATCTGGTTCCACTCGTGCCATTTTTCCCATCTCGTTCCACTCGTGCCATTTTTCCCATCTCGTTCTACTCGTGTCATTTTCCTTTCTCGTTCCACTCGTGTCATTTTCCCCTCTCGTTCCACTCGTGTCATTTTCCCTTCTCGTTCCACTCGTGTCATTTTCCCCTAAATTCGCTTCATGGTTGTAATATGTAATAGCAGTCTTCCTACATGGAACTGAATGTTGAACAACTTCCTCACAAATGAAGAAGGGACTTGAAGCAACAGAAACGTGGTTCTACAGAAGGAGGCTGAGAATACCATTGACCAAACATGTAAGCAACGTCGATATTTTAGAGTAAATGGAAACAAAAGAAGATGCTTATACATAGCATCATGAAAAGACAGTTGAAATTTCCATGAAAAAGAGTTTGGAAAATGTGATACTCACAGCGCAAATTACTTTCCTCTATCTTTACAAAAGATAAATTATGCCGAAAATGAAGCCGTGTCGGCTAGGACCCGTCATGCCACACGCCTTCCATTTGTATTCCTTTGGTGAGATTTAAGTTCCACTCAAACAGTTTTTTCGCACGAACCGCTGCTTTATGGAACCGACTCCTAAGAGTATGCTTTCCAGATTACTACAATATTAACCTGTTCAAGTCTAGGATTAATCGTTATCTTCCATACACATCTGCATATTCTGTGCTTCTGATTTAGTAAACTCTCTATCTCAAGTTTCCTTTGGGCCTTGTACAGGATGAATATTATTGTAAAAAATAAAAGGAAAGAAGGAAACAGTAAGACAAAGTATAACCTTGAGTAAATTCATTGGGTGGGGACTAAGTTTACGAGATACAACATTTATTAAGAGCTACAAAAGTCTGGTAATTATGGAGAACCATGATCGTCAATGCTATGAAGGGACACGTCACAGAGAAAAATATATTTGCCCTACCCTCCCACTGGAGCGAGATGTGACACAATGTCGGTCACGTCACAGCGAAGAATACTAATATTTACTTTGAGGGTTAGTCTATCAGTTAGTTACAAAGAGAGGATTTGTTCATAGGACCTATATTGTTCATTTAATAGTATCTTATAATAAGTTTGCGTTGACTAACTGAACATAATGAGTTTGCTTTTGTATAAATTTATTTAGTCTTGATTAGTCTTTCACCGGGTGACGTTTATAGGATATAGAACACTCGCAGACGCTTATAGTACAACTGTGTAAATTTTCAAGAAAATCGGTTCAGCCATTTCGGAGTCTATAGGTAACGGACACACACACACACACACACACACACACACACAAAGTTCCATTTATAAATAAGTTTAGATATGATAAAACCCTTGGAAAAGAGAAAATCCTCCTGGTTCGTAATGACCTAGTAAACTAGTTTTGAAAATTCAAAATGTGGCTCGAAATAAGGTGGTTTATACTTTATGCGTAGATATTTACTCCACATTCTTTTGTTCGATTCTGGATAATTTTAATGTGTTGCCGATTCTGGATAATTTTAATGTGTTGCTTAGTAAGGATGGTTCTGAAAAGGATCAGTGTGATTAGCTTTATATTTATATATATATATATATATATATATATATATGCAATCCCACAATATACATTTTAATGCTGCTCAAATATACAATTGTCAAATTATATGACCGGGTAGCAAACAAGGAATTTTTTATGATTTTTATGGGGCAGGGTTGTTAGCCCTGCACCCAACCCCCAAACCCCAAACCTGGTCCTTACGTTTACAGCACCTGGATTCCAAATGGTCACCCATTAAGTACTGACCAGGATCAATGTTGTTTAACTTCAGTGATCGGACGGGAACCGGTGTATTCAACACGATATAGCCGTAGACTTGATTTTCACTTTAATACGACATTATTTCTTATTGCTCTAAACCTTAATTTTGTGGATACCTATGTTTAAGTCTCCACAAAAATAAAAAATATACTGTTTGGAATAATAAGAATCTCTCTCATATATATATATATATATATATATATATATATATATATATATATATATATATATATATATCCGCAGACAGATCTGTTTCGCTGTATCACAGTTCATCAGTACGGTTAGACTCCGATTGCTTTTTTAAGCCTGGATTGAAACCCAACCGAATTGGCGTCAGTCGGCGATTCTACCTCTGGGCTACGAGCGTTCGGTAAAAGAAGGCAGAGTTTTTGCGCGTATATCATTATACACGCCCAATATCCAGAGTGCTTTTATTCATTATTGAATGAGCGATGCGTATATGCCGGAGTAGCTACTGTTTTCTATAGTGGGATTGCATATATATATATATATATATATATATATATATATATATATGTATATATATATGCAATCCCACTTTCGTACAATATATATTTTAATGCTGCTCAAATATACAATTGTCAAATTATATGACCGGGTAGCAAACAAGGATGTAAATAAAAAGCAGCACTTTTTATGTCGTCTTTATGCTTCCTGCGTAGACATTGACTTCACATTCTTTAGTTCGATTCTGGACAATTTTAATGTGTTGCTTAGTAAGGATGGTTCTGAAAAGGATCAGTGTGATTAGCTTTTAAACCATTGGCCATCGTCTCAATGTGTCGAGGCTTGCGCTCACATACGATCACCGAAGTTAAACAAAGTTGAGCCTCTTCTGAACTTAAATGGGTAACCGCTTGTGAATACCAGTTGCTGTCAGCTTAGATGCACGAATGGTGTCATTAATAATTAATTGCACGAATGGTGTCATTAATAATTAATCGGAAAACCAAGTGTTAAGGCACAATTGGAAAATATTTAAAAAAGGTTAACCCTCTTTTTACCGGAGGGATGAAAAAAGGTTTTTGTCACATCCCCGTTTGGAAGCAAGGCAATCTGGGTACAGGCAGTTTCGGCCATGACACCAAGGGGATCGGAGCAGTTTTCCAAGTTCCATATTTTATCATTATGCATGCAGCAGCTTCACGCACCATTCGACTTGTAATTGAATTAATAAAGTTTTGTGAAGAGTTATCCTCTCGTCTCATCATTTTATCTTTCTTCACATAACTACATTTTCAACCCCTGGGAACAAAACACCGAGTTCCAATTCCGGTTGGGTTCGTTATATTAAATTAATTGAATTAATTAAGTTTTGTGAAGAGTTATCCTCTCGTCTCATCATTTTATCTTTCTTCACATAACTACATTTTCAACCCCTGGGAACAAAACACCGAGTTCCAATTCCGGTTGGGTTCGTTATATTAAATTAATTGAATTAATTAAGTTTTGTGAAGAGTTATCCTCTCGTCTCATCATTTTATCTTTCTTCACATAACTACATTTTCAACCCCTGGGAACAAAACACCGAGTTCCAATTCCGGTTGGGTTCGTTATATTAAATTAATTGAATTAATTAAGTTTTGTGAAGAGTTATCCTCTCGTCTCATCATTTTATCTTTCTTCACATAACTACATTTTTAACCCCTGGGAACAAAACACCGAGTTCCAATTCCGGTTGGGTTCGTTATATTAAATTAATTGAATTAATTAAGTTTTGTGAAGAGTTATCCTCTCGTCTCATCATTTTATCTTTCTTCACATAACTACATTTTTAACCCCTGGGAACAAAACACCGAGTTCCAATTCCGGTTGGGTTCGTTATATTAAATTACGCACAAATACCATTGAGAAATTTAGGAATCCACCTCTACTTCCCCAGCTATGGATTAATTCGTAAGATGTGTATCACTAAACCATTATTATCTCAAAAAGAATTCTTACAATCTAAAATAAATTTCTGGCTTTAATTAACATGCAATGAGTTGATAAACCATAAAAACGAATTAATCAATCAATATGTAGAAAGAGTGGTATTTTCTCTGTTTTAATTATTATTACTGAAGAGTGCCTGCTGAGGAGTGATGCTTCCAAAATTAGTCTTACATTTTTCTGTCAGTGTTGTAAGTTCGATTTATACCGAGTGTCTTGTGCTGTGGCCTTGCGTTAAAACAATCCGAATTCAGTAAATAAACTTAGTAAATATACAGAGAATGTTATTTTGTTAAAAACGTATCACCTTTCAAAGAATGAAAGAAAAAAGCCGTTATTTTTGCATACTTATTCTATGAATACAACACTAAATCGAGTCCAAACACAAAGTAGACAGACTTCTTCACCCACGCACTGCATTTAATTATTCTTTTAATTGTAAGAAAAAAATCTACAATGTTGATCTCATAAAAAAACAAAAACATACGTACATGGGATTTACTAAGTTTAGCTTAGCATGATGTAAAGATAAATGTACAGGGCATTTAGTACAGTCTTACTTATTAGAGTAGTAAATATTTGAAGTATTTAATTTAGTCCAGTACAGGGTCACATTTGAGATGATCATCGAAATTTGGGGCCATTGTCGTAGAGTTATGTTAAACAAATTAGTATCAGAAAACATTGCTAGTACAGCGAGTTGGATTCCAACTTGATATCACACAGCTGTGACGTTATATTAAAATATACTAACCTTGTATAGACAACTGATCAAAAAATTGAACATTTCTGATCGAATGATCATTTCTGCGAATTGAATTCACTTCTTCAGATTCGCAGAAATGATCATTCGATCACAAATGTTTAATTTTTTTGTTAAAAACATACATATTGGTTCTATTAATAAATAATTTTATTTACATTGAGTCCTCTGGGCTGGATTCTTTTGTAATATTTAATTTTAAACAATTAATATTAACAGGCACTCCTTCGGGAATTTACCATCAAACTGTTTGTTTTTAGATTATATATATATATATATATATATATATATATAAAGAGTGTGTGTGTGTGTGTGTGTGTGTGTGTGTGTGTGTGAGAGAGAGAGAGAGAGAGAGAGAGAGATACACAATATTTATAAGAAACTGATTGATTTTCACATTCATCATCATTTATCCATCACACCTAGATGGTGCATAGGGCAGCAACTTTTTAGTGGTTAGCCCTGCACCCAAGGCCCAAATCTGGAGGACCGGTGGACCATTCTTGGTCCTTACTTTTACAGGACCTGGTATTCACAAATGGGCACCCATTAAGTGCTCAATGTTGCTTAACTTCGGTGATCGGACGGGAACCGGTGTATTCAACACGATATAGCCGTACTTTTACATTAATACATCATTATTTCTTATTGCTCTAAACGTTATTTTGTGGATACCTATGTTTAAGTCTCCACAAAAATAAAAAATATACCGTTTAGAATAATAGGAATCTCTCTCTCTCTCTCTCTCTCTCTCTCTCTCTCTCTCTCAATATATATATATATATATATATATATATATATATATATATATATATATATATACATTAAATACGAGTATCGATAAAAAATAATATTCAAACAATTCATTTCATAGATATATATGCAATTCCACTTTCGTACAATATATATTTTAATGCTGCTCAAATATACAATTGTCAAATTATATGACCAGGTAGCAAACAAGGAAGTAAATAAAAAGCAGCACTTTATGTCGTTTTTTTTAATGAAACTTATATATATATATATATATATATATATATATATATATACCGGTATATATATATATATATATATATATATATATATATATATATATATATATATACCGGTTTATTGCCATGATGTTACCCAAGAAACTTTGATGTTTCATGAGTAGAGTGATTTCTTGTTGTCTTATCCATGGTGATTTATTGAGACACCGCCTCTAGTTCGCTGACCGTTGACTCGTCGATAGTTTTTCCGCCATTTGTTAGGTTTATTTTTCATCCTAATGCGTTGCTAACAACCCGCCTTACTCACAAGAAAATGGACTGGGGTAGCCGGTTTAGTCACTAGAAAGTGTTCTAACAGAAAACGGAAAGTGCTACAATGAGATCCAAAGACGTATTGGGATGACAAAAGACGCATTCCAAAAGTCAAGCAGAGCATTAAGAGACAGGAAAATTTCGTTGGAAACAAAGAAAAGAGTACTGAACTGTTATGTGTCATGTGTTTTCCTGTATGGCAGCGAGTGTTGGACATTCTCCTCAAAAGTGAAAAAGAAATTAGAAACAACTGAAATGTAGTTCTACAGAAGGATGCTGAGAATAACATGCGCCGAACACATGACCAACGACAAGGTTTTGGAGAAAATAGAAACAAGAAGGAAGCTTATACTTAACATTAGGAAGAGAGAGTTGAAATTTCAATGACACGTAATGAAGAAGGAGGGGAAATAATAAGACAAAACTTATTAAAAACTACAAGGGACAGAAATATGTGCAGGGTCATGATTGCCTACGTCCTGAAGGTTTTCCCAGACCACTCTGTCCTATTTATAGGAATTAAAAAATAAAAAATCTTTCTCCACAAATTGAATGGAAGATTATAGGAAAATCAGATACTTCTATTAGCCTTGGAAAGAGATATAACATATACATCGATTAAAATTAAAAAATAATTAAATTTGGTGGTAATAACGAGTTTTTTAACCAACGTAATAAAGTTATTTTTAAATGCCATCACGGAACTAAATTTAGATTAACTGTTTAGTAAGATTAAAAAATTTTCTAGCAAATTCAGATGTTATTTTTTTCTAGCAAATTCAGATGTTATTTTTTTCTAGCAAATTCAGATGTTTTTTTTCTAGCAAATTCAGATGTTTTTTTCTCTATTGTGTATCTTGCTCTCTTACTTCTATTATTTTTTAATTTTATTTTTATATTTTATTTTAACATATTTATTTTAACATATTTATTTTAACATATTTTAACATATTTTAACATATTTATTTTAACATATTTATTTTAACATATAGTTTCTTTTTCTTTTATATTTGTCATTTTTTCTTATTTTACTTTTTAGTCTTGTTTAAAAAATTGTATTTGTAATTAATTTTTGTGAACGTTCTTCCCTATTTTTGTGAATGTTTTTCTTGTGAATCATTAATCAGTATTTTTAACTTTTTTGTGATTGCTAACTTTTTGTGACTAACTATATAGGTCATTTTTCTTTTTTTCATTTTTAATATTTTACTTGTATTTCTTCTTTTGTTTTTGTTATTTTTTAATTTTGTGGATATTGTGTGTATGTTATTGTGTGCATATATGGCCTTTATAGTGCCAACCTAATTTTTTCTGAGTTAAATGAAACTATTTGATTTTGAAGAATAAGTTTGTAATTTTTATAACTGCTGGAATAAATTCTGGATTTGTAGCTGTTTTATTATGCGTTAAGGTTCTCTCTCTCTCTCTCTCTCTCTCTCTCTCTCTCTCTTTATATATATATATATATATATATATATATATATTAGTCATCCACATACAAGCCTGTTTCGCTGTATCACAGCTCAGCAGTGTGGCTAGACACATCCATTTACTTCTGGCCTGGAACACAAAGAGTTTTGCACTTTAAATGAGCGGGTTCATGCCGAATCCGAAGTTTCGGGAGGACACCATTATAATGCTTTCACTCGTCAAATCAGCCCTGACGAGCGAGAACACCATATCGGTGTCTTCACGAAACTTCAAAATGCTTATCAACGCTCTATCTCTACCCTGATATTGAGTACCTTACGATAAAAAAATGCTTGCCAAAATATATTTTATCAGTAAAACCACTGAAAAAACAACCTTAGCAAACATTATCAAAATTAAATGCTACAAAAAAATGAAATAAAATATCATTAAAAGAAATATTTCCGTGGTCTATTAAAAAAAAGTATGTTACCATATTACAAGCTACACATGCTCGCGCGCACTCTTTATTGTTTTTATATAATTTTTCCTGTTTCTTAATACTTTCTTCGGCGTCTGAAAAGCATATTTCACTATTTTAATGTGACTGCAAATTTCAGTATCAAAGTTCTCGTCGTATGTTAAAGTACTTCCCAGATATTTATATTCCTAACGTGTTAATGTTTTTCTCGTTTTTTTTTTCGAGAAAAAACATTTTCTAGAAAAACATTGTTTTTTATATTCTTTCACCCCAAGTAAAAGCTGGAATGCACAGGGGCTTACAGAAAGTAAAAGTGAAAAAGAAGACTGAATATAGATCGAATTGAGGAAAGGACAAAACATTGAAGGGTATTCATGAAGATAGAATATAGCGAGTGACGTTTCGTTTAAGATTGTAGTTATCAAGGAAGCAAGTAAACAGAAGGAAGACCCACAGGCGGGAAGTGCAAGAAAAGAAACTGTTAGAGTAGAAGTGAAGGTTACATTTATTTATTTCAACAGTAAACATGTCGGATCTAGATATCAGTTTAGTAACTTAATTTCATGATGTCTGGGCACCAGGAAAAAAAGCCAGTCAGAACAGTTGCCACAAAAATATTTGTAGAAAGGTGTTGAGTTGTGCAGGTAATGACAACGAAACAACAGAAATATAAATATAATAAAATGTATTACGGAAGAAAGGGATTTACAAAGTTGGTTAGTATAATACAAGAAAACAAGGTATTAAAGTGTACGTCTCTGTACATGGTACATTGTTAAACCCCCAAAGAAAGAAATTAAGGAAGGTTAGATGATACATAATTGAAACGCCGTGGAAAAATATGAGAAAATTAGTCCGAATCAATCCATCTAAAAGAATTAAAACTCGTCATTTAACAAAATTCAGATATGAACGAATCAAAGCAAACAAGGTTGAATTGTGCTTCTAATCGAAAGTTCATATCTGTTCAATTTCATATCGAAACAAAGAAGGTAATTTGTAAAGAAATAATGGATTTTCGTATATTAATCCGACCAGATTTTTTACATCTAAAAACCAAAGTTTGAATATATTTATTTTTGCCTGATGACTGTTGCAATTGCCTTGGAGCAAAAATGTATATTTCAGTTGAACATAAAGAAAATACATAAATAAAAACTGGAGATTCAAGGAGAGTAATATATTTTCACTTATTCTCATAATTTAATGGATTATTTATAAGCAAGTAATTTATTCATTCGGCTTCTGAATAATAGAACACATTCAAATGAGATTCAATAAGAAAAATATTGTCTTTTTCCTCACAGATTCTGATACATACACAGAATTTTATTTCCAACTTATGATGATTAAAAAATAATTATTTATGCTATTTATATCTAGACTATCGTCTTTGTTGTTTTTATCACAATGTTTCAGTCGTTGAGCCCTCCAGCCTTCCTCAGGTGTATATTGATCTGGGTAATCTACAGGAAATCCCGAACCGGACTATTTATTTAATTTACGAGTGTTTTTTTTTTATAATCGTTTCACCCCGAGCAAGGCATTCCACTGCCACTATTGCGCAGGGGGTTACAGAGAGGCGGGGAAGTGATAAGAAAGGATGGTTAGATATAGGAAATGTCAGAAGAAAAGTGATAGACGGGTAAGGATACCGAGAATGAGGGTCGGGTAGATGGTGAGAGTGTTGGGAGAATAGATGCAAGTTAGTGTGATAGGAGGTGTATATTGACCTTATATTTAAACTCCTGGAGATTTTAGCTGTCGGAAAAGCAGGCATGTGGAAGGGAATTCCACAGATGGGGAAGCGCGAGGAAAAGAAGCTGTTGGTGTAGAAATTACGGTTACATCTTATCTGTTTCACTGTAAAAGAGTGGGACCTAGTTGCTAATCTAGTATCTCGTGTAAATTCGTACCTAGGCGGCACCAATGATCTAAGTTCATCGGGAAACCACGTCACGCCGGTGAGAGAGTGGTTGCAGCCGGTCTGCCAAGTCAGTATCGATCACGTTACAGATTCTCCGTTGTATTTTGTCAAGAAGCCCGAGGAGAGTAGTAGGGGCGCCCGACCAGATGTGGCAGCAGTATTCAATACACGAGCGGATGGTAGATTTATATATGTGCAGGATAGATTCAGACGGGAAAAACTTCCGGGCCCTTCACAGAGAACCAACTTTCATAGCAGCGGATTTAGCAATGGATTCGATATAGTCATTCCATTTGAGGTCCGCTGGGAGTGTGTTCAATTATTGCTTGTCTGTTTTCACTGAGTACAAGTACACACTGCCCGACCCAGGTCACAACTACTGCCACTATGGCTTAGGGAGTAAAAGCTTTGGTTTGGGAATTTAATCACAGAGTTTGTGAGTTCAATCTTTGGGATAGCGAAATATGTCGTACAAAAGCTAAGCAAACTATTAAAAAACAAGAAAATCTATTTAGAAACAAGAGAGTATTGAACTGTCTCGTAATATCAATACCTCTACAAAACAGTGAATACTGGATAATCTCCTCACAAATGAAGAAAAGACATGAAGCAAGAGAAATGGGCTTCTATAAAAGGATGCTGAAAATAATGCTACGACTTAATTTCTCAGAATTTTCTTCACAATTCTGAACTGTTACTTAATATGAAAATTTATATTTTGTGCGTTTGATTTAATATCTCGTATTTTTTTTCACAAATATGGCATTTGCATTTTTCTGGACGATGTCAATTTTCGCTTTGATGCAATTCGTCCTGGTGCATTTGTTCTGTGTTGCAAAGATAAATGATTCTGTTTCCCTTTACAAATGACCTATGCATAGCGATGTTTATTATTGTTTGTTTGCGATGGATATCATTATTACTAGTAGTAGTAGTAATAGCAGCAGTAAAACCATTATGGATGCATTATGGGCATTTTCAGACGTCTGGGACAGGTCTATTCAGAGAGTAGATTCTGTAGTTACACATATGGAGCTGTACACAAGTATCGAGATGTCTTTCGACTATTTATGGAATCAATGCCAAGGAAAATTGGTGCACTTTGCCCAGATATAACGGTATCCTATACAATACTAAGTACGTATGTGTTGGTATCTTTCGATTTCGACTTTCCATGAGACTCGGTGACTTCTGTTGCGATTAGACCGGAGAGGCGAACCCAGCGCCCAGCAACTTTGGAAAGTGCCGGAAAAACCATAAAGCGTGTTGACCCAAGCCTTGTGAGTGAAATTGGGCAAACGGAACTAATCAGAAGACGTCGGTAATTGTGGTATCACGTAATCACGTAAATCCTCAAGGGCTTAAGCGTACTGGCCTTAGTAGAAAGAAAAGAAAAAGATGACGCCAAATTATACTCTCTCTCTCTCTCTCTCTCTCTCTCTCAAGCATATATATATATATATATATATATATATATATATATATATATATATATATATGCTTGCCTGGTCAGATCTGAGTGGTCGAAACCGAGGTAGCATGTGGTGTGTGTTCTGTTCTTTAATATATCGTTGGTTCTGCATATTCGGTTCATTTGTGTTGGATGTGCATTGATCACGTTTTTAAAACTACAGTATGCTGCTCCGACCAGCGGCTATTTGGCGCATTATATATATATATATATATATATATATATATATATATATATATATATATGTATGTGTGTGTGTGTGTGTGTGTGTGTGTGTGTGTGTGTCGTTAAAAACGCCCGACAAGGTTGATTTTATGAATTTTTGTTTTAATTTTTGCAGCATTCTTACATGTTTACAAATGGATGAAATAATATTTTTGGCAACGGTTCGTGAATTGTTTTTTTTTATCGGGTTTGAATTTAGTGTGTGTGTGTGTGTGTGTGTGTCTGTGTGTGTGTGTGTGTGTGTGTGTGTGTGTGTAGGTCTTAGGTTTTTCATGTTGTTTTGTTGATGGAAGGCTTGTATTTTTCATATTTCTTCTTGCATCATGAGCGTGTCATAATTCCAAAAACAACAAAAAAACTAGATGACCCGTAGTGTAGAATTGAATAAAAATCGCTGAAAACAGTTTTGAAGTATAAAGACGAAATCAAATTTTTCATGTCAGGTGACGAAGAGAACTTAACGTGCGAATGTGAAAAGAACAACAACAAACACTCATGCATAAAAACTTTCTGACCTGCTCAACACTTATTTCTCTATATATACACGATACTTTGGCCATCAGAAAAACAAACGGATCTCGTTATGTAAAGTGACAAGTTTATTCACCCGAAGAGAGTCAACTTTAGACTCGAAACATATGTAGCGACACACATACCATTACGGACACTTGCTTTATCATACAAAAAGCAAGTAATATTAATAATAGCAACAATAAATTTACACTTTAAACTAAACGTTTACAGCTTCTCGCACTTATATATATATATATATATATATATATATATATATATATATATATATATATATATATATATATAAAATTCTGTACATGTTCTAAAAATTAATGTTTTGGACGTTGTAAAATATTTTTTCTTCGTTCAGTATTCACTCGGATATATATATATATATATATATATATATATATATATATATATATTCACACTTTCCGATTTTGCCAGGAATGTTCTAGTTTAAAGTGTCTGTTCATGTGATATAAGCTAACAATTTTATTTTGTTGTTTTTATTTTATTTCATTTTTTGGTCAGTCTTGTGAATTAGATATCTTTCAATCTAGGGTGTTAAATGTGTATCAGAAAAAGCCGATGGAAAGTATTACTGCCCACTGTAGATTGCGAAGTCACCGACCCCGGATTATAATAATCGTGACTCGAGGCGTCTGGCTAGATTTGTTTGTGGCGACAGACAAACAGCATAATATATTCAGTGCAGGAGGAACGAGGCATATATCCAGCTGATTAGTTTAATGTTGCTTAACTTCCAAGTGATATAGGAGCAGAATATCCAGCAAGGTGTCATTGTTAACACTTCAAAATCAGTCTCACCATTTAACTTGGGATCGTAACGTCACTAAATGAACTGCCAGTTTTGTCGTCCAATAAGTCACAGCTGAAGTTTGTTTTAAGCTGAGTAGCACAGACGTAGACCCCATAGTCATTGATTTGAGTTAAAAAGGTAGGTGGTGTTTGGATATTCATGTTGCATGGATTGATTCCGCTGGTTCGCCCAAACATATCATTGAACGGTGACTGCCATATTACACAGTTTCAAAATCCTTTTATCATATTTACGGATTTTGTGTACACCAGCAACACATTGTTATTCCGGCAGGAAAATGCGTCGGGTCATTGAACCGAAGATTGAGCGTGGTCACCACCTTCGGCCAATGGGCATTTTCAGACGTCTGGGACAGGTCTATTCAGAGAGTAGATTCTGTAGTTACACATATGGAGCTGTGCACAAGTATCGAGAAGGCATAAATCAACTTACCTCGAGATGTCTTTCGACTATTTATGGAATCAATGCCAAGAAAAATTGGTGCACTTTGCCCAGATATAACGGAAACCTATACAATACTAAGTACCTATGCGATGGTATCTACTTCATCAATGTGTGTGTGTGTGTGTGTGTGTGTGTGTGAATAAATAGGATCTCTTACCTGACATTTTTACTTATTTTTTGGAAACGCTATGTTTAGTGGGCACATGTGTACCCAATAATAATAATAATGTTTATAGCAATAAGAAAAAGTAATTATATCAGTAAGAATATCAGAGTAATTATAGGAGTGGAGGCTAAGGTCAACGCAAGAGGCGACTGTTTGAACACAATTTTCAGACCATCTATATTCATATCTATCACTTCCTTACATATAACTATTATTAATTAGTTTTTGATTTTTATTAAATTAGACCAGTACCCAGTTAGGATGTGCGTTGTGGTACAGTGGATATCGGCTCGGAACGAGAAACCGGGGAGCCGAGTCCAGTTGTAATCCATTGTATTAACTTGCGCGCAAATACCCTTGGGAAAGGTATTAATCCGTCTCTTCCTTCCAGTTATGGGTTAAATAGCAGAACAGATTGGATTCTATAGCCTTGGTCGGCAACCAGTCTACCGCAGAAAGCAATGGCAACCTCCTGCGGGATAATCTTCTGCCCAGTCAGTCATGTCTCTTTCGAGACATGATCGCCCAAGCGTGTATCACGTATGGCACTTCAACTGACTGACCCAGTTGTATTAAAATGTGCTGAAAACATTTTTTATTGTAGAGCTTTTGAAATATCTTTCATTTGGAAATGATCTATTTCTGCATCCTAGGTATCTTCAGGCGGTCTATAATAACTTATTTATTATAAATTGCCTGAAGATACCGAAAGGTTGAAATCTAGTTTGCGGAAATAACTCATTTCCAAATGAATACATATATATATTTCTTCGACATGAATAAGTAAGGCGATAAAATTGATTCTAGGTATATGTACATATATTTAGAATCAGTATATATATATATATATATATATATATATATATATATATATATAAAACCACTGATAAACAACAACCACCTTTGCGCTAACTACTATCACATTTAAACACTAAATGCACACACACACACACACACACACACACACACACACACACACACACATATATATATATATATATATAATGATGAAGTTTAGTACCAGAATTCTTTCTCAAGAAACATTTGGAAGATCATCTTTTATCTGAATGTCATTTCTAACCAAGATTTACCACAACAGTTATGCCAAAATAACTGACTCTAAGAATACTAGAATTCCATGTTTCCCACCCTATTCCAAACAGAGCAAGTAACAGATAAACTACTATGCTGACATTTCATTATAAAATATATTTTTCAGTCATGTTAAGCAGCTACCGAAAAGCGGTATTTCGCATACTTCTATCACAAACTATTGCTGTTGAATCTGTTCGCTTTTGTAGGCCCCCCTTTATGTGGTTTTTATACCCAAAGTACCCGAGACAAACAAACAATTTTTCATGGTAAAAGATATCCTTGGTGTTCTTTGTTTATGTTGTGGGATCTACCCTTTTTGTATATGATAATGGACTCGACTGAGTGTACATATAATCCTGCCATATAGAGAACAGCAGTTGGATTTGGAATCTCAGTTGTCGTTGCAGTTCAGAGTGGAGAGTAATCGTAGAGATCCGTTACAGTTACTGAAGAGTTCCGAGAGATACCGAAGTTACCCAGAGACCAGACTAGCTCTGAGCTCCACTCAGCCAGAATAAGTTACCCGGACATACTATTTCACTTCAAGATTTGTATATATTTCTTTCTACTAATAATATTCCTGAATTGACTAACCCGCGTTCCCGCTTGTATATTACGTTCAATATAACCTACTTTTTATCTCCATACCTGTTTTTGTTGTTCATTATTTTGGCGGTTCCTCATCTGGAATCCACAACAGTTTATATCTAATATATGTATTACAGGGAAAAAGTTGTTCTGGAACAAACAAAGCTTCACGATAAAGACAAGTGTGGCCGTTTTTATTAAACGATCAAATTGCAGTGGTTCCCAAATGGTATGGCGCACCTCATAACAGAAGGAGATAGCAGGTGAGGTGAAATGATTGAAAGACAATCAAAGATTTAGAAAGAGGTCTCCAAAATTTCATCTGCTAAAAATTATATACAATTTTAAAATTTAGAATATTATTATGGATTATTTGTAATTGCATGCATGAGTCCCAGCATAAATAATTATTGACCGATTTTATTGTTGTGATATTTTCGCATTATGTCTGGTATTAAGATTATAGTAACTAGGGTCCGCAAATTAAAGGAGAGAGTTATCAATGATAATCCTTTGACTTTGAATCTCCGGTTATCTCCCTTTAACCATCTGTTTTTATTTTTAAATGTATTGTCTTCACATAAAATTTTTAAATTTATTTTTATCACATAAAATTTGGTGAGTCGCAAACAAATTTTCATTCCGAAAATGAGGTCTACAGTAAAAAAAAAAACAAAAAAACAAATATGTGAACCACTGAATTAGAAGAACTCGTAGACGATAGAAGTGAAAAACAATCTCCTTTGAAAAGTCAGTTATGAGGGCACTTTAAATCTATAAATTTACTCCATGAAATATATCTACATATTCTCATATTTGTTGTTTTTTATCATAACGTTTCGATCAATAAATTCTTAAAACTTTCTCAAAAATAAAGAAAGGTAATACAGTGTGCACTAATAATCGCTGAAATCAGTGGTTCTTAACATTTTTACCTTATCCACTATTTTCACCATTTGCCAGAATATCATTCCTCACCTTTTCAAGATTATCCGACTCAAAAGGTGCATTTTGACTAATGTGTATATATTACTGAAAATCTTCATTCTTTTCGATATTATTGCATTTATATATTATACATTTACATGCATGATTTTAAAAAAGGTTTTCGTTTTGACACTTATGATGTGGTCAAAATTCTGTAAATAAAAACCAAGATAAGAAAAAGTGATTCCTGCTTTTCGAAATACCCTAATCCTGGTTGAGAACCCACGGCTTAAAGCCTGAAAATGGCAATTTTTATGTAATGTTGATTTGTATGTCATATATATATATATATATATATATATATATATATATATATATATATTATAAATTATGTTTTAGAACATGTACATAATTTCTTCTATATATGTCCTCTTCCCTACAATCATATGGTTGTTTCAGTGTTTGGATTTAAACACCTCTTCGGGGGAAATAAAGGTTTGGAATCATTCTCTGTTTATATTTGGTTCGTTGTTGTCGTGGGGGTTGGTTGGGGTTATTGGTAATTAAGTGAATGTCTCGTTTTGACCGTTAGACTTTTGAGGAATTTGGTGTGTAAGTGTGAAATTGTTGATTAATGGTATTATCTGTTGGAATGTATGTTTTATCTTTTTATCGGTTGGGTATATCTTTTGGTTAGGATTTCTAAGAGGCCGATGTTGAGTGGTCATTTTTATGTTTGGCTATCGTTTAATTGATTGATGTCTGATGCTAGTGGACCTAATTCATGTATTTACTTTGATCCTGTGTCCAGGTTTTCATAAACGTGATAGGAGTGGGGTGTTTTTTCTTTCCAATTTAGATTTTTTCGGTATGGAATATTTTTTATTTTATAGGGTTCTTTAAAAACACACACACACACACACACACACACACACACACATATATATATATATATATATATATATATATACACACACATATACCCCTCTTCTCTTTCTTCCTTCTTTTTCTTTTTTTCTTTCTTTTCCCCTTTTCTTCTCTTTCTTTTTATTTTTTTTCTCTTTTTTCTTTTTTTCTTCCTTTTTCCCTTCCCACTGCTTCTTTTTTTTTCTCTTTCCTTTCTTTTTTCTCATTTTTCTTTTTTTATATATTCAAGTTTGGAGTATAATTGTATTTAGGCGAAGTTATTTCAAGAAATCTAAATTTGTATTTTTTGGGAAGTAAATGCAAATTAGCGTTTTATCAGTTTTTTGTATAAAGTTGTATGTTTAATCTTAATTTTAAGTTTAGAGGGTCGGTTTTTTCTTTTAATTTTTTTTTATATCTTCTTTTTTCTATAAATTATCGTTTGGAATCTTATTTATTTCTTTTAATTTTTTATATATTTTATTTATTTAGATATTTTTGCGGGCATTAGATCATATTTTAAGGATTCATTACATCGATTTTTCTGTAGCATTTTTTATCTTTTATAATAATAAAAATATTTATTCAAATTCCCCGTATTTTTTTTGCGGGGGGGTGATTGTAGGGTTAGATCTTACGTGTGCTTACAGTTTATTTTTGTGTATGATATAATTATTCTGAAGTAGTATATTTAATCTTGATTTTGAATATATGAATTTTGATTCTTTTTCAAGTTTGAGAGCCATTTATTTAATTTTGATTTTTCTAGTACGGAATATTTTTTTTCCTCACCGGTAGCACGACTCGAAGTTTCATGTAAAACGCAATCTTCAGGTGTTGAGTTTAGACTGACCGTTACATAATTTCAATTTTTTAAAATACATCTGGTTGTCGTAATGTTGAGATAATCTGTACTTTATTCGGGGATTATTATTATTTTTAGTTTTTGCATTCGCATTTTGTTTTTATTCCGAAGATTACATTGTGCATGAAAATCTGAGTTCTACGACTGGTGAGAGAAAATATGTATATTTATAAATATATAGTTTATAGCTCTGTTATATTGCATCGAGCACTATTTTATTAATACCAGCACTAAATGTGCGATATCATATATATATATATATATATATATATATATATATATATATATATATATGAGTGAATAAGGAACGAAGAAAAAATTAACAACGTTTAAAACATTAATTTAAAACAATGCTTGATATAAAATAGAGCTGTGAATATTTATTATAAATTATTGTTTAGAACATGTACAAATTTTATCTACTACAGTGTACATTTTGTTTCGACATTGAAATGACAATGTCTCATCAGGTAGTGTGGAAAGGAATGGAAATTCTTTTTCTTATATTTGGCAAATTGTGTGTGAGATGTAGGTGGGGTGGGAGATGGGGAAATAAGGATCGTAAGTTGTCAAAATTTGAACGAAAAGAGGGAAGAGGGAGGGGATAGAGGTGATTAATGGACGTGTTGAAAATTTTGTCGACAGATTTAACATTAGAAGAAAAGGTGTGGTTCTTTATAGCTTTTATTATTAGTTCTTTTGGGTTTAATAAAAGGAGAAAATAAGGGAATGTATATGGGTGGGGAGGAGTAGGAGTGGATGCGATAAAGTGGGAATAGAGATTGCTATTTGGTAAAGATACGGCTACAAATATTTTTGTATTTAAACTTAGTTTTTATAATTAATCTATTTTTGTATATTTAACCTTAATTTGACATTTAGAAAACTGCAGAAAATCAGTTCTTATCCACAACAACAAACAGTGGACAAAAAACTCAACGGATAATTTTGATTTATCTATGAGAGACCTGCAGAATCTTCGGATCTAAAGAAATCGACATTAAAAATATAGAACTTTATAGAGATGACGGACTCATGATAGTAAATAAATCCACTGGCGGTAAGGTAGATAGAAAATTAATTCATAGATTTCTTAAATTTTTTGGTCTTTAGCGTGGTAATTAACCCAAATATAAAAGTTGATTTCCTAGACATAACATTAGACTTAGTCTCTAACACGTTTCAACCTTAATAATACTAACCCAATCTATATAAAACCCATGTTTCCTTTGTCTTCAAGAAAAAAAGGGAACTCATTAAATATTTAATAGCAACATACGATTAAACCAGAGTCATAAAACCAAAGTAAACTGCAAACACATTAAAGAACTAACCTTACAATCATGCTAAAAACTACAAAAGCCAAAATTAGGATTCCTATAAACGATAAACCTTTATAATATTAACAACATTCTTACCTTAAATTTTATTTTTATTTCATACCACAAACTGGGATCTAATTTAAAGTTATATATAAAAAAGTCAGTCAGTCAGTTAAATGCCATACGTGATACACGCTTGGGCGATCAAGTCTCGAAAGAGACATGACTGACTGTGCAGAAGATTATTCCGCAGTAGGTTGCCATTGCTTTCTGCGGTAGACTGGTTGCCGACCAAGGCTATAGAACCCAATCTGTCCTGCTATTTAACCCATAACTGGAAGGAAGAGACGGATTAATACCTTTCCCAAAGGTATTTGCGCGTAAGTGAATACAATGGATTCAACTGGAATTCGAACTCTGCTCCCCGATTTCTCGTTCTGAGCCAATATCCACTGTATCACAACGTAAGGTTAAATATACAAAAATAGATTTTTGTACATGACTATATATATATATATATATATATATATATATATATATATTCGTGTGTGTTACTTAAATCGGATATTGATATCCTCACAAAGTTTCAAAATTTGATACATGAAAAGGTTGCATGAAAAGTGGGGAGAAATTTGATTGAACAGATGATGCATTTCGCCAATTTAAGGCTTCATTATATCTAAGACGAAAGAGAGAAAAGTATGTATATATGTATTCGTGGATCCTTGTATATTTTTCTCTGTATTATGTGCCGTTTGATAATAACGTTTCCATTCATAATCTGCAGGTAATTTGATACGAGTTAACTGAACAATTTCCACTGTTGTGTGATTAAATGAAAATAAACGAAATTTAGGCTAACAATTTGAGCTGTGAATTTTTTTCTCGAAATTATATATATAAGTAAAATATTTTTATGATATCAGAAGTGTGAAAACAAGAATACTCAATCCTGAAACATTCATGGCAATTTCTGAACGAATATAAAATATTTGGTGAAACAATTTAACTGGTCTTCCTATTTATAGCAAAAAGAAACATTTCAAAAGTATTGCATATTCGTCTGGTGCAAAATTTATCAGCGACCTCTTTTACACAAACTTAAAAGCATTTTTGAAGTTTACTTTGCTGTTTATTTCCTGTGCAACAAGTCAGCTGTAATACGTCATTTACAAATCCCAGAAATAATTCATTGGCGTGAAAAGATTTCGCTACATGAATTTATACAAAAGAAGCGTCGTTTAGTTTTTTATCATTGGTCATCTTTTCCTTTTTTTTTTTTTTTTTTTTTTTTGCTCTATACAGAAATAGTCGTTTTTGATCAGTTAGTCCCAGTGAATGAAAATAATATTTGAATAAAATAAACATCGGACATTCTTTTTTTTTTACAAGAAAGTTTGCTATGAAAAATATTTTTATCTGCCTGCGTAGGTAATTCTTTATTAAGCATTGTTGAAATCTTCAACACCCCGCAAAAAAACAAAAAACAAAAAAAAAAAAAACAAAGAAACTGAGTTTGATATAAAGTTCGTCAACAGACGCTGGTTTCTGCAGACATGTTATTGTCTGAATATCACTCTTAGGTACTTCCACTCCATTTTCGATACTGAGATATAAAATTGAATTTTTAAAAATAAAAACTTCCTTGAAACTTTAATTTTAGCTTAATTGAAAGTTAAATGATTAAATTTACTATTTCCACTAAGCAAACTACACGAGTGTATTTTAAACAGAAATCATATTCATTGGAATCTAAAATTTTGAGATTTTTTTGAGCGATTGACACATTTGTAAACAAATTCTCGATTTCTTGCAAAAATAAAATATACATCTCTCACTCGTTATTTTCGGAAAATTATCAAATTTAAAGTTAAATTAATCTGATTTGAAACAAATATTACTTGTTTATAGCATGAAATTTGGAATAAAACTATTTCTCAATCACAAAGGTCTGACTCGTTGACAGCACCTATCAATCAACCTGGAAGTATGGTCACCAAAAGTTGACATAATCCAGTTTAACATTTCATAAGGGGAACAACATGTGACCTTTTAATGATAAGTCTCTCATAATTTTTTACAGTAAAAGAAAATGTGCAGTTTAACATAATAAAATTAGAAATTATTTTAAAATGCTTAATTCTAAATGATTTGTATGAAGCTTATAAAATTTCGATTTGTAAATAAAGTCTATTTTTAATTAATTAACCGAAGACACTGAGTAACTAGAAGAAATTTAAAAAGATGTTTGAAACTTTAATTAGCAAAGAAAAAAATGAAAAGGATTCTTATAAAAATTCATTATTCATCAAATTTTTTCTTTTTCAGAATATGATATCCTAAAATTATATTATTTATAAAATCAATTGAAACTTTATCTACATTTTTAAAAAAAAGCGTAGTTTTAATACATTTTTGATTTTATTATTCGTAGCAGATTTTCGGAAAAATAGTCCCATAATTAAAAAAGTCACATGATTTACATTTCCCAATGAGTCCTGCTTTAACTAATAAATAAGAAATTATAATAGATAATGTATGTCTAAAAGTTTTATGCAATTAATTGAAGTGGATGATAACAGATGTAAAAAGTATATATTTTTACCAAGATTTTCTAAAAATAATATCTGCATAAATAATTTTATTCATTTGTGAATAAGTCCTGAAAATTTAATTAAAATCAGACAATTAGTTGATTTTTGCAAGAATTTTCAAATTAATGTGTCTTTCAACGCAAAAAAAAAACGACTTGCGTAATATTACGTTTTGCTTAATAGTCACATTACGTAAACATAGCGTGAATCGCCGATGGAAAACAAAAAATAATTTTTAATTGAAATTTCGAACGTGTTAGAAAGGATTAAAAAATAAAAAAAAATAACGACAACAAAATTTGATCTTTCCTCTTAATATTAGTATAAACATTTTGATAAAACGTTGTTTTAAGTTTGAGCCATTTTAACATCATACTATGCTGTTTTTTTTTTGTTGTTGTTTTTTTTTGTTTTTTGCAATTGAGTGGAGGTACCTACCTTTAAGAATTCTTTGAATTAAAACTATTATTTTACAATAAAATGTGTACTAAGATAATAGTAATCCAAAGAAAGACTGATGCCTCACTAATGATGAAATAGATTTATATCGTTATTTTCTAAGCGTAGCTCAGATTGTATTTTTCAGCGTGCACTTGTCGCTACTGAGTGTGACACACGGTTGAAGTTTAGAATGACTTTAACAGCAATACTGTGGAAAAATTGCCTAACTCCCTCTGTGACGCCTAAGACGCCGAGTAATAACCCCAACACTCTCTCGAAGAAGGTACTGCCTGGGGAGAAGGCCCCCTGGTGATTGGGATGTAAAATTTTTATCACGCCAAAAATTTTAGAAGTGGCACAATACAAAAAATATGGGGAACTCAATAAGGATCAAACTCAGTCAGTTAAGTGCCAGACGTGATACACGCTTTGGCGATCATGTCTTGAAAAAGACATAACTGACTGGGCAGAAGATTTTCCTGCAGTAGTTTGCCATTACATTCTGCAGTAAACTGGTTGCCAACCAAGGTTACAAAACTTAATCTGTCTTTATATTCAACCCATAGCTGGAGAGAGAATAGATGGATTCTTGCCTTTCCCAATGTTATTTATTCGTAAGTAAATGCAGCGATTTCAGTTAGAATTCGAACTCGACTCTTCAAATTCTCATCCCCAGCCGATATCCACTGCACCACAATACACAACAAATGTACTACTCAGTTGTAATTGATCTAGTAAGACAAGTTTGCTAACCATTTATACTATGGCGAAGTACCCAACAATAACTTTATATGAATAAAAAAATGTTCTCAAAAAAGTGTCAGTTATTTAAAATATATATATTATGAATAAATATTTAAAAACTTGTCGATATATTTCAACTGGACAGGAAAATTTAATCTAATGAATCATTTAATTTTTAATGAATAAACTAATCTACATTTAATTAATAAATCTCACAGCATTCTTTTAATAAAAATCAAAAATAAATAATAAATATGACTAAAGTCTCGAAAACTACTTAAGACACGAGATAACTTTTGTCAACGACTGATTCGAGAGAGCTCAAAGATTCGTGTTGAAATTAATGATTGCTTTACCCAAAGAAGGAACAAAGCACAAGGCGTTGCTTTCCCTACTCTGCGACATTGAAGGTTAATATTATCAGGAATAGGTTTATAGATATACTTACCAAAATGGTATTTCCATTAACCAAGGTTACAATACTTAATCCTGATTTCTGGTTATTCTTGGAACTGACTTGAAACATGCTAAAACTGAACCTGGGGGTTTTGAACCGGAGGGTTTCTTCACTGGAAGAATTGTTCTTAATCCAAGAACCGCTAAAAAGTTCGCCGATCGAATTCGATCTACTTTTTGTCTTGGGCCAGTTCAATACCTGATGCCTAGTGTCAAAGACTGAATCCTGATTTTCAGGGCTATTCGGCCACGAGGAAGGGAAACGGTTAATAGCCGGGGAAGCAATAGCAGATAAACCCGCCTGGAGACCTGCGCTGGCCACAGACCAGCGTCGGCCACGAGTATCCATCTTGCTTGTGTGTCTCGTTGCAATGTGGATTAATGCTGAAATGATATTTTCATCACACTATGATTTCCAGTCAGTCAGTCGTACAATAGATCTGTTCGACTCGGCTGTTTATATATTCTGCATAGTAAAACTGAAATATATAAACGCATATATATATATATTCAGACTATGCTTGAAGAATTCTCACGTCATAAAAAAGTAGTTGACAGAAAACACCTGCAACTGTTCGGCCGAAATCCAATCAGGACACTGACAGGTTATTTGATAAATAACCAATTATATATAAAGAAACAACGTCTATCTCTAACCAGGAGAAATGTATAACTTAGCAAAGGCCTTATATCAGTATATATTTCTATTGTGCTTGCATATTGAGGTCGTGCTTGTATTTAAACATACTTACAGTCAGTCAGCGATATATGTCAATTAGATTTTTAATGTTGCATAACATAAAAAGAACAAAGGAAAACAACTCTACGTTTTTTTTATAGAAATAAACAAGACTAATGTCGCGTAATATTTCTCAGAAATTACACATAAACTGGATCTGTTAGTTTTAAAACACCTACAATACAATTTTCTTCTTCATCGAGGCTTTTGGTATTAAACACAAGTGATGAAAAATGGATTTATTTTTGCAATTATGTTCTGCGCGATTGCATTATGTTTTTCGGATAATATAGCAACACATCAACTGCTTATGGGTCATTTCATGCCGAAATTTAATTTTCTTGGAAGCATTAGAAAATTGATTTACAAAAAATGTATAACTAGTAATTTTTTAAACTATTAAAATGTATTGCTGGTATTTTTACTATAAAAAAGTATTTTTATACTTTCATAGTATATATTACGCTCTCACACCCTGATTGAGAACTCTGGAAGAACGGTAGACTTTGAAAAACAGTAGCTACTCTAGCATCTACGCATCGTTCATTCAGCAATGAATTAGAACACCCTCAGCTATTAGGCGTGTAAAATGATAATATACACGCTAAAAAGTCTGCCTCCTTCTACCGAGCGCCCATAACTCAGAGGTAGAATTGAAGACTGACGCCAATTCAAAAAAAGCAATCAGAGTCTAACCGTACTGATGAGCTGTGATACAGCGAAACATCTGTCTGCGGATGACTATATATATATGAATTTACTCGAGCTACAAGATTAGCAACTAGGTTCCACGATTTTACTGTGAAACCAATAAAATATTAACGCAAATTCTACTCCATCAGCTTCTTTTCTCGCATTACTCCATCCACGTCTATTGAACAGGAGAAGAGGCTCATCCCTTGTTTCCTGTTTAGGATGCGGTTTCCGGTTTTTTTTTCTCTTTTCCAGTCTTCTCACTTTTTTTTTTCAATTGGAGTAGATAGACTAAACTATCGCCCGGTTCACACTCCATCCACGTCTATTGAACAGGTGAAGAGGCTCATCCCTTGTTTCCTGTTTAGGATGTGGTTTTCGGCTTTCTCTTTTCCAATCTTTTCACTCCTATGTAGCCCCCTGCACATCAGTGGCGTTACCGCCTTGCTCGGGGTGATATGATTAAAAAAAAAAACTTCCCGTCTGTGGAATTCCCTTCCACTTACTTGTTTCACCGATAGCTACAATCTCCAATAATTTAAATGTAAAGTTAATAGTAATCTCCTCTCTCACTAACTTGTATCCTCTCTGTCATACTCCTTTCTCCATCCACTCCACTCTCATCAGGATTCTCATCCTTCTCTTACTCACTTCCTGATATCCTCTACAACCTGTCACTCTTTCTCATAACTTTCCTTCTATGTAACCCCCTGCGCACCAGTGGCAGTAAACTGCCTTGCTTGGGGCGATATGATGATAAAACAAAAGTGTCCCTTAAACAAAAAAAAAGTGTCCCTTAATCTGAATAAACAAATGCACCCTGTTCTTCTATATATAGTACTAGGAGGTGCTACTAGATTATCGGTCCAGCTAAGGGTTTTATTATATATTTGAGCTATTTTTTTATATTTGTTGTTATTACTTTGATAATTTCTTGTGTAAAGTTCTGGGATGAGGAATTATCTATTAATTCAATCATTTGTGGACATTTAAGTCAACAACTAGTCTATCCAAATACTCCTTCGGATTTAAATTTGACCCTTGCTATTCTATTTTAGAACACTTAGATTCACCTGACATTTTGGTATGTAGGTACATATCGAAGTTATTCGGAACCAACAGATTTCTTGTATTTCTCAAGATGTTCCTATTCGAGAAATTTCTCTATGTGCGATACCACGTCTTCGGTTTCTTTTTTTTAACGTTTATTGATTCATTTTCTACGATTTAGCAACCCTTTACAGTTTATTTAAAGCCAGAAAATATTTTTAGATAACAAGAATCTATTTTTTTGTTTTTAGATATTAGTAGTTTAAATGGTACAACTCTGACTAATTAACCCATAGCTGTGGCGAGAAGAGGTGGATTCATACATTTCCCAAGGGTATTTACGCTTATGTTAATATAACCAACCCAGCAGGAATCGGGACTTGGCACTCCTATTATCCATTATACGTTGCACCAACCGTACATCCAAATTTTTTGCATCTGGTAGTACAAAGCGATCAACTATATACGTACTAACCAGGTTTGATGTTGCTTAACTTCGGTGATCATAGGGGACATTTTTTTAACGGCCACCAGGCCTTTCCCGATTTTGTTTACACCGACAAAAAAGGGAATCGAATCACGATTTGCGACAGAAAGAGACTAGTTGACACAAAATATGTTTTAGGGACCCGGGCGTATGCTGATAATTTTTCAAACAAATAAACAACCATGTAGCGTTGCTGAGAAACAGAAAAAAAGGTCTTGACAGAGGGTTATTAGTTGGAAAAAATCTCTTATGCGATATCAATAATCTTTTTCTTTCTTTTTTTCTTTTTTTAAGTAAAAAAAGAAAAGACAAGAACTGGAATTTGAATCACAAAAAAGAGAGAGAGAGAGAGAGAGAGAGAGAGAGAGAGAGAGAGAGAGAGAAGCATTCAAAACGTTAGGGAAAAATGACAAAAATTCGATAATCTCACGTATACATTTGATGGCATTCCTTCGTTATCTCTTAAGTTTTATTATCTGTAATTGCACCAATCGTAGCGAAGACGAAGAATGTGCCTACATTCTTTGTATTCGCCTTTGCAATTATTATTTTTTTTTTTTTCGTATTAACTAATTTTTCATATTTATTGCCTACTTTGTATCTGTAGATTATCAGAAATAAGTTCATGGAAGAAAAGTCATAAGATACGCTTTGTTTAGGTTGAAAAACATTCATATTTTAATATTGTCGAGAGTTACAAATATAGACAAGACTATATTTTTATTTAAAATATGGTAATATATTTCATAATTTTTTTCGTCGATCTAAAATAGGACAAGAACAATGCGGGTACGTATACACTCAAACAAGGAATACTCAGAATTATATCAGAACAACGGCCAGCATAGGGGTTGGCAGAGTGTGCAACGGCTCTGGACAACCATAGTGGGAGGGCATTCAATCAAAGAATGAAATAAAAATTAAAGTTAACATTTAATTTGAATAAAATGTTTATTTAATGCTTCATCTGTTTTTACATATTTAAAATGTCATCCTTTCCCATATTTCTCAATACAAGTCCCTACACTCTGTTTGAGTCTTTTATGGTTTATAAAATGGCGAGTGTTGTAAAAATAGAAAAACTGACGCCAAGAATTCAAAATTGGGCGGCAAAATAAGGGACCGTTTCTTTTGGTAGGAGTAGGAGAAAGAGTAGGAGTAAGAAGTAGGAGTTAAGGACAGTAGTTTTGTGTAGGAGATTTGAAAAGAGGAAGACGCTAGTCAGTTGACCACTAGAGTCCAGAAGGGATAGGCTCGTTTACTACTAGCATCCCACAGTGAAGAGAATTTAGCTAGTCTGCTCCTGTATCCACACAAAATTTAAAGGTTGTAACTTGATGTAAAAACCTAAAGTTTTATACCAAAAATAAACATCATTAATTCAAGTTTGTGTTATCTTCTAATTATACCAAAACGAAGCAACACAAGTCTTAGGGACATACAATCAAGGAGTTGTCCCCGGGAATCACCAAACATCGCCAAAACCTCTGAACCTCACTGTATCAGAAAGAGCAATATGAATGAAGATGAATGTGTACGAGTGTTTTATAGATTATGTAAAAGCGTTTGATGAAATACGTCACAAAAAACTGTTAGGTAACCTTGACATACCTGGAAAGGATATTAGAATAATCCGTAACCTAAACTGGCAGCAAACCATTTGCATATGGATAAAAAATAAATTCAGTAAATATACAATAGAAAGTGGTTTAAGACAGGGATATATCTTCTAACCGGATTTATTCAACCTATACTGTGAAGCGGTTCTGAGAGAATTAGAATCTGATCAGGATTCAATACTTATGGACAAAATCCTAACATAAAATATAAAGATGACACAGTATTGGTAGTAGATACAGAAAGAAAACTAAAAGAAATCCGATAAGAAGTAGTAAAGGAAGTCGAGAAGGAAGGACTAACCATCGATTGTAAGAAGACTGAATGCAAAAAAAAATCAGTCCAACATGCAAATTACAGATTAGAGAAACCAAAATCAGTACAACAATTTAAATCTGTGTGAAGTATTTTAAGAGAACAAATAGTACGACACCAAAATCCAAAGACGTAATGGGATAGCGAAAGGTGCCTTTCAAAAGCTGAGCAAAGTATTAAGAAACAGAAAAATATCGTTAGAAACAAAGACAAGAGTACTAAACTGTTATATGGTAATGAATTTAGCCAATCTCCCCACAGATGATTGGTTGGTTGGTTGTTTTGTTTTTATGGCATATCGACCTCGGCGGGTCATTTATTGCCAACTAAATTTTATTTATTTATTGCTGGTAATACCTTTTTTCTTTCAACAATTTATTGTTGTTTTTTATATAAGTTTTGTGTCTGGTAATACTTTTTCTTTTCGAGTATCAAGATTCATTGGGATTTGTTTTTAAGGACAGGGTTCCCTAGTCCTACCCATGTTATTTAACCCATAACTGGAGGGATGGGACGGATTATTACCTTTCCCAAGGGTACCAGTGCTTAAGTGAATGCAGGGTATTCAACTGGAATTCGAACTCGGCTCACTGATTTCTCTTTCGAAACCGATATCCACTGCACCACAACGCACATCAGTCACTAAACGCTTGCAGCACCTGGTATTCCCAAGCGGTCACCCATCTAAGTACTGACCAGGATCAACGTTGCTTAACTTCGGTGATCGAGCGATAACCGGTGTATTCAACGTGATATGGCTGTAAGCCCCCACCCCACCCCCTAGATGAAAAAGAGACTAGAAACAAAAGAAATGTCTTTCTACAGAACGCTGCATGTGCCGAACATGTAAGCAACGACGAAGTTCTCGAGAAAATAACAACAAAAAGGACACTTATGTCTAATAAAAGGAAGAGATAGTTGAAATTTTGGGAGACATCATGAGGAAAGATGGCTTAGAAAATTTGATACTCACAGGAAAAATTGAAGGCAAAAGAGATAACATACCTAGCGTGCTTGAATGAATAAATGGCGGGCAGGGTTTTGAAGAGACGACAAAAAGACAAACTTTAAAAATAGCAACAAAGGGAATTGTGGGGAGTCATAGTCGCTGATGTCCTGAAGAGACATGGTATATAGAAGAAAAATATTTTCATGAGTAATATTTTGATAAACTGACACTATAAGTTCTGGATTCTTCTATCATTTCCTGCAGTTCTTTGTGGTGTACTTTATCAAAAGCATTTGTATAATCTATAACACTCACTGGTACACATTATTCTGCATTTGTATTTCTCTTTCTGGTATCTTTCTGAGTATATCACATTCTCGGCTTACGGCCTATCACGTTGAATACACCGATTCTCACTCGATCACCGAAGTTAAGCAACGTTGAGCCTGGTCAGTACTTAGATGGGTGACCGCTTGGGAATATCAGATGCTGTAAGCGTTTAGTGACGAATGTGCGTTGTGGTGTAGTGGATATCGGCTCGGGAAGAGAAATCGGCGAGCCGAGTTCGAATTCCAGTTGAATACCCTGCATTCACTTAAGCACTGGTACCCTTGGGAAAGGTAATAATCCGTCCCTTCCCTCCAGTTATGGGTTAAATAACAAGGGTAGAACCCTGCCCTTAAAAACAAATCCCAATGAATCTTGATACTCGAAAATAAAAACGTTGTAAAAATAAAATAACCTTAACCAAAAATCATTGGTTATGACCTTAAATGATCCCATACGGATTGATAGATCGTTAAACTTCGAAACAAAAAACAAAAAAGTCACATTCTTTGTTTTAACATAACCGGCATTGATCTTGTATTTCCGGTCTAATTCTGCTGCTCGCCTTATTTATCAGAGTTCGAATCAAGTTTTCTAGATCGATCATTAGGCTGATTGATTTATTATTATTTTTTTTATTTTTTTTTTTAATCATTTCACCCTGAGCAAGGCAGAAATGCCACTGATGAGCGGGGGGCTACATAACTGTAAAAAGATTAATTAGAAAAGAGTGAGGAGTAAAAACTAGATAGAAAGGAGCAATAGAAAGCTGAGAATGCAGGTGCGATGACAGATACATAGGTGGAGAGAAAGGGAAGGATATACAAGGGTGGGGAGAGAGCTAGAGTCCAGTGGTCAGTAGATGAATATTGACTTCGCATTTAAATTTCTGGAGGTTGTAGCCGTCAGGAAAGCAAGAATATGGGAGCTAATTAAACATTACTAATAATTTTATCCTGTTCGTAAGCTTGAAATATTAATTTTTATTCCTTAATCATTGACCTTTTAAACCTTTCTTTACGGACATTAAAATACTGGATTATCAATTAAATTGAATGATAATTTAATACTGTTATGGATATAAAGCGCATTAGTTTTAATTTAAATTAGATTATCTTTGTAATACAAGCAGTTAGAATTTGTTTTTAAAATTATTAAAAAATTAAACTGTATCCACATGGCGTCAGTTTAGAATGATGCCTTTTTTCCATATATCTAAACTATAAAACTATAACTTTTGAAAGTGAAATGTTCACTGAAATATGTTAGAAATTTTTCTAGCTTTCATCTAAAAACAAGAAAATAAGAACTTTAATCAAAATATATGGAAAAAGAAAGCGCAAATTTAAACTGTCTTCAGGAGGATGTGTTTTAACTTATTTTATAGTTTTTTGTTTTATTTAAACCACGTTCTCTCGGCATCAATTTGAAACTGACACATTTTGTTGTAGATATATACAAATTATAATTATGAACTATCCTTTTGGAAAGTTAAAATTTCAACAAAACATGAAGGAAAATTTACAAGCTTTCATACGAAAACAAGAAAATACATTTTTTACAACAAATGAAATATAAAAGACGGTTTAAACTGACAACAGAAGTATATGGCTTCAAGCATAAATAAACCTACTTCCATATTTTTTTGTTTTGCTTTGTTTTATTCTTTTTTGTTATTGTTTATAAAAAGTAGGATGTTTTCATTTTGCATTTTACTTCATTTCAAAATATTTAAGACGATTTAAACGTAAATATGACCTGTGTTGCTGTTGGCAGCATGGTAAGGTTTAATGACTCCATAAATTTTAACAGAAGATAAAATGACATATATGTCATTGTGAAGACTTAAGAGAACAGAAAAAATTTTTTAAATCCTATTCTTTTAATTTTACAGAAGTACTATGTCTGATACACAATATGTGCGCTTGATAGTTATTCGCTTTAAAATCGAACGAATGCAAACGCATCGCCATGAAGTATTAAGAATGTTGTAAGTAAAAATATAAGTTATACTCTGGTAAAAAGGAAAATGGAGCTAACAATCCGAGAAAAATCGGAAAATGCCTCTTTGTTTATGAGGACTATGGCTAAGATCTGGAATCTCGGTTCAAGTTGTTTTCCCATCACCGGAGATTTCATATCTTCTTCTTCTTCTATGTGCCCTGTCCCTTCAGGACGTAGGCGATCATGGATCTCCACGTCTCCCTATCCCTTGTGCCTCTTAGTATGTTTGTTCTTGTTTCTCCTGGCAACCCCCGTTCCGTCATCCACCTGATCAGACCCTGCAAATATGTTATCCGCTGTCTTCCTCTGTCTCTCCTTCCTTCTATCTGTCCAGTCAGTATCAGGTTCTCCAGGCTCTCCTTCCTCATTGCATGTCCCAGGAACTTCAATTGTCTCTTCCTGATGCTCAGCATCAATTTCCTTTTTGTTGCCATTCTTTCTAACACTTCGTCGTTGCTTGTATGCTCAGTCCACGATATCCGTAGCATCCTTCTGTAGAACCACATTTCGGCCGCTTCCAGTTTTGTCCTCATTTTCGATGATATTGTCCAGCATTCACAGCCGTATTGAAGAACTGACATCACGTAGCAGTCTAGCACTCTTTTCTTCGTTTCTATTGAGATTTTCCTGTGTGTTGGTATTTTGCTCATCTTCTGGAACGCGTCCTTTGCCATGCCAATTCGCCTTCGGATCTCCGTGTCGCACTTTCCATCTCCTGTTAGAACACTTCCTATGTACTTAAATTCTTGGACTTGTTTGATTCTGTTATCCCCTACCTGTATTTGGCATTTTGGGTTGTATCTTTTGCTGATGACCATGCAGTCAGTTTTCTTAAAGTTTATTTGTAGTCCTTTCTTGTCACTCTCCACTGCTACTTTCTGTATGAGGTCTTGTAGTTTCCTTTCCGTGTCCGCAATCAGCACTATATCGTCCGCATATCTTATGTTGTTCAGGTTGTGGCCTCCAATAACAAATCCTGGTGTGTCATCTAGGGTCCTCAAAATATTCTCGCTGTATAGGTTGAACAAATCCGGTGAAAAGACACATCCTTGTACCGTGACTTCACAACCGCAGAAAGAAACGGCAACCTATTGCGGGAAAATCTTCTGCCTAGTCAGTCATGGATCGAAAGAGACATGGTCGTCCAAGCGTGTATCACGTATGGCACTTAACTGACTGATTGACTAGCTTGCCAAATAGGTCTCATCATTTTACTGTAGAAATTGTTAGATGCAACCGTATGTTCTATACTAATAGTTCCTTCTCTCGAACTTCTATCCTACTTGTATTCCTGACAACTGTCATTTTGAAATTTAAACGCAACGTCAATCGTCGTCATCTATCTCCCTGAATGATGTTTTCTCTCTCTCTTTCACTCTCTCTCTAACATTTTCGCCTTGCTTGGGGGGGGGGGGGGTGAGATGATTAAAAAAAGAAAAATTCATGTTTTTAATTTTTACTTGTGATTTCATAATGAGGAAAAACGGCTTAGAGAATTTAATACTCCAGAGATATACTAAAGTCAAAAGAGGTGGAAGGAGACAGCGGGTGTTATATTTGACCACTTTGTTTAAACAAAAAGGGATGACAAAACGTAGAGAAGTAGCAAGAAAATATAAGAATTTGTGGTGAGCCATGACCACCTACGTCCTGACTTGATATGGAACATAAAAGAAGACGACTTGGGACTTAATGATTCACAAACCTAAAAGAAAAAATAAATATCTATCAGTCCCGTGACTGGGTCTGGTGGTTTGTTCACTGTGCATCACTGTGCATATGTGCATTTAAGATGTTCCCTACATATATCTGTGTTGAAATTAAGAGAGGTATTATTTCATGCGCATCATAGTGTGGGAAAATAGACCCGGAAGAGATAATTTCTTTCTACGTAAAACTACTACCGATGTTTTCCAAGTTGAAGGCTCGGCTTTGTTATGGTCACTAAATCGTTGACTCATCAGAAGATTGCTACGCCCTGGCTGTACTCTAGGAATTCTGCCCAGCGATGTTTTTGTATACATATAATTTAACTCAGGTTAGAATCACTGATAATGAAAATGAATTGTTTAAACTCTGAGTAGTATTGTTTCTTCAAAATTGGCAAATGAAATTGAATTATTTTTATAAACTTATTGATAATTTTATTCATGTGATTCGTGAACCATAGACGTTTCTTTGAGTTAAAAAAGACTAGTGTTCTCCAGAAGAACGTCAAACAATTAAGACAATAAAAAATTTCGTTAGTTTTGTGGATTTCGGAGGAGGAACCGCCAAAATAATGAACAACAAAAAACCGATATGGAGATAGAAAGTAGGTTATATTGAACGTATTATACAAACTGGAACGCGAGTTAGTCAATTCAAGAATACTATTAGTAGATATATACATATATACAAATCTTAAAGTGAAATAGTATGTCCGGGTAACTTATTCTAGCTGAGTGGAGCTCAGAGCTAGTCTGGTCTCTGGGTAACTTCGGTATCTGTCGGAACTCTTCGATAACTGTAACGCATCTCTACGATTACTCTCCACTGTAAACTGCAACTACAACTGAGATTCCAGAACTTCCACTGTTCTCTCTATGGCAGGATTATATATACATTGTCCATATACAAAAGGGGGAGATCCCGCAACAGTTAGAGACAAAGAAAAGATGCTGAACTGCATTGTAATAGCAATCCTTCAATATGGCAGTAAACTGTGGACAATCTCCTCATGGATGAGAAGGAGACTTGAGGCAAAAAAACAAGAGAAAAGAGTGCTGAACTACTTTATAATACCAATCATCCAATAAGGCAGTGAATGCTGAACAATCTCTTCACAGATGAAGAGGGAACATGAGGCAAAAGAAACGAAGAGTAGAGTGTTTAAGGACAATGTAATATCAATTCTCCAATATGGCAGTGAATGGTTGACAATCTCCTCGCAGATGAAGAAGAGACATGAAAAAAGAAACGAAGGAAAGAATTCTGGGCTACTTGTATCAGTATCCTCCTATATGACAATGAATGCTGGAAATCTCTTCACAGATTAAAAGGACATCTGAGACAAGAGAGATGCTGAGGGTACCACTGAGTAGGTGAACAACTCGGAAGTTTTAAGGAAAATGGTAACAAAAATAGCATTTATACTTACAATCAGAAAGTTGCAGTTGAAATATTTGGAACACATTGTGGGGAGAAATAATTTGACACACCAAGACATATTGAAGGCAAGAAGCGCAAAGAATAACAGGTGGGTAATCATGTAATTATGTAAATGCATCCCAGAATATTTAATGGGTGGGGTTTTAAAAAGACAGACATTGCTAAGAGCTACAAAGGATAAGAAGTTGTGGAGAGTCATAATTGTCCACATCCTGAAGGGACACGGTATGTAGTTTCACATGCAAAACACTTTCTGTCTGTCAGAAAATTGTCTAAGATTCAAGCAAAAATATTTTTGCAACAAATATTACATTTAACACCCACAAAAAAAGAGAGAAAATCAAACAACATTTAGGCGCTTATGGTCGTATCACGTTGAAAGAACGGTTTTTAGACACCCTCAAAGTTAAGCGATGTAGAAACTGGTCAACACCTAGATTGGGTGACCGTTTGGGAAAATCAGGTGCTGTACGCTTGGATACGTAGCTGTGTAATAGATAACAGCTCCGAATTATTAATTGGATTCTTTATATTTACTTACGTGCTAACTTTGGAAAGGTATAAATCTACCACTTCACTCCAATAAATATCGGTTAATTAGTAGGATTTGTATCAATAAATTATGATTATCTGAAAAAATATTTTCCGGTGTTAAATAACCTGAATGAGTTTGATTAACAGTAGAAAAAAAAATAAAAAATAAAAAGTAAGGACTAAGAGTGAAATAAAATTTTTATTATTGCATAAAGATTATTTTAGATTCATAGAAATCCTGGTGCTGCTATTAAACTTGATATACAGTAATTCTGATTAATATAATTAACATATTTCTACTGTTCTTTTTCGAAATAAAGTCAAACTTGAATTCGTTTTGTTTTCAGAATGCCAGTTTTTCATAGATATTTTTAAATTAAGGAGAAATATAGAAAATATGTTACTCGTTTCAAATAGATCCAATCAAATGTTTGCGAAGAGATTGAAATAAACTCATTAAATTAAAATGCTACTCTCCAAGAAAGCAACACACTGCGCCTCCTTGGCCTCAATCTCTCAACCGTCCTCAAATGAAGCGACTACATCAAATCTATAGCTGCATCTACTGCTAAGAAGGTTGGTTCACTGTGTCGGCCTAGAAAGTTTTCTCTCGTCAGAATCCATTTTGCACGTTTATAATTCTACCATATCTGGTCAGGTGCTCCTGCTATTTATTTTGTTGTTCTCGGCAAAATCCAAAGAAGGATCTGCAATGTAATCGATGCTGACTTTGCAACCCGGCTTCTAGCACTTTCTAGTCTGAGCAGCTGCCATGAAAATATTTCTAAAAAAGATAGGGGGACGTCACACCACGTTGGTGAGACAGCAACTGAAGTCGAAATGCCTGATCAGGGTGAATCACATCACTGATTCTTCTTTGAATTTTGTCGAGGGGAATAGTAGCAGCACCAAACAAGTTATGGCAGAAATATTCAATGCACGGACGAATAGTAGATTTGAAAATGTGCAAGATGGATTTTGACGAAAAAAGAATTTCGGGCATTTTTTTTATCATCATATCGCCCTAAGCAAGGCATTTTACTGCCACTGTTTTGCAGGAGGTTACATTGGAGGAAACTTATGAGAAAGAGTGACAGGTTATAGGGGGTGTCAGGAAGGGGATAAGAGAAGGATACTGATGAGGGTGGAGTGGACGGAGAAAGGAGTATGAAAGAGAGGATGCAGGTTAGTGAGATAGGAGATGACTGTTAACTTTACATTTAAATTCTTGGAGATTATAGCTGTCGGGAAAACAAGTAAATGGAAGGGAATTCCACAGGCGGGAAGTGCGAAAAAAGATGCTGATGAAGTAGAATTTGTGTTTACAATTTATTGGTTTCACATAAAAGGGTGGGACCTAGTTGCTAATCTTGTGGCTCGACTACATTTATATGTAGGGGATACCAGTGAGCTAAGTTAATCGGAGCAGAAGCCGTGAAAGTATTTGTAGAAGAGACACAGAGAAGCCACACTGCGCCAGTGAGAAAGTGACTGTATCCTAACTGCCAAGTGGGGATTGATCACATTACAGATTCTCCGTTGGATCTTGTCAAGGACACCCAGGTGGATAGCAGGAGCACCAGACCAGATATGGCAGCAGTATTTAATGCACGGACGGATGGTAGATTTATATATGTGCAGGATTGTTTCAGACGGGAGAAACGTCCTGGCTCTACACAGAGAACCGACTTTCTTAGTAGCGGATTTAGCTATGGATTCTATATATAGAATTATATATATAGAAATAGAGACTAGCCTGATCCATGCTAATGGGAGGTAGGAGCGATTGTCTGTGATGGTTTATAGATAGCAGTTTCGTTTTGGAAGCATTCAAATTCACGAGCCATTTCTTACCCCAGTCCGCCACGGATCGGAGGTTCTTTTCAAGCTTGGCAGCGAAGTTTGCTTTGTCAGCCTCTGTAGATTTTTGATTGATGCGAGAGTAAACTGTAGTGTTGTCAACGTATATGCCTACTTGGGATCTTATTATATCTGGGAGATCGTTAATGTAAATAAGGAAAAGCATAGGACCTAGAATAGAGCCTTGAGGGACACCCGCGTTCGTATGATAGTATTGGGAGGCAATACTACCCTCATTCTGCGATTTGAAAGGAATGACTGGATAAGGTCAAACAACTGTCCAGTTATACCATAGCCCCGCAGCTTGCGTAGAAAGCCAGCATGCCAGACTCTGTCAAACACTTTGGAGATATCTAGGGCAACAGTTCAGGCTTCGCCGTTCTTGTCGAGAGCCTGGTGTATATATTCAGTGATGGTCGTGAGCATATCAGCAGTAGACCTAGTGAAGCGGAAACCATACTGTTTATCAGAGAATAGTGTGTGGGCTGTGAGATGTTGAACCACCTTGGCGTTGATGATGGCTTCGAACACTTTGCCAAAAATCGGTAGGAGGCTGATAGGGCGATAATTAGAGGGGTCAGAGGGGTCACCAGTGTTTTTATATATTGGAACTACGGAGGAAAACTTTTAGCAGGCAGGAAATCAAGAAGCAGAGACGCAATAGTTATAGAGTTTGGAGAGAACAGAGGAAAGTTCAGGGGAACATTTCTTCAGGACAGTGATTGGGATTCCGTCGCCGCCGCTCGTTTTTGTGTTGGTCAAGCTTTGAAATTATATTAGAAACCACTGAGGGGGTAATGTGGGTGTCATTCAGTTGGGCCTCAGTTCGGAGTGGGAAGTCAGGTACAGAAATTCCAAAAGAGTCTAGTGTTGAGTTGGTGGAGAATTTGCGAGCGAAGCACTCAGCCTTGTCTGTTGTAGAGGTAAGAACCTCAAATTCTTTGATTAGAGTGGGGGTTGAGGGTTTATTGTTTAATACACTTTTACAGAGCCTCCAGTAGTCTTTGGAACCGAACTTACGGGATGCTATGCGCTGCTTCATTCTGGCTGCAAACAGCAGCTTGGCTTCTTTAAGTATATTCTTGCACTCATTGCGAGCAGAAGCAAAAGGCTTTTGTTATGGTCCGACACGTGACTCCGATAAAGCCAGAAGAAGTGATTTCGATGGGCGATGGCGGCCGAGCAAGCGAGGAAGAACCAAGGGGATGAGTGGGATTTAAGTATCAACTTCCTGACTGGGTTGAAAGCTTCGATGCCAGCCTTAACCCAAGAAGAGATCTCAGCCGCACAGTCTTCAACAGGAAGACTAAAGACTTTGTTCCAAGGGACGTCACACAGGAATTCGCGGAATGAGCCCCAATTGGCTCTTTGGTAGCAGTAAGATATTCTGCTAGTCTGAGGTTCTTCGGTGGAGTGGGAGGGAAAAGAGATGTTAACGGAAACCAATGCATGGTCAGATTTTCCGAAGGGGCAGAGTTGCTTGACATTGCGAGAGTCAGGGATGGAAGTAAAACAGAGATCTAGTAGTGAGTCGTGTATGTTAGGGTTATTAGAGAAACGTGTGGGTAACTCTACCACTTGCGTAAGGGACTGAGTAATTGAAAAATTCATGGTGTGGACACCAGTAAGATCTGCGACAGTTTTTCAGCAACTTGGCGTGGTGGGCGTTAAAGTCGCTAAACACAAATATATGAGCAGACGGATGAGAGGAACTGGCCTTGTCAATATTATTGGAGATGCTGCCAAGAACGGAACAGTCGGGAGATGAGGGAGAGCGGTACAGGAAGAAGAGATAGCTAACTGAGCTTAATAGGGAGAGACGGAAACACAAAAGAATGATCTAATGATTCAAGAAAGATCACCCTAGCTAGAGGGAGGTGTTCACTGACGTAAGCACCAAGCCCATGCATGTGGACATTGGCGTCTTTCCTGAAGAGGGGAAGGTAACCAGGGACATAGAATTCAGAAGAGAGGATAGAAGGATTAAGGTTAATTTCGCAGAGGGCTGGGATGACTTGAAGAAAGGATTCGACACTGTAAAAGTTAGTATATCTCGTATATTAGCGAAGGAGATGTTGATGGGTTTGGGTGTTTTTAGGTTAGCTGGATTAGATCTATCTACTCCAATTAAAAAAAAAGAAAAAATTGTTTTTTTTTATTAAGTTTTAACTTAGTATAAGTCGGTAGAAGCCTTCTAAGGCAATAATTTTGCAGTAACCCCCTAATGCCCGTTAAGGAAAACTCAAGATAAACGAAAAGCCTTTGAAAGTTCTCATTTTTTAAATAAAAATATAATATAACCACTGCTATGAAAAGGACAAAACATATATATACCCACTATACAACCACCCAAAGTCAAACCACCCGCCAAGTATAATCAAACATATACCCTCCTCCATAGAATATAGAATTAGTAAAAACTCGTCCAGTGAAGAAATATTTAACAAACACAAAAGCCTATACAGTAAGTCCCTGAAAAAAGTGGCTACAAAAACCAAGACATCCAGTATATAACAAACTATAACCATAACAGGAAAAATAGAAATAGAAAAATCATTTGAGACACACCTCCTTTTAATCAAATTATAAACACCAAGTTATAGCAGAAGTTCCTGAATTTAATTAAAAAACAGTTCCCCACTAATAACCCTCTTAGTAAAACCTTCAACAAAAATACACTTAAACTAACCTATAGTTGCACAAACAACCTAGAAAAATCATAACGAACCATAACAAATATATCCTAAATCAACACGTAGACCAAAATAAAATGAACTACCAAAATAATAAAGAAGACAACAATAAAAACCTATGTAATTGTAGAAACCCCAACAACTGCCCACTATAGAATGAATGTAAAATACACTCAATAATCTATCAATGCAACATAACATCAATTGAAAATCCCACTATAAATAAAGTGTATATCGGATCTACTAAGAACACTTTTAGGCAGCGCTGGTACATGCACTTAACTTCATTCAAAAACAACTTATACCGAAACCAAACATCCCTTTCTGCATACTTTTGGAAACTAAAGGATTCAAAAGAGAAACCTAAAGTAAAATGGAAAATCCTAGAAAAAAATAGTTCTTGCAACTCACTTAACGACATCTGCCCTTTATGTTTAAGTGAAAAGTTGCACATTCTAAAATACCCAAACAGTAGCGAACTATTAAACCGTAGAGGCGAATTAGCAGTATTATGCAAACATCGCAAATATTTCTCGTTAATATTTAAATAACCAAAAAAAAAAAAACACCTCATCCACACGACCCCACAAAAATGCAATAAATACACATAATCAACCCTCTAAATAAATAGAACAAAAAACGTAGAAATAAAAGAAAATAAATCCCACACCACACCAACAAAAATTCCATCTACCTGTAAATAGTAGTAAAATAAAAACTATCGGCACTGCATAAAAAACAAACAAACATATATACCAGTATAAAACAATTCTACAATTTTAGCACAAATTTCTCTAACATTTTTTGCAATCAACTGTTTTGAGGCCAATCTAAAGTTCCTTCTGCATAAATTCTTAGGGTAATTTTTCTACAAAGTAATAGATACGCTTTCTACTGTCACTTTGCTGTATGCCTGGTAAATTTTCCAACGGGAAAATATTTTCACCTTTGATATAAGTAATCTGCGCATTTAATGATTACCTATTTTTTTCATAATGTTTGTTTTTATGTCCATCTTTTAGAGGAAGTTGAGCTGCTTTTTTTATGTTCAGCAATACAATAAAGATGGATGATCACTTGAGAATACCAATTGCTGTAAGTTTAATGTGCTCGAAATTGTTAATCGTAGAGCTGAGTTCTTTGCTTCTAACGAAAATTTCCTATTTCTTAGTACTTGGTGTAGCTTAAGGAAAGTATTTTTCGCTAATCCAATACGCGTTCGTATTTCCATATTGTATTTTCTATCTTCTGTTAAAATACTTCCCAAACATCTCAACTTCTGTACTTGTTTGATGTTGACATTTTATATTTATAGAACACATCTTGAAGTGCTTTCTCTGGCTTTCTGACTTCTTATAGTTGACTAGCAATATAGCCCGGCGTTGCTCTGGTGTAATAAAACCTATAAAACTAATCCATGGTCCTGGAGCTCAGACTCTTTGGACGTTGGCACGAAAGACTAAAAAGTAATAGTTGTTTCCAGTTAAAGCGAAACCGTAGACTAAAAAATGAATGGATGTAAGTCTAATTTTGATTTCCTGGTATCGATATCAAATTTTCTGCACTATTGTAAGAACTGCAAACTTGAAACTTCTGAATATCGTTTCTTATGTCTTTGTCTGTGAGTGTATCAAATTTGATTAAAATCAGACCACTCCTTCTATAACCCGATATTTATCGGGGGTACCTCGAAACAAAACCTAGCTAAGAACACTTGCAGACGCTTATACTACAACTGTGTAAATTTTCAAGAAAATCGGTTCAGCCGTTTCGGATTCTATAGATTACAGACACGCACACACACACACACACACACACACACACACACACACACACACACACAGACACACACAGACAAAATTCCATTTATAAATAAGTTTAGATTAGATAGTTAATCCTATTTCTTCGCTTTCTTTTAATACCTTGAAATTGGAATTATTTAACCTGTACTGCAAAACAATTCCAATTGGTCGAGAACAGTCTCCAACCACTGGGCGACAGACAGGTACCGGTCTGTAGATCATTTGCTAGCGGGTCGTAAAGAAATAATTATATAATAGATAAATTGAATATGGGACTTTCACTTTTAAGGATTTGTTTAATTATTCAATATTCCTGTACTATCTATTAAAACTATAAGTACATTTTGTAATTAATTAATATTTTTATTTATTTGTAATAATGTTCAACTAATTTTCTAATCCCAACTAATTTTCTAATTATACATTGATTCTACATTATTGTAAGTTGATATTGATGGAATAGTGGTGTAATAGTTATTTGTTTAAATATTCAATATTCATGTACTATCTATTAAAACTATAAGTACATTTTGTAATTAATTAATATTTTTATTTATTTGTAATAATGTTCAACTAATTTTCTAATCCCAACTAATTTTCTAATTATCATACATTGATTCTACATTATGGTGAGTTGATATTGATGGAATAATGGTGTAATAGTTATTGATTCAGAGAAACTAAGCACGCAACGTTGTGATCGGGCTTGCGCCCAGACCTAAGAGGCAAAAGATTATAGACAGACATTTTTTGGCTTGGCTATATGGCCGGGAAGACCCACAAT